>JAINUG010000002.1:210000-426915 GCA_029706075.1 Aldrovandia affinis
ACAGATCGGGCACAATTTGTGGAGCCCCACAAACCGATACTGAGAGAAAGCAAACACACACACACACACACACACACACACGCGCGCAGACAGACGGTCGCGCACACTCATTAATCTCTCCCCTCCAGGTTTTTTATTGCCTTGGCACCTACAGTTTGATGCCAGGGCAAACACAGTGCAGACCCGGGCTCTCCAGGAGACAGAAGCGCGCCGCTCCTCGCGGAGCTGGAACTGCGCCCAGGGCCAAGGCACACCTGCACTCCCGCAGAGAGCACGGACACAAACCCTCACACCCTCCGCAGAGTCACTGGGGCTTTGTGCCCTTTCTCTCCCCTCACACAGTCTCACTTTACAAACAGTAACTCAATACCTGGGGGCACTGATCACTGGGTTTTGCTGAACATTGTTTCTCTATTCAACAAAGGCATTGTACTTAACATCAGGCAAGAGTATTATTTTTTTTCCCTCTCCCCTCCCTATTTTGGTAGTTCATTTTATCGATGCGAAATGCAAATGGTCAATCAGTCTTATTTTTGGCTGAGATTATAATCAGTTCAGATTAATATCCTCACTTTGGGATGGGACATCTCTGTGCTGGATGATGAGCGGGACACGTACAGCCACGCCAGATGGAATACAGATGCATGCCAAACTCCTGGTCTCAACACAAAAAAAGAATAAAGAAATAATTGTGCCGTTGCTTTCCAGAAACCTTTTTTTATGAAATATTTATTTTATCTTGTCACTTTTGGCTGCTTTACGAAAGTGGAAATGGATGGATCAGATCGATTGCGCTGGGTTGGAAAGTGGAGGTAGGCTGTCTGCGTCAGCAGTATTGTGGGCCAGCCTGGGGGGGTGGAGGGGGGGGGGGTTAACCAGTGTAACTCTGGAGAGTCGCAGTAACGGGACAGATATATAAGCTCTTAATCACGGTTAATTGTTGCAGCGCTGGGTTTTGGGGATGCGACAGCGTCGCGGTGAATACCAAACAACGACGGGGCGCCCCCAGACATCTGCTCTGCCCACTCTCCTAATTTATCACCCGTCTGAGGGCGCTGGCGCTGCTCTCCCCTGGCTGCATGGACAGGGAGCGGGCACTGTTCCACACCTGCCCCGCTGCATCCGCTAATTACACGCGGGTCCCGCGGCGGGGGAAGAGAACGGACGGGGAGAGCGTGGTACTGAAGGTGTCTCTCTAGTTCAGGGGTGTCAAACTCATTCCATCGAGGGCCGAGTGTGTGCAGGTTTCTGTTGTAACCAATGCACTACACCAGGTGATTTCAATTAGGTTCCCTCCTTGGTTGAAGAAGTGAGCTAATTAGTGAAATCACCTGGTGTAGTGCATTGGTTACAACAGAAACCTGCACACACTCGGCCCTCGATGGAATGAGTTTGACACCTGTGCTCTAGATCTTTCTCTGGTTAGCACAGTGCCCCCTGTCTGTAAGGCTGAGGCATGACCCTGAAATGGAGAGCTCTTCTCATCCCAGCCCCTTGCTGCCTTGACAGGGCTGTGACCTCTGCCCTCCCCCACCTCCTCTCCTCTTTTTATTTGTATTTTTTATTTGTTTTCAGATTTTTTCATGGTTTTCTCCCAATTTAGTGCCCAATTGTACCCTCTATTTTGCCCTCCCCACACAAAGTCGTTGCCTGTCTCTACAAGGCAAGCTAATTCTCAGAGGGCAGCGAACTGGTACAGTTGGGTTTTGAACCGTGACCGTGATAGGCAGCTCACACTCGTAAAGGACCAGCCAATACGGGTGCATTCTCCATCTCCTCTTTGACCTCTGACACTACCCTACTATACACTAGCTCACGTGCATCTCATTTTCCTCCATCTTATAGTGTACACTCATTTTGCTTTTCATTTTTAGTAGTGTACAGAAGCCAATGTTGCTGCATTTCGGGTCAAGGGAAGGACCAGGGTGTCAGTTGGCACATTAATGAGCAGAGAGGACATGACCCTGGCCAAAGGTGTAAAATCATGCCCATCAGAGTTTAATTTGCATTAATGATGCAGAGGAGTGCATTTCGACTTTAAAACTGGACTTTATTGTGAATTGATCACATGCACGATTTAAATTGAAGCTCAGTACTGTTTAATTTGCCTGTTCTAGAAAAAGGAAGTATGTTTTCAAACAATGTATCTGCATTTTCTTTACACACACCTTCCATAGCACAGCTCTGTGTTAATAAATTAATGACGCCCCCCCAACACACACAGCTTCCATTTATTAACAGGTTTGTTCATTTGAGTTAATGAGGGCAGGAGCAGGTGTAGCTCTGCGGGGGCCTGTGGATGCATGCGGATCAGACATCACCCCTGGGGGCAGCCAATCGATCATAACCGGACAGGTATCAGACAGGCCGGTACGTGCCTGCACACATTTACACAGGTGAATCTCTCCACGTCCAGCTCCCAATCTCCACGTTCATAGGCGCTCTGACACTTTCATTTCATTTGGAGTGCGTGTTCTTAAAATACAGATCGGAGGAGTTCAATAATCCGCTGTAGTGGTATGGCAGGAGACGTCTCTGAAAGAGGGG
Source organism: Aldrovandia affinis (assembly GCA_029706075.1). Taxonomy (NCBI): domain Eukaryota; kingdom Metazoa; phylum Chordata; class Actinopteri; order Notacanthiformes; family Halosauridae; genus Aldrovandia; species Aldrovandia affinis. Next base: position 212,548 of record JAINUG010000002.1, read on the forward strand.
TGGTTGTAATATCACAGTGGAAGGGCCACAGCTGGACGTAATGATCACAATTGGTCCTATTCCCTTGTTCCAGCTCTACGGTGGGGGAGCGTAGTGTATTCAGGTAGGTAAGGAACATAATAAGAGTGAGATGCTTTATAGTTTTAATAACTGAAATAGTAGAAGCCATATTGTATGGTACAGCATGTTTTCTTCCTGTATCTGACTAGAATATAACATCTACTATACTACTTACTACTTCTTACTACTAATAACTATGGGGGCCATTAGTGGTACGGCAAGGGCACAACGGGGTCAGTATTACCTGGCCCAAGATTCATGCCAGAGTTGTCATTGACCTTTTAAATCCGATCACCTTTGACCTCTTTGCCAAGGTGCCTCTGTCACAACCAGCACATTTCCCCGTGGCAAAATCACAAGTTCTTTTGTAAACCTTTATTTCACAATGATGTCATATTGAGATTTAAAACCTTATTTACAGGTGAAACCACAGAGCTTATAAAAGTGTTTATTTTGCCAGGAAGTCGCATTGAGATTATAATAATTATTTTTATTTGTTTCAGAATTTTTCCCTGTTTTAATTTTTTTGGTGGCCAATTGTACCCTCCATTTCTTTGATTCGCCCTTCCCCACGAGCCCGCTGCCCATTACTATGGGTCAAGCTCATACCCAGAGGCTGGTAATGATTTGCCTCCTCTGAGACGGAACTCGCCCACCTACTTTTCAGGGACACCCTTTGCGCTTCTCATCGAGCTCGTGCCGGCTATCCCTCCCCCTTCCCCCTGGAGCGGACAGCCGATCGTGTTTCGAACGGCAGCTGCAGTAGGCAACTTGCATTCCGGATGAATGCTTTGACCGTTACGCCACCCGAGGCATTGAGATTTAAAACCTCTTTTGGAAGTGAGACCTAACCAAGACGGCAAGCACTGCAGAACAGAGCCACACAAACCACAAGCATCAAGATCAAAGAAGACGATCGTATGCTGTGCGCACACTATGGACTCTGAAACTGTGACTGTCCTGGTAATATAGAAATGTAACGCTAACTATGCATTAACTGTATGAATGTATTAACTATGACAAATGCCAATGTTGCAATGCAAGGGGAGTCCAACCAATGGCGTGTTTGCGGTCAGACTGTAAAGTATCGTAGAACTGGACGGTTCAGGCACCAACTCTGCAGGACTGGATCGGGCCTGTCACAGCGATGCCCCTGGGCGTGAGCCCTGGAGGCATCACAACAAACTGGAAACGTATATCAATATTTATATCTGATCCCAGCGGTGGACAGGGACTCTGTGCTGTGTCAGCAGGATTGTGTCCCAGCAGCATCTCACTTTCCACTGCACTGCTTCTCATGCCCACGATCATCGTTTCACTTACAATCATCGTTATGTCGGAGAAGTGCGCAGGCTAAGTACGGTATCGTACAACACACGAGGCCAACGTGCTGCAAACCAAAGGATCACCGCAAGTATTCGGAGCTCCGCGGAAGGTAATCCGATTGTCAAGGAGCATTTAAGAAGAGCATAAATTCCATTAAACAATCAGCGGAATTGCAGATGCGTTGGCAGTTCCATTAGAATCCAATCGGAAACTTTCACAGAATGATTGTATCACCGCTGGTGCATATTTTCACGCCCATATTATCTTTTCTCTTTGTAATATAATTGCCATTAGAATGAGTTTTCCCCCATGATTTTAGTTCCTGCCACTAAATTTATCTTGCAGTCGGTAGAAGAGGTTTGTTGTTCATGCTCAGGATGTTTCTAATAGTTAGACTGAGGAAACCTTTATGGTTGTTTTTAATACTATACCTGCAAATGAATCTTTAAACAATTGCTCTGCTCACCTGATGTGTACGAGATATTGGTTACATCCGCTAATTAGACACCATCCACAGAGAAGGACTCCTTGCAGTCTCTCCATCCTGCTCTCTCACTCTCTCCCTCCATCTCTCTACCTCTTTCTTCCTTTATCCCTCCCTCCTCCCTCTGTTTTTCCTCCCCTGGCTCCCCCATCCCTGCAGGAGAGAGGCTCGGTTTGAGTTTTATGACACAGATGGCAGCTAAGGATGCACTCAGGGTTTAGAAATTGCAAATCCATAAAATCTATCTCAGCAAAAACATGTATTATAATTATATGGTCTCTAAAGTGTGGTAATTAACATCAATTGTCAGCTTAACCCCCTTGCGCTGCGAGTGTGTGTGTGCGTGCGTGCGTGCGAGTAAAAGAGGAAGTTCTGTCTCGCTCACGCTCTCCCTTCCTCTTCCCCTCATTACCCTTTTCTCTCCCTCACACCATCTCTCCCTTGCTCTTTCCCTCACCATCCCCATTTCGCTCTCTCTCTCCCCCTTCCTTTCTCAAAGGCAACATTGAACATTGTGCCTCTTGCTCTGAAACTAATTGGCTGTTTGAAGACCACACATTTCAGGAAGGGAGTTCAGGTGTCTGCTCTTCTATTTGTGTGCATGCGTTTGTGTGTGTGTGCGTGCATGCCTTGCTGCGTGTATCAGAGAGAAAGGGAGGCTGCAGCGGAAGTTGTGTGGAGAAAGTTGTGTGGAGCCCACAGGTCCATGTTGTAAGTGCTGAAACAGCAGCTGCAGATCTGCGATGCTCCACTTCTATTGTCTGAGTACATTCTGTAGATCCTAATTTAGCTATAAATCATCCCGCGGCCCAGCTCTCCCCCTGGAGTTCTGCCACTCCACAACACAATTAAGCTTATTTCTATCCCTGCTGATACCCTGTGTGAGAAAGAGCGAGCGTGCTAGGGAGAGTTTGTGTGCATGTGTGTACAGTACTATATGGAAGAATTTTGTGAATGTACAGGTAACTGCCAAAAAAAAGGAAAAACTTGAGGAAATTGTGGGTTGTGGTGGCTCTGTACTGGTGTGGGGTGTGTTATTTTCCTGGCATGGTTTTGGTCCACTCAACCTCTTTGAGAACGAGGTAAATGCCAATAAATACAAAGCCATTCTGCATGATCACCTTCATCCTATGGTGAAGCATTTATAACCTGATTGGAGTGGTCAGTTCCAGGATCACAGTGTCCCATATGGGGGACGAGAGGTCACTGAAAGGTTCAATGAGCATGAATACAATGTAAACCATATGCCATAGCTGTCTAGGTCACCAGATCTCAACCCAATTGAATACTTATGGGAGATTCAGGAGCGGTGCCTGAGACAGCATTTTCCACCACCGTCAACAAAACACCAAATTATGGAATTTCTCGTGGACGAATTGTGTTGCATGAGAGTATATGTGTATGTGCCTATGTAGGTTGCTCTGAATAAGGATAAAGCATGTAAATTGTGTATGTGAGTGTGTATTTGAGAGATTTGTGTGGGCATGAGTTTGGGTGCATGCAGGGGACAAAGCTGTGTGACTGTGTTTGTGTGAGTGTGAGAGACCAAGCTTGTGGATTCAGTATTGGAAGATCTCTTGTTGTGTTGATTTGAAAAGAAACCGGTTCATTGTGGAATTAATTCTATTGTGTATAAGATGGCTTATTGGGGGGGGCTTGCCTCCTAATGTGTTTAGCAGAGCTTGATTAAAGAGGGGAAAAAACAAAATGTATCTTTCAGACTTGGCTATTTGGCTTTGTGAGAAGACAAGCAAGTGGGAATGTGAGTGAATGCACAAAGGGGTGCGGCGGTGCATAGACTCACGCTGCCGATGAAAAGCTAACAAGTGCCTTTCAACACAAGCCTGCGCTGCACCATCCTTATGCCTTCCTTTGTGTGTTATGAAAATAGGCCAGGCTGCGGAAGTTATTTCTCTCTGCGGTGTCTGAAAGGCGGGCCTACAGGAAAACACTGAGAGACTTGTGTCCGATCGCAGACCCTAGTAAAGAATCTCTGTCCAATCAGAGACTCCAATGAAGAAGTTGTATCCAATCAAACACCCCAGTGAAGAAGTGATACCCAATCAGAGACTCCAGCTTTCACATACTCTAGCCTTTTAATCTGACATCATTGTTTACAGTTTTCTAAACAATGTGCTGTTCCCAGTGTGGATCTCAATCTGGTTCTCAGTGTGGTTTTCATTGCTGTTCCAAGTGTGGTTCCCAGTGTGGTTCTTGTTGCTGTTCCAAGTGCTGTTGTCAGTGGGGTTCCCAGTGTGTTTCCCAGTGCTGTTTCTAGTGTGGGCTTCCGCTCCGTTTCCACTGCTGTTCAGAGCTCCAGGACCATGATCTATCAAGTGAACCAGGGCTGCTTTATCTACCATATGCCCTTTTGGGTACAGGAACTGCAAACTCATCAATCCCAACTCCATCTGGAACACCCAACAGTCTACTATTTAAGGAGAGAAAAATTATCGGAGAGTTGTGCATGTGACTTGCAGGTGCCTGTGGTGTTTGTATGTCTTTGCCAGTGTATGTGTACTTTATTGTAATAAACTTTTGAATGTTCCACTGCCCCCAGAAATGATTAATTTTAAACACTGGATGAATGATCAAAATTCTCTGGTCAAAAATGTAATCCTTAACGGTTTTGATGAAGTGCCTGAATATGTACATCAGTTTCTTAGTCCAGTGCACTGTGTGAGCTTGTGTCAATGTGGGATACATTCAGGGGGTTACGTTTTGGGATACAATTGGGGGCTTTTATTCCACACAAAAAACTAAATGTATAGCTGAAGTAAGCTTTCAATTTGGCGCTTCGGTGCAGTTCATTGTTGCATGTTTTCATCCCCAGTAGTTTGTTTGGGATGAAAAAGGCCGCTTTAATGAACCTGGGCTGCGGTTGATTACAATTTGAGTTCATGCAGTGAAGGCGCTGTACCAGCTCTCCCAATAAGGCTGTGTTTGCTTAATGACTTAGTGTGTTTATAGAACATTGTTATTATGCTTACTGACCATTTCTTAACCCCCTCTCTCTCTCTCCTTCTCTCCGTCTATCCCCATCTCCTGCTCTCTCTCTTTCTCTCCTTCCCTCCCTCTCTCTCCTCCCTGCAGCTTGTAAATGTAATGGCCATGCAAACGTCTGCCAGGTCCTGACAGGGAAGTGTTATTGCACAACTAAAGGCATCAAAGGAGACCAGTGCCAACTGTGAGTATGACCACACGAAGCTAACCTTCACCACTGTGAGCATGACCACACTAAGCTAACCCTGATCAGAGACAACCGTATCATGCAGTAAATAACATTTAATATATGCTTTCCAGTAGCTATATGGTGAAGTATCTTAAGTGCATGTTTGTTTAAAGAAGTTGGCTAAAAGGTAGCCAGTAACTAACTAGCTGGCTGATCAAACTATCTGACAGTAGAAGGGGCTCTGTATTAGTTGTCTTTCAAGCAAGCTAAGCTGTCAACAAACCAGTCCCACCGACCAGCTAGTTTTCAAGCTGGTCAGAGTTAGAGTGCCAGCTATCTAGCTAGCTCACGACTGTCACAACTACATTTCAAATGTAAATGTACACTTAAAAAATGTGAGACGATTATTTGTTGTACACAATTGAGAGCTATTTGCCACTCAATAAAACACATAACATGATCAACAAATCAAAAAATGTCCACCACTGGCCCAACTCTCAATGTACAGTATAGCTTTGACCACCGACCTCTGAAGTCACTTCCCATGAATGCAGCTGCAGTATTCTTTTGGCTGCTGAGAGACCTGCTGCATGTGTATTATGGACGCTGTGAAGAGGAAGGACGGAGGGTTTAATACCCTTAATGGGGCTGGCAGAGGAGGGAAAAGCCCTGACACAGTGACTCTAGCGGCCTGGCACCACGTAGAATAATCCAGCAAAGTGCTTTTCTTACCGAGTGTTTGCACACGAGGGCATACACACGTTTCGTACGTTCTTTGTGTGCATGCCCTGCCCGTGGGCATACATGTGTGTTTGTGCACGCCGGCCCCTGGAGAAGAGCAGGTTGGCGTGTCAGTGTGACCGTTGACCCCAGTAACACGTCGAGTTGAGCAGCGCCACCACAGACGCCTGCCGCGCCCCTTTCCTCTGGAGCCTCGTTCCCGAGCACGTTCGCACCTCATTTCACTAATCAGAGTGGCGCCGCGCCAGCCCAGCTCCGCATTTATATAACACGGAAAGAGCGGAACATTCTGCCGATACACAAGTGTTTTCCCATGACGAATAGTGTACGTCATCTCAGATGTGTGTTTTTGTTTGTTGTTTCCTGAGGACAAAAGTCATGCGAGCCATTTTTCAGAAAGGTAATGGCCAATTTTCCCTGTAAATGCTTTAGTAGTTTTTCCACTCGTAGGGGGAAACATTGTGGCTTTCAAATAAGCTATTTTCTCGCAGAATTGCATGAAATGACGGTGTTCACCTTTTTAAAAGGAGCAGCAGAGTAGGTAATATTGAGAATCGCAGACAGAAGTCATATGTAATGCTGTGTTAATCTCACTCAGGTGTATGATTGAACGGTGTGAAATTGTCTGTGTGAATTCGCTCCCACTCTTTGTACATATAATGTGTAATTTTCTGCTGGGTTGGTGAGTGCTTTTTCTACCAGTTTACTACCGTTTTATGGTGTAGTAAATGAGTGAGGGGTGTCAGAGTATTGGTGGTGGACAGGTCCTCACAGTGGGCAGGAGACAAGGGTCTCTAATGTCCCAGCTGTGGGAGAGAGGACAGTGCTTCTTCTTCTTCTTTCGTGTATCGGCTTCAGATGTCCAACTTGGTGTCGCTCAGCCACGTCCTCGTCTCTGGACCCACTAGAAAGAGCCCCTCCTCTGAAGATGGTCTAAACAGGGGACAGGTGTGGGTTATGTGGTCGACAGTCTGCTCAGGCTCCCCGCAATCGCATGCTGCGCTGTCCGCAAGGCCCCACTTCCTCATGGACGCTTTGAAACAGCCGATCCCGGTGCAGTAGAGGACAGTGCAAACCCTCATGAAATAATGAATGATGAATCATGAAATTAGGACCATTTAGATTGATCTATCTTAAGTATACTTTGGTGGTGGGGCTGTCATAGAGGAATTTAAGACCCCTCTGAGCCCCCCTATACCACCCCCTGACATCTACACCCGGCCCCTGATGTCTGCACCCCCCCCTGACATCTGCACCCCGCCCCTGACGTCTACACACTGTCCCTCTGAACACCCCCCTCACCTCTACACACTGTCCCCTGATCTGTACACACCGCCATGACCTCTGCACACGGCCGCAGGCACTGCGCCTCTACGCAATGCCCCCAGATATCTACACATCATGGTTCTGTGTGGCTCATTGGGTAGAGCATGGTGTTAGGTTGTGGGTTCAATTCCCACTGGGACCACATATACTGAAAAATGTATGCATTCGCTGCTGTAAGCATATGTTATGTCTGCTAAATAGCATATTTCCCCTGACCTCCGCACACTGCACCCCCCCCACCCCGTCTCTTAGTGGTTCATTTCTCCTGCCATGGAGAGTGAACTGAGCATGCTCTGAGATTCAAAATGCAATCTTTTCGATTACAATACCGTACTACAATACAGTGCTGATGCAGCGGTATCTGTCACTGGCTGGCAGAAGGAACGTGTTATTTTATCAATCATAACCGACACATAACCGACAGCCTGACAGATCAACTCTGAGTGCAGCTCTGCTTTGCAGTCAGTTCCAACATCCACTTCTTAACTTGGCGTCTGCCTTTAATGCTCCGCGCATTCCGTTTCAAATAAAATTCAGTCAAAAGTAAAAAGAATAAAACAAAGGATTTATACCAAGTCTGAAAATCGCAGCATGAAGTCCAAATCTTTAGTTTGCTATATTGATTGTGAATAAATGATTTCCTCACGATCATATTAAGCTCCCCTCCCCTGTGCAACAGGTGTTCAGACCTGGAGTGCTTTTAATGAAGACTCCATTAAGAGGCGAGTGGAGAGGTGCACACTCCATTAACGGGGGAGAGGCAGGGTACCGTACGCGAGGAAGCCAGCAAACCACTCCATACGTTTCAAAAGTTCACGTTTGTGAAATTTCCAGCTTGCGTAGTGTCATATCAATAATGAAAAAAGCCCCCAGGTGTGGTGCGCTGTTTGTCCTTGTCAGCTCTGTGTTGACGCTCACGTTGGCTTTGTAGCTCTGTAGTCTGACAACGGGCCGATTGAGAAAATGTTATCTATAATTTCTGCTGCGGCACACTTTGGTTTTAGTTTTACTGTGGAGCGAGAGGGGGTGGAGAGAGGGAAGGAGTGATGGGAGCAAGGAGGAGGATGGGGAGAAAGAATGAAAGGGAAGGAGCTGGTGGGATGATGAGAGAGGTAGAGAGACGATGATTGAGTAAAAGAGTGAGGGAGTAAGGCAAGGGATGGAGAGATTTGCGGTGGTTTCTTTGATGGATTCTTTGCTTTGTCTGGTTTTATCAATGTAGTTCTGTGATAATGATAATGGTGGTCCATTACAGGATTATCGGTGTCCGTTTTTGTGATTGATATGCCATTTTGAATATACCGAGAGATGTATCGTGGTTAGGAATAAGGCATAAAAGTTGTGAAGATAAAAAGGGTATAACATTTTTTAATGAACAGGTTTATATTTTACCATCTTCTGGTTCACAGACTGGATCCCTTTTTAAAATGTTTTGAAAATATTTTTATCAAGCGTGTAAATATAAAACTGTATCATTCTCCATTAGGGGCCCCTTGATGTTCGTATGCAATGACATTTGATGAGGGCAGGGGCGGTCAAAGGATTTACTGCTCTTAACTGCCACAGTACTAATGCTCTACGTTTGCTTTAGCACTGGTCTACCACTCCATAAGCTTCCCTCCATAAGTCCGCTCTGTTGCCTCCCCCTCCTCCTCTCTCTATCAGTGGAGAGGAGGCACTCTCTCCCCTATGAGGGATAATGAGCCCAGCTTGCCCGTCCGCCCCGGGGCCAGGCGCCGTGCGAGAGATGACGTGGCGGTTTAAAGTAGTGAGCGAAGGCGGGCACCACCTCGCCTCTGTTCCGCGGCGGCGAGGCAAAACTCTCCCTCGTTAATTTGTCGGGGAGGATTCGTCCGCGGCTTTGACGCCGACGGATCCGCGGATTTCGAGGAGGAGAGAGGAGGCATAAGGAAGCACAACAAAGCTCGTTCCACATGGCCGTCCGCGGCAGATTGCTTGTCAGGGCCCGAGAGCTGAGCGTGTGGTACACGTCCGACTGTTAGATTGATTAGTGGGCGATCGCAGTGCCGGGGAAACGCGGCGCACGCCACATGCTTCTCTTCCTGATTCAGCCCCGCCGAAGACGCAGGCATAAGCACTTTCTACTCTGTATTTGACGGGGACAAATACAATGAGTCGTGGGAAACCATGTTTAGATGCATGTATTACAGCATTGTTTGTAAAGGTGTAAAGCTGAAAGAAAAGGCATAAAAAAAACCTCAATCTGACAAAATCAGCTAGATAAAAAGCTGAGAAGATGCCCACCGTAGACTGACACATAGCCACAGATGCAAATAGAGTGTGTGCGAGTGGTGCAGAGGTTAAAGGTCATTGACGGACGGTCAGTGGTGTGGACAACAAGGAGAGACAGGACACTGGATCTCTCTTGCAACATGGAAGCGGGAGAAATCCAGTTCCCGCCCTTGATCGATGCCTGGCATGCAGTGAGACGCTCTTTAATCCTGTTTTCACCTGTGTGTGTGCTTGTGTGTGCGTGCGCTTCTGTGTGAGCGAACAGTTGAGAGTGAAATATAAACATTGAACAACAGAAAGTAAATAAATTCCTTGTAAAGTGTCTCCATGTGGTGAACAGACTGCCTGATCCTGCTTGGAACAGACCAGTTTAACATGACCCTCTTCAGAATGCGTTTTATTGTCCGCACAATCAAACAGATCTACGCACAAAGGCTGACAGAGCCCGTACAAACATTTTCATCTTGAGGCCAATGCTGTAATTTATGAACATTTTGACTTACTGTATGTTTAAATATGAGCGCCAGGTTTTGAGGTAATGCTGTACTGTTTCATTCACTGTTGGCTTCGTAGTGGAAGGATTTTGGGGATCAAGTAGACCACATTTATCAGAGCGTAGTCAACAAATCAAGTCCGTTGTGTTTTAAGTCATATCTGCCAGTGTCTTTGATTGTTTACTCATTGTCATTTTTCCTGTTAATTACTGTTTGTGGATTTAAAGCAAGCTGCCATTAATTCACGAGAAGAGGTCTGTTAACTGTCTTTAACGATGGTGTGAGAGACCCATGATTTGTGTAATCTGTCACCAGGGCCAGGGGGATGTAGGCGGCTTCCCACAAAAACTGCACCCCAAACAGGAGTAAACAAACACGGGCGGCCTTTTCCCCACTCCCACCTGGCCCTGTCACAAATGTACAAGCTTAGCGGGGGAAATGGTCCCTGGACGGGGAACCGGAGCGCACCGTGGAATCGCAGATAAACAGTTTTTAAGTGTTCCGTCTCTGCTGTTTGTTTTGGCTCGGCGGGGCGCAGGGCCCAGCAAGCTGTGTGGTCTGGACTTCCTGTGCTGGGAGGGTGTGGGTTCGGTGCTGGAAGTCTTCCTCCTCTTCCTCGGCACTGAGGAGCGGGGGGCCGCTGTGCGTTGATCGGTCGTGGCGGCGGCCAATCACAGATCTCCGTGGCTCCCCTCCCCATTCTTCTGCCTCGTCTTTGGGGCCCTCAGAAAGTCACAGTACGGTTAAAAGGCAGTTAGGGTTAGTTTCTCTCTCTCTCTCTCTCTCTCCCTCGATCCCCCTTTCAGAACCATTTATAATCTGCTTAAGTTTGACACAAATGGCCTCCCCTGGCGTTTGAGTGTTAAGTGTTCTGTGGGTTGCCGAAGACCACAGGAGAACATTCCACATTCCTCCTGATGCACTTTAATCTGCCTGTCATGTTCCGCAGATTAATTCAAGAGGCCAATAATCATTAGAACCAAATGCACTGCGCAATAATGCCTATTCCCCGAGCCCTGCGTTGGAGTCGGACCTGCACGGTCTCGCTCAGGAATTCACTCTTCTGGAGCCACAAGACATATTGCATTTGTCTTTGTGTGCATTAAGGAGGTAGTGTATGGATGTTGTTTTTTTATTGTGAACACCTCAAAACACCTTTCCAGGTCAGATTTTTGTTAGTTTGCAGTATTTATATTTATATATATATTGGTGGGTATAGAATAGGCAGTGACTGATCAAATCGCATGCCATAATAAGCGAATTTATTCTGAATTATTTTAATGGATGTGTGGTGATTGATATCCCGTTTGTTTAGACTCATGCAAAATGAGCCAAGTGCGTATTTCACAGAGTAGGATAATAAACAGAGTTTTAAATGCTTTATTTCCCATAATAATTCAGTTGTTTTTTTTTGTAATTTGAACCAGATGAGCAAACGGGAACAGTAGAGTTTCCTAGCACAGTCATCGTGCGTACCGTTCCAGCATGTCTGTCGGTCTGTGTTTGGACAGGCTGTGTTTGTGTGCACTTTCTGTGGAGGGCCTTGAGTCTCACAGCATCATGTCCATGCGGAAAGTGTGCTGTCTTTGTGTTCTCTAACTCCGAGGAAGGCGTTCTGTCCATTCTGAGACAAGGGTGAGCGGGTCAACAGGTGGTGTGCAGGATTTGAACCCGTAGGTGCGTTAATGGCTTGTGTACTGAAGTGATGAAGGGGTGAACCGGGACCTGCATGGACAGGAGATAGATTTTATCTGTATTTTAAATCTATATATCGGTGCTGGTTGATTTTCCGTTTGCTTTCAGCTCCTCTTGTGTCTGTTCAGACCCTGTTGATCCTGCAATCCACACGTGTCCTGCTTTCGTTATGGCCATCATTTGGATTGAAATCACTTTGGGTTTCGCGAGAAGACGTTTACTTTGAAACACTCACAGAGACGGCCCTTAACGCATATTTAGGGAGGTTTAATGAACGAGCATGAAAGACGATGTCCTGAAACGTGTCCTCTTTCTTTCTTTCTTTCTTTCTTTTTTTCATTCTTTCTTTCTTTCTTTCTTTCTTTCTTTCTTTTTTTTCAATTGCAGATGTGATTCAGAAAACCGTTACCTAGGCAACCCTCTCCGGGGAACGTGCTATTCTGAGTATCCCGTCGCCCCTCTTCAGCCGTACACTTTCACTCAAAATGTCCAGGATTTTAAACGCGAACCATCGTCATGACAATTACAAATGCATATCAATTCACCATTAAGTGAGAGGAAATGTGTGCAAATGCAAACTCATAAATCAAGTCCCACCAATGCAAAATGGGACCGAGTGATAAGTGAATAAGAGAAATAAGGGAGAGAGTGAAACACTCACAGGTGTAGAACACTCACAGGTGTACTGTAGAGTGAGAGAGTGAACACTCACAGGTGTATTGTAGAGTGAGAGTGAACACTCACAGGTGTAATGTAGAGTGAGAGAGTGAACACTCACAGGTGTACTGTAGAGCAGTGTTTCTCAATCCACTCCTACAGGGCACACTGCCCTGCAGTTTTCATTCCGACCACTACTTAATCATGCTCAAGTGATCATTAATGGACGACCGATGCAGATGATAGGTTGGGAGCAGAGGTTGGAATTACAATTTCCAGGGCAGTGTGCCCTGCAGGAATGGATTGAGAAACACTGCTGTGGAGTGAGAGAGTGAAACAGACCTGATGGTTTTCTGGGTATGGGGAATTAAACAAACTATTGTGAAACTGAGTATGAAATCATCTGTGAAAGGGTTTTGACGTATCTGCCCGTTGCAGTCACCTCTTGACCTGGACTGGAATTAAAATAGATTTGTTTCAGCAAAACTACAAGACCTCGTAAAACCCAGCATTCAGGATCTAAAAACATTTGAACACCATGTTCTGAACCCTTTGTAGCTCACACAGCCATGGCGCAATGAAAGCCAGATACTGCTTGATAGCCCTTGAACCCCCGGGCCAAGTGTAGTCCGTCCTCTGACTCTGATGGAGGCAGCCTTAGAAGAAATGGACAGAAGGTCACTGCAGTCAGCACTGGATGACTGTGTGAAATTCTCTTCTTTGAATTCCCTTCTTTTCAAACGTTTTAATCCGAAACAGTTGTGCACAGGCATGAGAGAGGAAACGTCCCACTCAGAGCCCCCTCGTCGGTGTGGTCCTGCGCGTTTCAAGCAGGGCCGAGCCCGAAGGGGGGCATCGCGGTTTGAGCTGTTCCTGATCCTCACGTGCGAAACTCCCACCACACTCTTAGGTGAAAGTGTGATCTGAAAATGCTGGTATTTCCACCCACGCTGCTAAACCGTAGAGGAGGGACGGACTCTTGGGAGAGATGTGGTTTCGGGCCTCTTCTACCTCCTCCTCCTCCTCCTCCTCTTCTTCCTCTGTGGTTTCAGCGAGCGAAGAGAGGAGTGAGGCTGGGGAAGTTCCCAAACTTGCGCTCAGTGTGTCTGGAGACATTGGACATTGTCTGGAGACATTCAGTAGCAAATGCTGTCAGTGAGCACAGCGGTGCATTATGGGAAGGCACTAGGTGGCACTCTCGCAGTGCAGTGTGACGGGCATGAGGACGGTGTGGGAAATGACGGCTAGCGTCCCTGACGAACACGGAGAACTTCTCACTCTCCATCAATCAGTGTATCAGATTTAAAATGACACTCTTAGCGAAGGCTTTGTCACACAGCGCATTTCGTGAGGAAACGGTGAGTGTGGCGACGGTAGGTATAACGTGACACGGGTGGAATGTGAAGAGCGACCGCGCTTTGTCGAAAGATGAGAAATCACCTGATCGACTGAATTAGAAACCGTGATTTGCATCCAAACATTGCTGGTCTGTAGTCGGAGAGATGTCCTGTTGGAACAACTTATATTTTCCCGTTGTTAGGTATTGAATATGCAAGTCGCTTTCGAGAGGACGAAAAGAAAATGCTGTAGAAAGGAGCTTCTTCCACTCCCACTGCCTGATAAGGAGTAGTGCTCTCAGGATGTGCTAATTAAAAATATCTGCTATTCTCATTTTGAGGATAAACAGCTGAAAATCTGTTCGTTTTGTTTGTTGAGTGCATACATTTTGACCCGTCAGTTCCTACCAGGGTACCTCAGGCAAAGCTGCAATATTTTAAACAGTTTCTCTCCATCTCCCAAATCAGACCCGTATGCTCAAAGTCATTATCTTGTCTATTGATTATCCGCTTAGATATATGAATGTGCTGAACGGCCATTAAGAGTGTTGCGAATAGTGACATATAACAGCTCTACTTTTCTGCCACCTGTGAATCAGTCATTCTAATGGTAGAACAGCGTGCCCCATCACAATGTCCGGTGAAACATGCTGAGAATGAATTTCAGTACGAAAGGGAGTACAGGTAATTATATCAGCAGTTTAAAAGTCATTCACAGCGTGTAGCAAACTTGTGTGTGTGTGTGTGTCCGTTGTGTGCAACTATGTTCGTTCTGTGTGTGTTCAAATGTGTGTGTGCGTGCGTGCGTGCCTGTCTACGTGTGAGTGGGCGTTTGTGTGTGCGCGCTCCACATTCTCTTGAGAATCTGAAAGTCACCTCACTGATATCAGTAGATTTAATGTCCTTGTTGCACTGGAGGATTTTCCATAATGCGTGCTTGGGAGAAAGGACTAATGGCTGCATTGCTTTTAGGCAAGTGAGACATGGCTCTATTTCATCCCCATGAATTCCTGCACTTTCGTACACACGTGTACCGTTTCAGAAACTACCGGAAGTAATCCCCCCATTTTCCCACACTTTCTCCCTCGGAGTATCATGCTCTCCTATCTATGAGGCTTAGAAGGTATCTCAAATATAAAATGAGAAAAATAATTGGCATTATGAATTGTCTGGCAGCATTTTTGCTAGATGAATATCTCAAACAGTTCCAGATGCCTGTGAATGTGCAGCTGAGTTCTATGTGTATATAAACCAAATATCCTCAATATTTAACTCATTAACTCCTAGAGTGTACTGCATTATTCAATGCAGAAAATGCAGTTTTGAAATACTTGCCTATTGAGATGAACGATTGGCTAAAATCAGTCACATGGATACATCCCTAAAAACGTAATGAGTGAGTTAAGTATTTATTTTTTAAATACTTCTCATAGATTCATAGATTTTCAGATTTTAATCTCAAATGATGTATGCATTTTACTCATTTAAATGCATGTAATTATGCAAAGGAAGATTTTGTTCTTGGCTCAGACAAATTGTCTGCAGAATTCAAGAACTCAAAGCTATTTCTGCGCTATCTGTTGAAAGATTCAATTTAGAGATTAAACCCACCGTCTGAAGTGGCTTATTTCATAAGATGCCTGAAATCAAACATAATAGAATAATGAAGTTCACGCTGCGATGATCATCAGTAGTTTGAAAGTCTCGTCTTCCGTAAAACCTTATGAATGGACACACAATAAATTGGGACGAGCGGAGACTGCGAGCGCTGAATTGCTCCAAGCGTGTATTAATATGTACCGAACACAAAGACCAATACACAGAACTAATAATTCTGTGCTTTGAATTTGTTCTAGCGCTTTGTCCCCCCTCGCAGAATGTTAGGAACTCTGGGCGGACGTTTTCTGAAGAGCTTATGGGATAAACAGTGTGCGAACGCGTGCCTGGAGCGAGAGAGACGGCGGCTTTGATCTGGTGCGCGCTAATTTCACCAGCTCTGCGGCGCGACGGAACAAAACGCGGCCATTTGTCAAACACAGATTTCCATCGGTCTCGGTTACGGGCGGAATGCGCATGCAGAGGAGCCAATTAAATATTCTGTGAACGTGGCAGGTGGGTTTTGTCTAAATCCGAACCGGTAGATAATAATTCTCCTGCTGTGAAAATACACACGGCACTTGTGTGAAACGCTGGCTTCTCGCTGCGGTCGTTCAGGAAGTGACCCCTTAGGGTGAGGAGGCAGGACCGCTTTGCGGGGCATTGAGGTCCAGTAAGTGTTACCACAGCGTGGGAACCTCGCAGGCTCGCGTCTACGATCTCTCTCCTTGTAATGAATCACTCCAGCCTGCCTCCGCACTGACCGTGTCCAGCCTAATTCTTTAGAGGGGGGGGTGCCCTCTCTCTGATCACACCAGACTCCCCGTGTCTCTTGTTCACTCGCTCATTCGCTTACTCACAAATGATTGTTTACTCAAGGTTTGACGTTGAGCTGCTGGGTGGCTCGCCCTGTTAAGGCACTCGTCTAACGTGTGGATGAGCCCCGTGGTCTGGTATTGAATCTAGACCATGCCAATACCGACTGTGGCCAGCAGCCCCATAGGGCAATGCATAATTGGCGGTAGCGTCACCCAGAGTGTGGAGGGATTAAGTCGGCCAGGATGTCCGTGTCTCTGACCGTGACACCAGCGACCCCTGGGCGCCCACAGTCTGCTGCAAAGTGTCTTCCTCTGACTCGTGTGTGCAAGCTTGTAGACTGCGGTGTGAAAAGAAGCAGCAGTTGACATTCTGTGTTTCGGAGGAGAGCACGTGCTTGTCTAGGCTGTCCTCAATTGACAGGAGAGCTTGCTGTGAGCACGTCTTTGAATACGGTTGGGCAGACGCATTGAGAGGGGAAAAAAAGAGGTAAAGGCATTAAGAAAAGTTTTGACGTTGCAAGCAGGGGTTTGTCTTGGGAAAATACGTGATCAGACCTTTAGCGATGTCTGTCAGCACACGCGGTGTCAGATTACTTGTGGATCTGATGGCAAATTAATCTGCTTGAATTTGAATTTGGCTTGAATTCTCCTAATGAATTGTCTGAAATCTAGTAGCCGAGCTATATTTTAGATGTGTTCTGTCCCAGTGAAGTGCTCCCCAGTTCTCGATTGATTGATGGCGGATGCAACTTCAGCTCCAGGTTTGAAATGCAAGGGAAATACACTGCCATCAGATGTATCATTACTGCCAGTTTCATTATGATTTGATTTGACCCCCACCCCCTCCCGGCATGTCTCGTTGCCATTGGAGAAACCCAGGACTGGAGATCCAACACTGACTGGGTTTGAACCCTTACAGATAACCTGCTGATCGATTACCAGTTTACCTTCAGCCTTCTGCAGGAAGATGACCATCACTACACTGCCATCAACTTCATGGCCACGCCCGAACAGGTATTCTCACCCTCACACCTGAACAGAACAGGTACACTCGCCCTCACCTGTAGCCACTTAAACCAAACCCATGGCCCTCTAAGTTTTACTTGCAGTACCCAAAACTGATGGTGGTGGGACCCTGCTGGTAATTCAGTGCAGCCATAAACTATTTGAACTTTTCAGGCATGGATGATTCTAATCTCTCTCTCTCTCTCTCTCTCTCTAGTATTGAAGTAGATTTTCAATTCTTATTCAATCTCTGCTCTATATGTGAACATTGGAAATGAAATTGGAATAAGTTGTCCTTGCGTTTAAAAGTTAAGGCATACATTTTAGCATATGCTCTGGAAAGAAATGAATTGATGAATATTTAGTGTTTGCCAAATAGAAAATCAGACCGTTTTCTGACACTAATTATTTTTTTTAAACGTATTATTGTATTAGTGTCATTTAATTTCCTGTCGGGTATTTCTGCGCAGTTTAGTTAATGATCTTGCACTGAAGTTGAGTTTAGATTGGGAACAAAACATGTCAATAAAACAGACACAGAAGCCCTACCAGACTTTGATCTGTGATGTTCATGGTATTTGCACTATTGATGATGTCAAACTTATCTTCTGTTAACAGACTAATAAGAATCTGGATATGTCAATCAATGCATCAAACAACTTCAACCTTAACATCACCTGGTCCATGGGCTCCACAGGTAAAGTCTTTACTCAATCCAGGGGTGGTATTTGTGTGTTCGCGTGCGTGCAGAAATGGCTGTGTTTTGGGGATGTGTGTGCAAGCGTGGGGTGTGTTTTGGGCACACAAACACAAGAAGAGGAGAAAGTTTGTATGACCAAACATGTCATCGCACACTATTTTATTTCAGTGACATTTGGCATACCCATAATGCACTGCAGCCACAATCTATGGGTCAGTTCTGCAGCAGGGACGTTCTGCAAGTGGGAAGGACACTGTCTGGCTGATATTTAATCTGTGTCATCCGTAAATCCCCTACAATTCAGCAGCACAAAGTCCAGATTACATGCAGTTTAAAATTGACATTGTTCGGGCCTCCCGCATGGTCTAGTGGTTTCAACGTCCGACGCTGGCCACAGCGACCAGGGTTCGATTCCCCGTCACGCCAGAGTCGGCTCTGGCCGGGAGTGCCATCGGGTCGGCAATTGGTTGTCCGCCCCAGGAAGGGGGGAGGGAAGCCGACACAGTTCGCTGTGCACAGGAGTGGTTCTGGGGTACCGGAATTGCAGTCGACAGCTCAGCAAGTGCTGTCTCGGAGGAGGCAGCGCTTCGCCTTTGTCACTGCCGGTCACAGGACTATGGCAGTGAACTACGAGGGAGGGGATTGAACTAAGCACAGCGGGAGTAATTGGCTACCAAAAACGAGGGGTAAAATCAGGGATTTTTTTGTTGTTGACATTGTTCATATACAGTATAGTAATATAATAGTGTTTCAGTTCACTTGCAGTGCTGTGGACCATGCTGTAATACACCCTCATTCCACTCAGAAATCATTGATCTTGCGATAGGCATCTGCTTTTAATCCTATGAGTTGCTAAAAACACTTGTGTGTGCTACATTCTGACAGCAACATCTGGAACTTTAGTTATTACACCAATCACTTCAATGATGAACATGTCATTGATTTGTCTGTTTGTTTTAAAAAAGTATATATCATTTAAGATTCTCCACATTGAGTAGCTCACCCGAGACAGTGCCATTAATATTTTGGGCAGGATCCCTATTGCAAAAATATATTCCCCTCTGAGAATACCGCTTTTGACAAAAGCCAGACGGCATGTTGGAGCATTCTGAAGTGTTGTGATTTTAATTATGATAAATGTTTGAGGCTGGGGCTTCCACATCTTTGTTTCAGAAATGCCAATAGGGATGAAAATTTGGAGAACTGAATATGTGTGCAGAACAATCACAATATTTTAAATGGTAGAGGGGACAAAGTAATCATTAGTCATGCAGTGTCAATCTCTGTAGTGGTATGTAATAGATAAAACAGACATGACAAAGGGCCCCTGGGTGTAGCAATGGTAAAGGCACTCGCCCGGAGTGCAGGTTGCCCCAGGCAGTCAGGGTTCGATCCCTGGCTGCGCCAGCCCGGCCTCTGGCCAGGAATCCCGTTCGCCCTGTGGGAGGGGGGAGGGAAGCCGGCATGAGCTTGCCGCATACAAGAATGGCTCTGTGTGTACCGGAGTTACAGTCCACGGCTTGGCGTGTTCCGTCTTGGAAGAGGCGGCTCATCTCCTTTGTCACAGACGGTCCCAGAGCTACGGCAGTGAGCTCGCAGTATGAGGGGGGGATAGTCAACATGAAAGGAGGGTACAATTGGCTACTAAATTGAGAGAAGAAAGGGGAGGGGAGGGGGAACTAAAAACAAACAAACTGACAACAGTTTTACCAATCATATTATGACTGTAGAAGTGTTTGTTTTGTTTGGTGCGTATTGTAGATTAGAATACCAAGTATATTTACAAAGTCATTTTATTTTTTTCCATTGATGCATACCATTCGAATATTAATATTTATCAACTTTCATTGATTTATATCAAAAACAATTTATGATTTTCACCCTCCTTGGTCAACATTGGGCTTGGGCGATATGATGATATTATAGTGTAGCACGATATTGGTAGACAACGGTATTCACTCTCCCCCGATATAGAACAATATTCATATTGTATATCATTTATTTCATTAAAGGCACATCGCCAATAGGGAAATGTTAATATCACCCAAGCCTAATCAACATAGTAAGTTTAATTCAACTTACCTTGACCCTTGACCGCTGGTTCTGTGTTTGCAGCTGGGACCATATCGGGTGAAGAGGTCCCCATCATCTCCAAAACCAACATCAAGGACTACAGAGACAGCTTCTCCTGCGAGAAGTTCAGCTTCCGTACCAATCCCAACATCACCTTCTATGTGTATGTCAGCAACTTCTCCTGGCCAATCAAGATTCAGGTGAGAGAGGCCACGGTTTTTTTCCGCCCATCCTGTGGCTTACAGGGGATATGGCATTGGAAAACCCCCCAGCTCAGATCGGATTCACCTGCTGTACTGCAGATCTACGGTGGAAGAGTTTATTGCAATGGTGAACATTTGTAACATTATTAACAAATAGTCAGCTATAAATATATATATCAGCTATTTTATTTTGCAGTTCAAGCAGTTGCTTGTTCTAGGACTTTTTGCCCATATTCCTGAAACTTTGCCAAGCCCTCTATTTTATGTAAACTAAGTATTAGGCAATGTTATGTACTGGGGATTTTAATGCAGGAAAAACGATTCCTTTAATTGAGGTTGAAGAGACAATTCTGTGTAGATGGGCTATCTCTGTTCAACTGTAGCCCACAGATTTGGGTTTTAAGTCATCTGGTGTGCAGCACTTTAAAATATAAATCTAAAAAAGGATTTCTAGCATTCCCTCTGCAGTAAAACTCTGTGTGTTCCTTTAAGGCTAAATACCACATGGAATACAAACCATTATGAAATTTATCTTACAAAGAAAAATCATATTTAATGATCCATGAGTTTTCATTGTCTGTCTATGGATAATTGAAATGGCATGGCTTTAAAACTGTAACAGCCATACAGCATATTCATGGTTTAATCTTATGATCCATAAAATTAAACTAGAATCGAGTAGTAATACATTAAGTTGACAGATGTGTGGAATATCGCAGTAAAGTGTGATAAAACGTGGTAAAAAACATTTCCGTTTAATTGAAAGTGATCTGACGTGGATCTGCCATTGATTGGCCGTGCAACGTATGGTGGTGGTTGTGCTGGGGGGGTGGGTGCTTTTGAAATGGGCCTGTGCTGGGTGTCGGAGGGAAGCTACGTCGTAATCGCTCACATTTCGCACAAGCGCAGCCGGCCCGACACCGTAATCCTTCACCACCCAAAGACACTCCAAACTGATGACACATCTCTGAACTGTTGCTCTCACACTTCAGACTTTGAACTAACTTCCCCCCTCTCCTTTGCTTGTGTTCTTGTAGTGCTGAGAAAATATGCCCATTGTGTGCCCCCATTCCTTCTTTAGACTCAGAGGAATGTTTTACAATTTTATTTATTGACTTTTGTTTTGCGGGCGGGGGAAGATGCAGAAGTGACAATAAATTGGCAGTAAACAGCATATTTCCAGAAGCGTTTTTAAAGAAAGAGTTTTTGCAGACTGCTGTGTGCTGGTGTCCTGTGTATTGATCCGTCTCTGAGTTCCCAGATACCGCCCGGTTACCCAGCTCCGTATAGACCGAGGAAATGTGAGATTTTAATTACCATGGTGCGTTGCTTCCCACAGAAGTGCACACCGGATCTCAGTAACACGGTATGCCGCAGTTTATGACCTTGTGTGGATGAGATGATTATGACGGTGATCATCATCATCATCATCATCATCATCATAAAAAACATTTAAACCCGTGCAAACTTCATAGAATTCACGATGCTTTGTTTGAAGTAAAGATTCAGATCCAGATTATTTTATATATTTTCGTATATCTTTCTTTTTTTTGTCATTATTTTATTCCCCAAAACAGGCAACTGAATTCACTTCACTCACTCACCTCTTCTCCATTGCAACATTTCTAGATCTTTAATCTGTTGTTGTCTTCAGGGAAACATGGCCTACAAACTGTTCTCTCATCTTCTCAAATGACTGCAGCACCATGTGTTAATCAGGGAGGGAATCTAAATTGTGAAAGTGTGAAAATCTCATTGCAATGGTCCTGGATTGCCTGAGGTGCAAACCTCAGCCACGTTCCTGTGATCTGAGTAATGTGCTGTGGGAAGCCTCTGCCCAAGAACATGAACTCTCTGAAAAATGTGATTCCAGCTCTCTTTTTTGTCCAAACAATTTGTCCACTTCACAGTGGGCTGCAGGTTTAACTGCAGATAGATGGATGAGATGTGGCCTCTCGCAGCCTTGGAGCTGAAAGGCGCACACCCACACCGAGGTGTGCTTTGCGTGCGCGGCCGTAGAGAGGAGATTACTGTCGAGATGAGGACTCTCAGCGTATTTATCATCCCAGTGTGCTGTTCCTGCCTCCTTGAGGCTTTCGCCTGTGCCTCTGAATGAGCCACTGCTTTCTGCCTCCTTTCCACACATGCGGACGCACGTGCACGCGCATACGCTTGCGCACATATGCGCAAATGTGTACGCATGTACTGTACATACACACACACACACGCTCCAAGCCCCTTAGCAACGGGGACAAAGGTGCAAAAGTGTAGACCTCCATCTTTGAATTGCACTGGAAAATAGACATGGAGAAGGCTCGTTCTGAGGCAGTTAAAATATTGATTAAAAAACATAGACATGCAGACGTTCTTGATGCCAAGTGAGGCTACAGAGCTGGATAGGAGAAAGAAATTCTGGAAAACTTAGAATTAAAATTAACATTATCTAGCTAGGATAAGTTACGTTAGACGCTGACTCTGATGAGACCGCCAATGTTAGATACTGTATCTTACAGTAACAACGGTACTACGCTAAGCAGCTAGCTAAATATTGTTGCTAATTAGAGAGCCAGCTAGCTAGATAGTGTCACAAGATAACCTTGGTTAGGTGGTAGCTTGTGCATGTCTGTCATCCGTCTAGATCGAAGAGATCGCAACTATTGCAACTTGTAACATTAAAATCAAGAGCCTTGATGTAGCCTACGGACATGACACTTTACCATGTCAAATAAAATGAACAAATACGTTTCACTAAACTACAACTATAAACGGCATCATACATGGCACAAAGTCATGTCACTGTGGGAAAATATATTAAAATTGAAAGTGTTAATATGTTGGAGAAATGGGCAGCTGTGTGAGAGGGAGCACACCAATGGAGCTGTCTCCTCCCCCTGGGGGCGGACAGCCAATCACTGCCCCCAAATGGGACTCGACCAGAGCCTAGCTACCAGGCTCGAACCCAGTCTGCAGTAGGCAACCCGCACTTAGAAACTTTAAAAAAGTCATTCGCAGTGCACTCATGCATCTTAATCCTTTGCTGCAAAGTTTAACATCATGGTGGTAGCCTACCAAACTAAATGCAATGTATCCATTTTTTTGTCTTAATGGGTAGTGCCGGTCCACAGTTGCATCATATATTCATATGATTTAGGAATTCAAGCTAGTTGCCATTCCTTTATCTGAGGAAGATATGTAATTTTATGTCTAGATTAGTTATACTATAAATATACTATACTGTAATATACTACAATATATTGTAGTTGTACTTTCCTGAAAGCCAGTATCACATGGTACATAAAACAATATACGCCTGTATCGCGCTGTGTCACAGAATTTTTCTGGGGACCCCAGGCACGGCATTAGCTGGCCCTTGCGCCTGGATTGTTTGTCGTGTTTTCCGTGGTGAGCGCTCCGTTTCCGTTTCTAACACTCTGACTCTGACAGTGACAGAGGTGGTGTCAGAAGCTGCCATTAGGAGGGGAACGATAAGCCTCAGTGTTCACTCCTCTGGGTTTTAATCAGATCGCCAACAACAGAAACGTCCATTTTTTTCCACGTTTCAACACAAGCAAAACAACAGAGCGGAGCTAAAAGCTCTGGGGGGTCAGTACGGCGTTATGAAGGACGCAGTTCTATCTCTCGGTCTGATAGCCTGACATGGACAGTGGCCAGCAACACACAGGAGTGAAGCACGACCATGAACTCCGACAGGATAGATTGTCACTCTGCTCACCCTTTCCATCATGTTACTAGTTTTTTAATTGCCTAAACACCGAAGGTGGAGAATCCTAGCAACGTGTCGTGCTGCTCTCTAACTGCGGACATTTTGGTGGATCGCTCTTGGGGAATGACTCCTCTGAATGACAGCTCCCCTCCCCGTGTCCTGCCTTAAGCCTGATGACATCACTCTGGCGCAGGAGGCTGGCTGTAGGGAAATGTGGCGTATTGTAATTGCCTGTCCTTGTGGAACAGATTTAGATCTGGCCCGACGTTGTGACCCTGCACCCTCTTTCAGTAGCGGTGGTGAATGCCATCATTTCACCCTTTCTCCTTTTCACAGAGTAAGGTTGGTCCAGCCACAGGGAGGGCTGTTTTAAACAAGACAGCGATTTAAAAAAGAAATGCATTTCTACCTTTAATAAGGCTATTCATTAAGGTCGGTTCATTTCAGGTCTACAACCAAGTCTTGTCTTTTTCTATCTTAAAAATTATTGGAATCAGTAGAATATAAATATCCAATCGCTAAAAGCTGGTGAGTTTTTGGGTTGCAATGTTCTTGTCCAAGAATGATTTGAAGTCCCCTCCCTCCAACAGCAGTCCAAATTTGGGTGTTCAAGACTAGGTTTGACACAGTGCTAGATGCTCTCTAGACACTAGAAAACATAATGACCCTAGATGGGCTGAATTGCCTGTTCTCATCATCAAACATTCTCAAGTTTTTTTCAAAATGTCTGGTTGCACACATGCACAGACCTGTCCTCTTGCCTGAGTGCAGGTCTTCCCTTCTCTCTGTACAGTCCTCAGTGACTCTCTTATAGGGCTTTATTAAGACACATTAGCCAGTATATGAGAGATGCGGCATTCTGTGTGAAATTGGCTCCAGACATCTGCTGGTCGATATCCATGCACTCTGTAAATGGCCTTTTTTTCCCCCTGCTGCTAAGGGAGTTGAAGAGGGCAGGTGAACTGTGTCTGTCTGTGTGTACGGGCGTGTGTCTGTTGTGAACGGAATGGGGGCCTTTCTTTGCCCCGCCCCCCAACATTAGCACCAGCACCAAGAGTAAAGTTCATCCCCGACAAGCCACCCGTGTCTGAGCTTCCTGTAGCGCGCCCGAGACCGACTCCTGCGCATTAAACTGATTTCTATAGAACGGCCGACTCTGTTAGCGTACAGTAATCGCACGTTATTAGATTCACTGACTCACATGCACTTATTTACCAGGGCAGCGGACATCATTAAATCAGACGTCTCGCGTAATTTAATTGGGGACATGCTCCGTGTCCTGTGTTTCAGCGCTCGCTCATATTTATGCGCTCGAGTGACAAAACGTCTTCTATCGAACAAAAGGTAATGTGAAACATCAAATGTGGAAGAGTACATTTCTGTCTAATGACTGTCCTATCGGGGCAGATCTCTCCCCTCCTGTTGGTAACAGGAGAAGGGGGGGGCTAAGTGCTCTCAGGACGAGGGGGCGGGGAACCCTGTCTGGGAGCGTATCACTGCGTCTGTGCACTAGACGTGGCTGGCGTTCAGCAATGGTTTTAGCTTCGGAGGGGTCTGTGGATCTAGGGGCTGTCAGTTCTGTCCCAGAACAGACCAGATGACGTGAGAGCAGAGTGCAGCGAGAGTACGTGAGCGGCGCACAATGGCATTGCTTTGTGTGGGTGTGCCTGTTTGTTTCCGTGCTTCCGTTTGTGAAACTCCAGGTTAATAGTTGAAATTGACATGTTTGGGTAACGTGCCCTTAATCGCCACCCGCCTGCCTTTTCCCTCCTCCACAGCCCCCTACACGCCGTTCCGTGATGCACTGGTGCTCAATATGCTGATGTCTGCCAGAACGGCGTGGGGGGAAAACAACAGGCAGACAATCCCCGAACGGTGATCAGGAGCGCGAGCATTAACGAGGAGATGACTATTTTTGGACATATTAATGGAAATCCAGAGCGGCGAAATCTCGTCTGGAGATAAATGTTTCCAATAAAGTGGTGACGTTGGCTTCTGGGAAGCGGGGAGGGATGAACTCCGCACAGCAGCGTCAGAGTTCAGGGATTACACGATTGTTGTCAGGACACCCGAACCCCCATTTACTGTAATGGTGGGGCGGAGGCTCTCTCCTATTTAATTCCATCACTTTTAAAATATGAGCAGCTGCACATTTGAGACGATGGAATTTAAACAATGGTCTTGGTCCAAGCTAGTAA
Source organism: Aldrovandia affinis (assembly GCA_029706075.1). Classification (NCBI taxonomy): domain Eukaryota; kingdom Metazoa; phylum Chordata; class Actinopteri; order Notacanthiformes; family Halosauridae; genus Aldrovandia; species Aldrovandia affinis. The sequence continues at coordinate 238,410 of JAINUG010000002.1, forward strand.
TTCAAAATCTGAAAAGGGTTTTTTAATTCTATATTTGAAAAATTATATGAATGACTCGTGTACACAAGTCATTGACAAGCACTGCTTGGGAAACATTTCAGTTTAGGAGTATGTATATGTTACAGTGCGTTGTTTACAATTGAAGTCAGTGGGTCAGTGATGGTCGCTGTAAATCCAGCTTTACTGCCCATAAGAACCTGGTGATTGATAGATATTGATTGATATTTGTTTTCACAGATGCAGCTTTTCTGATCAGCTTGAGCCTCAAAATCCAGCCACAAAGCCGCCTGTCGCAATTTCTGTGTCCTTCCAAGTGAAGAATGCACTGGAGTCACTCTGGCCAGTGTATCTAACCGTTCGTGCGATTTTGAGAAGCCTTCCTCCTTGCGGTGGAATTAAGAAACAGTACATTTAGTTGAAAATGGGAAATGCTGTAGGTGAATTGAACTAGTAAACAAGTCAAATTCACATCTCACATCGCCTTCCAATGGGCCCAGCTCAGGGCTGTTTGAATGCCCTCCCCCTTCCCCCACACACTTCCCCGTGCATGAAAACTTTCACAGACAAAACTATGCTTCCATGGGATAAATTCAGCAAATATCACTTGTTGCCTGCAGAAGCCCTCCAGACCCAGTTCACTGCAATGCCTGGTGCTGAAGTGAGCACACTAAACCATTTTACATTTTAAGCATTTTAAGCATTTAGACGCTCTTATCCAGAGTGACTTACAAGATGTGCATTAATATATGGTAGGAACAATCATAGTTAGCGCACGAGATCAGTGCAGGAATACAGCAATAGACATCATTGCAGGCATCTGCGTACCATACCTGTAACACCGGGAAGGAAAAGGTTAGTGAATTTTTTTTTTTTTTTTGTTGAGTAGTGTTGAACAAGTAAACAGTGGTGAAGACAATTTAGCTAGATGGACAGAGTTCAGTGGTAGTGGAGTCTGAAGAGGTGGGTTTTGAGTCTCTTGCGGAAGATCGCAAGTGATTCCGCGGTCCTGACCGATTGCGGAAGGTCATTCCACCAGCGAGGGATCAGGACAAAGAAGAGGCGAGACCGCGAGGAGCGGCTGCCAGGCGCCCGGAGGGAAGGGACAGTCAGTTTACCAGAGGAGGCGGAGCGGAGGGGTCTGGGAGGGGTGTAGGGAATGATGAGTGACTGGAGGTAAGGGGGAGCAGTACCTCTAGCCGCTTGAAAAGCAAGCACCAGTGATTTGAATCTGATGCGTGCTGCGATGGGGAGCCAGTGCAGAGAGGAGAGTAGAGGGGTGACGTGGGTGAACTTCGGCTGGTTGAACACCAGACGAGCGGCAGCATTCTGGACTAGTTGCAGTGGCTTGATGGCACAGGCCGGAAGGCCTGCCAGCAAGGAATTGCAGTAGTCCAGACGTGAGATCACCAGGGCCTGGACCAGGAGTTGAGTGGCCTCTTGGGTGAGGAACGGTCGGATCCTCCGGATGTTGTGGAGGGAGAATTGGCAGGTCCGAGTGATCGCTGCAATATGGCTCGAGAAGCACAGCTGGTTGTCCAGGGTTACCCCAAGACTCCTGGCAGACTGGGACGGAGACACTATGGAGCCTTCCACGGTGATTGACGCATCAATCATCGGGGAGCCCTTCGCTGGGAGGGCAGCTCTGTCTTCCCCAGGTTCAGCTTCAGGTGGTGGGTGGACATCCATGCGGAGATGTCAGCCAGGCATGCAGAGATCCGTGCCGGGACCTGGGTATCAGATGGAGAGAAGGAGAGGAACAGTTGAGTGTCATCAGCATAACAGTGATAGGAAAAACCATGAGCAGAAATAACAGAGCCAAGTGACTTGGTGTACAGAGAAAATAGGACGGGGCCTAGCACTGAGCCCTGCGGGACTCTGGTAGAGAGGGTGTGGGGAGAGGAGAGGGATCCTCTCCAGGCCACCTGGTAGGACCGGTCAGCCAGGTAGGACTCGAACCATGTCAACGCAGATCCAGAGATTCCCATCTCGACGAGAGATGAGAGCAAGATCCGGTGGTCCACGGTGTCGAATGCTGCCGACAGGTCGAGGAGGAGGGGGCGGAGCTAAGGGATTGGGACTTAGCCCTATGAAGAGCCTTAGTGACAGCAAGGAGAGCAATCTCTGTGGAGTGGCCTGCTCTGAACCCAGATTGGTTGGGATCAAGTAGGTAGTTCTGTAAGAGATGAGCAGACAGTTGGTTATAGACAGCCCGCTCTAACGTTTTGGAAAGGAATGGGAGGAGAGAGACAGGTTGGTAGTTTGAAATAACAGCAGGATTCAGAGAGGGTTTTTTGAGGAGGGGGACAGCAGTCCTAAGTGTGTTCAGCTTAATTTCTTATGCATACTGTTTGAGTTTTCGATACCAAGAGCTGTTGCTTGTGTTATAGTAGTAAACGGTTTATTTGTTTATAAAAATTTGATAAAATACCATAGTGTACATGTGGCAGCAACCAAGCTGAATTGAAAGTACATTTTACATCGGTATAATCTAAAATATATATTTTTAAAAATTAAAATTAAATTAAATTAAATTAAAAAATTAAAATTAAATTAAATTAAAAAATTACAATTAAAAATAAATATAATCTAAAACATAAACAGCAACATTAAAAGCATAACATAGACTGGCATAAAATAGACTAACCGACACACAATAACGTGACAAATGTACATACCATCACACAACAAGTTCACTTATTTAAAAGTCTGGTCATGTGTGGGATAGCATTCCGCCAGTAGCGCTCAGTTCTACACCGGACCACGTCCAGTTTTGCTGAGGACCGTGACTGGCGGTGGCTCAGGTGGGAGCCACTTGCGGAACAGGGGCAATTTGAATGAGATAAGAGCGTCTGCTAAATGCTTCAAATGTAAAATGTAAAAAATGAGGAGTGAATTGGCGCAGGCTCTGGTAAGGTCATCACGCCATGAGCAGAGGGGAGGGAGCTCAAGGTGACTACACACCTCGCTGTAAGAAGTAAATTCCCGACCCAGGATGATTCGTACAGCTCTTCTCTGCACCTTTTCAATAGCCTTGGATTGCGCTGTGGTGAGGCCAGGATGCCACGCAGCATACTCCAGAGTGGGTCTGATGGAGGTGGTGTAGATAGTACCCAGATCATCTGGAGGAATGCCAGCATTCTTAAGGCGTCGGAGAATAAATAAGCGGCTTTTTTGCAGAGGTGGTCCACCTGTTCAGACCACTGCAGGTTGGCCTGAATATGAATGCCCAGGATCTTTAAGGTGGCAACTCTCTGGAGTTCAATGTTGTTTATTGCCATCCTAGGGGGGTTTGGTGGTGCCTTAGTGAAGTGAAAGTGCATCACCTTGCACTTCTTGGGGTGCAGCACCATGGAGCTCTCTGAGGACCACCTCTCCAGGTCAGCTAGGTCCAGCTGAATAGTGGATTGGGCAGACAATGGTCTCACTTCCAGCAGGTTAAGGTCATCAACAAACTTCCAGCGCTTAGCTGATGCTTGTTCAGCTGCACCATTGACATAAGCAATGAAAATCAGTGGACCTAGCAGAGTTCCTTGGGGGAGTCCACATGTGCTGTTGACCCCTTCAGAGAGTGCTCCATGGTAACGTACTGACTGGATTCTGTTGGTCAAAAAGTTTGCTATCCACCTGGCTAGAGAAGGGTGGAGACCGAGGTTCAGTAGCCCAGTAATAGCCAGGCCATGATCAACACGGTCGAAGGCTTTGCTATAGTCAGTGGTAACTAATGAGCAGGTGGAACTAGGTTTGTCCAGAGATCTGAAGAGATCATTTGTCAGGTTAATGAGCCTGTGGGTTGTTGACCGGCCAGGAAGGCACCCAAACTGCTGACTGTCGATTTGGGGCAGAATGTTGTTTAGGGCCCACTGGGAGAAAACTCAGCTTTTACCAAGCAGAGAGGTGAGTGAGATGGGGCGCATTTCAATGATGGCTAGGGGTCTCGTTTTGGGGGCCCCCTCCTACTTTGCCCAATCGTGGATGAAAGTGAGTTGCAAATCCATCAATATCAAACGTCTCTGTCGGTACATTTTCTTTTAACCAGGTCTCTGTTATAATTGCAATATCGGATTCAGAATGATTCAGCCTCAATTCTAACTCCTCTAGTTTGTTGCAAAGAGAGCATGCGTTGCACAAAATAATTGAAGGTAGGCAACATTTACTCATCTTTGCTTCGGGTTTTGGTGTTGAAGGGGTGACAATCCGGAGTATTGTTGAGACGCAGCCCTGGTTCATCGCAGTTGTGTAGAAATATAATAAACTTCCCGGCCTTGAGTTGTAGGATGCCAGCTTGCTTTAAAATCTTTGCGGTGTCTGGGTCGAGTAGTAAAGCCGATTTCTTCCATAGTTGTTTCAAATCCTGGGAAGTGTAGCTTCGATGGCTTACGAAAGTCATCATGCAACGAAGCATGTGGTAGGTTATAAATAGTAAAATCAACAATACGATGAAGCTAAAAGTTAGTTAAAACATTTTGAAAAACCCAAAACAAACTGAAAACTTGCGGACACGAAACACAAAAGTCATCATGCAAACGGTAATGAACTGAAACGTGGTAGTTTATAACTAGTAAAATCTACAATACGATGAGGCTAAAAGTTAGTTAAAACATTTTGAAAAACCCAAAACAAACTGAAGACTCGCGGACATGAAACACAGGTGTGGCTGCCATAGGCGCCACGTCACTTCCTCAAAGGCAGGATCCAGAGATGTAGCTAGATGTGGCTTGTGTTGTTTCTAAAAGCATCCGTGTGTGTGTGTGTAAGTCTCTGTGAGAGTTTGTGTGCATCTGTGAAAATGAGTGCGTCTAAGAGCGAGCGAGTGAGAGAGTATAGAATTGTGTGCGTGCGTGCGTGTGCGTGCGTGTGTGTGGGTAAGGGGTAATATACTGGAGTAATTTAGATTTCTGTGATTGATCATTTCATTGGACCGCTGAACTTGCATGGCTGCTTGTAGAGAGAGAAGTTCTCATTTGTAGCCGAGTCATTCAGAACCGTGCAGAGGGGGCCTTCTCAGGTGCTAGATGTGTTTTGTGATGTGTGTGTGTGTGTGTGTGTGTGTGTGTAGGGGGGGTTGTCTGCGTGGTATGGTGGGGGGTTGGATGGTTGAGGGCTGCCCTCTGGCCACCAATCTCTGCCTTTGGCATTTGTGGTTATTAGGGTCCCTTATGAATATGCAAATGTATGCTAATGAGCAGTCTGTAGTAGCAGCTGTTACACATGTGTCCTCTCTCACAGCTATTCCTCTGCCTATTTATCTAAATAACAGTTATGGTGTTTGGTTTTATTATAGTAGTGCACTGTGATATAGTGGAGGTGTAGTGTGGGAGCACAGTTTGGGTGTAAGTGAGCTGTGGTGTAGTAGTGTTGTAGTAGAGGTGTAGTGTGGGAGCACAGTTTGGGTGTAAGTAGGCTGTGGTGTAGTAGTGTTGTAGTAGAGGTGTAGTGTGGGAGCACAGTTTGGGTGTAAGTAGGCTGTGATGTAGTAGTGTTGTAGTAGAGGTGGAGTGTGGGAGCACAGTTTGGGTGTAAGTAGGCTGTGATGTAGTAGTGTTGTAGTAGAGGTGTAGTGTGGGAGCACAGTTTGGGTGTAAGTGAGCTGTGGTGCAGTAGTGGAATAGTGGTGTCTCTGCTCCCTCAGTCCAAGCCGTGAGGGTTAATGTTGCTGCAGTGGGCACTCTGACTCTGAATCTGTTGTCGTTTGAGACACACAGAGATAAGTGTGGAATATAAAAACTGTTCCGCCCTCCGCTCATAACGCACTTATTAAATGATTCCTAAAAGGTACACGCGCTCTGAAAAAATAAGACAAAAGAAATCATAGCGCTTGCAGTTTGTGGTACTTTTATTTTCTGTCAGAGTACCCTTAATGGACTCGAGAATGTGCCGGAATTTGTGCAAAGCTACGCAGAGTCAGGAGGAGGAGTGGGGGGTTGCTGAGTTTTCAAAAAACTAAACCTTTTGTGATGGAAGAAATCTTTATGGCAAAGTGACCGGACTACAGGGAGAGGGAGAGGCAGAGTTATGCGACTTATTTGCGTGTGCGTATCTGTGAGCGGAGACTGCAGCAGGGCTGGCGGGCCGCGGACGCCGGCCAGCTGCTCTATTGATTACCCCGGTCCTCTGCTCTGCAGCTGCTGTAAATCGAAGGGTCTCCGCGCCAGAGGCGGTGCTGGGAAACGGGCCGCACCAGCGCCGCTCGCCCCACACCGCAGTGTAATCCCAGCGCGGGTCCCGTGGAAATCCAGCGCTTTTTAAACATTCATCTCCCTCGGCGTAGACGCGACCGCAAAAACACCGTTCCCCCAACCCCTCTTTTCTCACGACGGGCTTTGTTTTTCGACATTAAATATTTATTTTCTTTGAAGTTTGGTGTGGACAGGTTTCCTCCAGGAGCTTTAGAGGTGCCTTAAAGAAACGGAGTGCTGCACGGGCACATCCACCGAGACACTGCGCCGATCTGCTTCCTCTTTTATGTGGGTATATAAATGTAGGTTTGGATAATAGGTTGAGCTACGCTGCAGGCGGCAGGGGGGGAAAGCTGGGAAATCAATTATGCGCTCCCTATAATCCAATTATTCCGAACATCTTCGCTTTGGGGACGAGGCCTTCTTCGGAGGATTACCTCAGGGGGGAGAGTTTAGCCACGGTAGGAGAGGTGTTTGGATCTGCGTGCGAAAGTGCGCCACTGGATGAAGCGGAACGCGGCGAGACCGTCTCGCCTTGCACCAGATGCACGTCTCGAGTCGACTTTCTGAAGTCTTAATGTTCCCGTAACGTTGCCTGCCCAAAATAACTGCTAAGTTGGTTGTCAAGTGGCTGCGGTGCGGATAGAGGCGAATTTCCCACCGACGCAAGTGGACAGAAGCATGCCTCAGTGCGCCGATGTGCGTGACTGAGTGAAAACACAAACACTCTGTTTGCTGAAAGGGTATTCAGAAATTCTCACCCTGAAATTCTCTCTCTGCGCATTGTCAAAAGCTAGACGTTTTCTGTTTTGCATTACGAAATTTCATTAATGCCGTGTGCCCAAATACACTGTTCACAGCCTGCACGCCAACAGGAATGGCAATGCAACCTCCTGTCACCAATTGAAACATCCTAGATATTGAGGGGGAAAAGGAAGGGGTGGATATGTTCAGAAATGGACGAGAATAGTGTTCTGGTGGACACACTGCTGTTTCTATTCTTGAGTGAAACTGCCTGGCCCGGTATCTGTGGATTGATGAAGTGGTATAAACCGGTTACAGCATGCATACGATACAACAGCAGGGGCTGTAAATCGTGCTGGATAACCGTATCGGTTAAGCAAACTAATCAAAGCTGCGCAATCAGAAAAAAAGCAGATAAAAGCCACTCATCCGGAGAGGGAAAAGATGGAAAGAAGTTGAATGCAAACAGAGTTGTAAAATGCATTCAATCCGAAAAAGATTGCATAACTTTTGCACTGATTTGCACACATTACCGAGGAAGCTGTTCAGTTTTGTCTGTAACGTGTGCATATCTGTGAGGAGAGACTGCAGATTTGTCTGCCACGTGACAAAAGTGATTTCAATATCTTTTATTAAAAAATGTGCCCGATGACCCCTTCAGTGAAATAAATGTATCCAGTTTTTGTGGAACATCTTGTCGTTAGTACAATATTTTATTGGCCAAAATATAGGCCTTGAACAAACCCATATGCAGGAGAAAAAAAAAAGATATTATCCAAAAATGTCACAATGTTACAAAAATGTCCTTGTTTTCCTGCTATTCATTTTAGGGGATGTAGGCGAGGGTGGTGTTGCAGATGTGCATGGGTGTGGTTTTCTGGGTGTCAGTGGGTTGTATTTGGGAAATGGTTGCATTTCCTGATAAAAATGGTAAAGTGTGTGTGTGTGTGTGGTGTCCTATCACTCTTCCTTCTTCCTCTCTCTTTTCTCCACTTCTCACCCTCCCTCACTTTTTCATCCTCTCTCTATCTCTTGTTTGCTCTCTCTCTCCCTCTTCCCCTCATTACCCATTTCTGTCCCTCACACTATCTCTCCCTTGCTCTTTCCCTCACCACCCCCTTTCTCTCTCTCCCCCTCTCTCTCCCCCTGGCTGTGTGCTCTCTGCTCAGGGCAGTGCCAGTTGCGCTCAGGCCCGATTAGGGTGAGGCCCAGAGCATTTCCCTGAGCTCTGACTGTGTCCTGGCCCTGCCACTGAAGAGAACACAGGGCCTGAGGTCTGCTCGTCTCACAGACACCATTGATGAGGAGTTCTAATGTAATTGTCAAAATACCTGTTCTCCCAGCATAGGTTCCCTTCTGTCGAACACACACCATCTTAAAAAGGCCCATGTCTGTCTTTGCTATACTTTGTGTTTTTCAGGATTGTGTCCTCCTTCCTCTTATTTTAGATGAATTCTTAATTGCTGCAAACCTTATTGCATAGCAACCACAGTCTCTTGCATGGCTTGCTTACTTAAGATTTAGGCCTCAAAACTTGTTCTGTAACCAACCAGATAAGTTGGTGCCTCGGCAGGGTAGGATCTCTGTCTTGCCTCACGGGGTTGGTGTGATAGTCCGTTTGGTGAGTGTGGTGCCTATGTGTCTTTGCCAGTGTTTATGTTTAGAGCATCTGAATTCCCCAGTAACCTCCCGCTCTCCTCCTCCCACAGATTGCATTCTCCCAGCACAACAGCATCATGGACCTGGTGCAGTTCTTCGTGACCTTTTTCAGGTGAGTTCAACGTTGGAAAAAGATTTCGCATTATTCCTTTGGCTATTTATGCTCACTAAAAGATGTCGGTTTTGTTTCCCTGAGAGAACTGACCATTTGACCCCTTACTGCCATCTCCTACCAATTTTATGCTCCTGGACTAGAACCTTTGTTTCTGTATTCTGATTGGTTGCTGGGAAGGCCTGCATTCCTTTGTTGTTGCTCTAAGACCAGACTTGCTCAGCTTCTCTACAATACCCGATTAAAAAGTGTCTTCCGGGTTAGCGTTGTGCCTCGTTGGCCTTTTTACAGAGAATATCTAAAATCACGGGTGAACAGATTTTCTTGTATGTTGGGTTTGTGCTGAGATGGACGGGTGTTTGTTCTGGGGGTGTAAAAGGTAGTGGTGTCATTATAACATGGCTCGCTATGGCTCTCACGTTCTGTTCCCTTTTAACTGCAGCCGTATGCTAAGAGTAGTTTTTCCACTGCTTAATCAATTTTTTTAACAAAATCCATTGTAATTGAACCTGGGCTTGTGATTAATTTTTCCCTGTGGATGAAAAAAAAAATAGCCTTGGATATGTTTTGTAAGCTCGAGATTAGGTAATACACCCAATGAAATTAAGATAGTGAAATGTGAAAGTTAAATTCACTGCATTTAAATTGTCTACGTGTGGGAGGAATTTTAATTGCTTTCTTATAGCATAATACTACCAAAAATATGAGAGTCTTCCAGTTTTGTCTCTTCGCTTTGTCAGTCAGTTTATACTACCTCTCCCTTTCTACAGCCTGTGGCTTTATGATTGCATCATTCCTGATCAGTGTAGTGAGACTTGTACATAATAATAATAATAATAATATTCACTCCAGATTAGGGCAAAAAGTCCATTATAATATAATTTTATAGTATAATAATATATGCCATTTAGCAGACCCTTTATCCAAAGTGACTTACAGTAGTGAATGTATACATTTTTCAGTATATGTGGTCCCAGTGGGAATTGAGCCCACAACCTAAGCGGGCCATGCTCTACCGACTGAGCCACACAGAACCACAATATTATTTTATTGTGTATAAGGGAGTCACCCTTACACGCTTCTCAGCAAACTTCGTGCTGACTCACCCTCCCCCACCCCCTGGGGCGGACAGCCAACCGCCTACCCATCAGGGCCGGTCTGGTACAGTCGGGTTTCAAACCGCAACCGTGATAGGCAGCTCACACTTGTAAATGACCAGCCAGTATGGGTGCGTTAGACCGCTACGCTAACGGAGGCCCCCAGGTCAGCTAGTTAAAGAAGGTCCACTTCTCTGTTCTCTACCCTCACAACCTATGCACTGTGCAGCACACAGGAGGTGCTCTTGCATGTGTGAGAGGGAGAAAGGTATGTCTATCACATGTACACTCACACCCCCAACACATACAAGAGATGAGACAGACAAACAGAGAGAGTGAGAGAGACAGTGAGAGAGAATGAGACTGAGAGGGATATGTGCACACGTTTTGTGGTGGTTGGGCTAATGTTGACAGGATGAGAGCTGAAGTGCAGGGCAGTGGAGCTGCGATGCGGAGTGTGTAATGAGCTGCCCTGAAGGCAGGGGGCAGTGTGATGTGATTGTGCCTGGCACTCGGGGATGAAGGTGCAGGATTCGAGCCTCCTGTCATCAGATACTGCCATGCATGCATGAATAAGCCTCAAACAGGGATGTACATTTACAGCTCATTGTGTTATTACACTGCATTTACACACTGTTCCTGTACATCTGTTCAATTACTACATCTATGTAATTACATAGTAATTGCAAATGATTTGCACTATGTGTATCTTTATACTGTCACACCTCATTATCTTAATTTGTGTGTTTATGCTGTTTATTTTATTTATACAGCGTGTGTATTGTCACTGTAATTACACCTCGTTTTGTGCCTGTGTATTTATAATTGTATTCACCGTCTCTTTATTATACTGTTATTACACTACATTTTCTCTTTTACTGTAGTTATTACTGCTAATATGGCCATTTAGTCTGCATCTGTGTTTTTCCACAGCATTATTACACCCAATTGAGACTATGTACTTACATTGATATTACACACTATCTGTGTGCTTCCACTGTGAGCGTGGTTGTGTCTGTGTATTGAGATTGAGAGCCACTGAAGCCCTGCTTGAATGAAGAGGGAAGCCCGCAGGCTGCTCATATAGAGTTTCAGTGCTAACACGGTGAATGTTAAATCAAATAATTACACTAAATGCACTGAACATACGGGCGCTTTTTTCCGTTTGGGCAGTTTCTCTCTCTTGTTTAGCATTTATAGATCACTAGGTTAGTCATTAGCTACTGAAGAAGTAAAGCATTCCATGAGTGGGTCGCCAGTATTGCCGTGACCTTGGATTCTGACGGCGCTGATTTCCTCTGTTCCTATGCTAGTGCTCATCAGTGTCTATTGGGGAGAGAAATAGCCTGCGTGCCCAACACATTACAGACATAGTGGAGTGCACACTATAACTGTCTCCCCGGTAATCAGTAGCTCCATCACACTGGCAGCCCTCGAGCTGTGTGCTCATTTGTGAGCTTGTCTGTACCTGTTTGTGAGTGCGTGTGTCATGCGTGTGCCAGGCGCGTGTGTGCCATGCGTGTGTGTGTGTGTGTCTGTGTGTGTGTGTGTCTGTGTGTGTCTGTGTGTGTGTGTGTCTGTGTGTGTCTGTGTGTGTCTGTGTGTGTGTGTGTGTGTGTGTGTGTGTGTGTGTGTGTACGTGTGTGTACGTGTGCTTGCTTGTGCTTGTCTGTGTGTGTGTTTGTATGTGTGTGAGTGTGTGTAAGAGAGAGGGAGAGAGTTCCGGCCTGTGTTCTCACAGTACCCACAATGCCTTGTTGAGAAATTGGTGTCATTAGCAGGGAACACTAAGCTGGGATGCCATCTGGCCTGCAGATGTCCGTGACCCTCTCACTGAACAGCGTTTGGAGGACTTCCCCACTAGTGATCCCCCTGCCCTAACCTTCACTGCGCTCCGTCTTACCAAATACGGCAGGCACCTCACACAAACACAATCCCTAGTGAAACTGAAAGATTTTTACTAATCCAGATGTAACAATAAAGAAATCTGAATATGAACTCAATCCCCATGATGAACAACTACCACCAGCCCTTGGAACTAAGATGCTGCAACTACCTCTCAGAAACCACTACAGAACATAACCCAGATACTGCAGCTATCTCACAGAAACCACTAAAGAACAGAACCCAGATCCTGCAGCTATCTCACAGAACCCACTAAATAACAGAACCCAGGATACTGATACGGAACCCGACACCTCAGAGGAAGCCTTGAGGGGGCAACATGTTTATCATTCCAAGTATCCAAGGCCTCTGGCCCTGCCCTGCCCCTGCCACTGGCACCCCTCCATTGCATCAGTAAAATGACAAACACAGGCCTGAAACTGCACCCCATGTGGAAATGCCATGACCACACGCTGCTGTAGGGGAGTACAACCATTCTCAAGGCCGCCATTTTGTTTCAAAAGCCAATTACGATTGTTTCAGACAGAGGAGCTTGCATGTTGGGATGTGTGATTGGATTTTTAATAACAAGCTGCTATAAATCCAATTTTTAATGTAAAAGAAAAAGTAGAACCAATTGACCTAAAATTACACAATTTTACCAAACTCGAGAGCAAAGTCTATTTTCCTCTCAGCAGGTTTAATAGTCTCTGCAGCTGTAGATTTATAGGCTGTAGTGCACGTTCAATACCTGAAATCCATTTAGGTGTAGTCAGTGTGCTTGATTGGGGTAATTCATATTGTAAAAATCTAAAAAATGGCAAGCTCTCTCTGTTATATACACACATTATGAGTGAGATTGCAGCTCCAATTTTATACTGTACTTACATTCAGAGTAATCACCATTCTGATCAATCAGTCTGCACACAGGATTCTTAATCAACATTCAGGCGGTGGTTTGGGAAATCCAGTTGGCGGTTTCTTTTCTCATCGTTCCTCAGAAGAATCCCACAGAATCCTAAGTTCTCACATGTTGGATTTTTTCTTTGTCAGTGCAGTCAAATGCTAAAGATGCCCCTGATGGCCTCATAAACAGTAGCATTTGATAGTAATCTGTGCAGCCAAATTAATGTCACTGGTCACTTCAGCGCTGAGTGGCTGTGTGAGTCACAAACGTACGTTCCTCTCTCATATGAAGACTCAATTATGACAGAGAGACCAGGAGAAAAGTCCCACTGTGCCCAATACTGTATGCAGTGTTAGCTTGAGGGCTTTTTCCAGAGCTGCCAATATTTTCACATTAAAAGGGGCGCTGGTGTTGGGTTGGCTAGGTGTTTCCACAAGATTTGTTTAATTATCCGGATTTGATGAGCCAAAGCCTGCAGTCACGCAGGAGAAAATAAAACCTTGAGCTGTGATAGAAATGTCAGATTGCCCCACAAGGTCTTTCTGTCCTAGAATTATATGAGAGCGAGCACATTGCGCCAAAGGGAGGGAATGTTTTATCTATGTTTTTTGCGCTCTCTTTTTTTTATATATATATATATATATATATATTTTATTTTTTTTTTAAACACCATGTTCCCATTCTGCTCTCTATATTGTTATTAGTGATATGGGTTATAACAGCAGAACCTATTGTCTGAACCAAAAGTCTGGTGCAATCTGTAATCTGATTTAAAACAGTTCTCATAGAACCAAACTCTCTAGCTTGATGAGGGGTAGTGGATCCTGTAATCTTGTCAAGTAAAGGGGTGGATTATGTAATCCTGTGAAGTGTGGGTCCTTTAATCCCCTGATTTATGGTAAGGTTCAATATTTTGGGCAACGCGTAAGGAGATGGCTGCTGTTTTAGTTGATATGATTATTCCATATGAAATATTCACTGTGGATTCTGTGGGAAGGTGGTATGGTCCCAACTGCTCAGTACTGATTTAAACTAGCTTTAATTTTAAACATTGGCTTGCTTTACCTATTGGAGTGCTGTGGATGGGGTTCCTGAGGCACTGTGGGAAGATGGCACTAGATTATCTGATTTTCTCTGAGTTGTTAACCACAGTTAATAAATGCATATTTCGCAACTACCTTTGGTGGCTTTTAGGAAAGTGTATTTTCCCTGTGGATTTAAAACATTAACTGCTAATTGAAAACCATATCAGCCCCCAGAATGCTCAGGTATTCCAGTAAAAACCTAATTAGCCTCAAAAAGCATTTTTTTTCAACTGTTTTCTTTGAATGCTCATTTTGAGTCACTATCCCCTTTTAAATAAGTTTTTTAAATGAGCAGAAGAAATGGAATTAGAGACTGCTGATATGCGCCAGTAGCGCTTGTGCTAATTGGTTATGGCCAATTGGCCATTTATCCCAATTACTCTGCTCCTGTCCGGGCCCGAGGAATACTCCACTCCATGTTTTTCCACGTGGAGGCGGGCTTTGAATGAGGGGTGTCTGATGGTTAACCCTCGTCGCCCCATTCTGAAAACCAGGGGTGGCCTATCCAGGACCTGGAGAGACACAGGATTTCTGCTGCTTTTTGTTTTTGCTTTGAAATCAGCAACCAATTTCGACCCCAGAAACCAGGTGAGGTGAGATTGACGGTGTAATAAACTGCTTTAATTGAACAATAAAGTGCTGGGTTACAACTGAAACCGGCAGACTCTCTGGCTCTCTGGGACCAGGGCTGGGGACCTCATCTCAAAGCCGACTCAATGGCTAACCTGACAACATGTCTAGGTTTTGGGCTGTTTAGAATGATTCAAAAGGGGAAGTAGTGAGTACCCCCCCCCATTCACCTCTGGATTACAGGCGTAGTCCCTACTGTCTTCATGTAGTACTGCATCAGTTTTTCAAGGTTTCTGTGTGTCGGAGCGCATATCAGTCACGCGGCGCCGCTGGTATGAGTCGCTGGTCATGTGGAATCGCCTCACCTTCCCTGAAAGGATGACCATGGCCCTCCCCTTATCCGCGCCCGTCATTTCCATGGCTACACAACTCAGAGAAGCATCCAAGGGCAACTGTTTTCAGGCTCACCACGAAAGCATTACTACATGTTTTGTTATTGTATATTTTTTCTCCAGGTGTCTTACACCTGAAATTACACATTAGTAATTGTGTTTCTGTTAGTTGCTATGGTTCTATTACTGTAGGTTTTTCTGACTGCACAACATGCTGGATTTAAAAAAACTGCTTGACTGCATTCAGTTAACATTTGTCCTTACAAATAAATTAAGAATTCAAAATACATTTATTTTATTATTTTTTATTCACAAAGTTTGGAGACTAAAGTTCAGTGAATACTAAGTTCAAGATAAGATAGAATGTTGATAGGTTGTGGTGGTGGTGGTGGTGGTGGTGGTGGTGTAGGTCACCTGCTTACCTGATTGATCACCCTTGGCTACTTGCAGTTTCTAATGATAGAGTCCTGGGAAGGCGATGCTCGTACCCGACCTGATCAACATGTATTATCCCATGCAGGTATTGTCAGGGTTAAGTACACTGGAGGGGTGATTTGTACCGATGAGCCAAACTGAGAAGCATCATTTTTAGGAATTAAATTGGCTTTCATGGTCTCTTCTGCTGAATACACTTATAATCACAGCAATTAGTATGCTCAGCTCCCCATTAGCGTTAAGCTGTTACATTGTGGAGTAATTGCAGGATTGCAGTTAATAGATCTTGTGCGGAATCTTTGAATTGGCCCTTGAAATATGGGAAGATGGTGTTGGACAGCATCCGGGGATGCCAATAGAAATGGGGACGGTACTGCGGACACCTGGTGGGCTCGGTAACACCGCAGTACACAGGTAATGTGCACATCTACACAGTACTGCTACAGAAAGTTTATTTCTCCAGCAGAACAAATGGTGGAATAGATCACTGTTTAAGGCAGCCGTCCAGAGAACCAGACATGATAACTCTATCACTGTTCGCGCCCACAGGAGGTTACGCCCACTCCCTCCTCCACACTGCTGTGATGGAGATGTCAGGGTTTTGTGGATATTAATTACTTGCTCGTTTTGCCTATTTTGTCTCAGTTTCTCTCATTAGAGCTACAGAAACAGCAGCTCTCCTCGTTAACAACAGACTATACAGTATGTCCTCCTATAGAGTCTCCTCCCTATGGATATGTTGCAGATTCTCTCAGCTCCGTGTCTGGGTGACACTCATCTTGCCGGAAAGCTACTAGACTGTGACCTCTGACCTCTTACACTAATTCCTCTATTGGTTTTACCGTGTTCATTTCCTGTCTGTGCCTCTGCTCTGTGCAGGCCTCAGAGCATCCTCCCTCCAGCCCTCTCCCACAACCTCTGAAATTCTTGGTTACACTGTCTTCTCTTTTTGTATTCATTTTCCACGAGATGTTTGAGTTTTACCAAATTCAATAGAACCGTTTTCAAATGGGAAGGTTTCAAAAGCCGGATGTTCAAGATTTGAATGCAGCATTTGAACACCTGTCTTGGGTCCGCCTCCTCTGGTTGATTTAAGCACATGTCAAATGAGTGAATTCACAAGAGCAGAATTTGTTTGGCAGACAGCACGTGTTGTGCTTTGCAGGGGATTAAGAGTGGCCTGTCCTTCCTTGTTTAGCATCAAAACCGGTGCATGATGAGAGAGATCTAAAGGGGGATTTCCGCAGGCAGAGAGGACTTAGCCGCGGCTCTTATTCTCTGCTGGTATCATGCCAAAACAGAACAGGATTTATGAGGTCTGTTAGCGTTGGAGAGATTTCGTCGACTTATCAAACGGATTCACGTCAATATTTGCACATTGAAGAGGACCGCTCCTCTGCCATCTCCTGAACATGGGTCCAGTGCAGATGTGATGGCCCTGGATTAAGGGATATTGTGTGGTTCTGCTGGCCCAGGATTAAGGGATATGGTGTGGTTCTGCTGGCCCAGGATTAAGGGATATGGTGTGGTTCTGCTGGCCCAGGATTAAGGGGTATGGTGTGGTTCTGCTGGCCCAGGATTAAGGGGTATGGTGTGGTTCTGCTGGCCCAGGATTAAGGGATATGGTGTGGTTCTGCTAGCCCAGGATTAAGGGGTGGTGTGGTTCTGCTGGCCCAGGATTAAGGGATAGGTGTTAAAGATTAAGGGGTATGGTGTGGTTCTGCTGGCCCAGGATTAAGGGGTGGTGTGGTTCTGCTGGCCCAGGATTAAGGGGTACGGTGTGGTTCTGCTCCTTTATTCTGCAGTTTCCTGCTCTGGTACCCCTGACCCCCAACCTCCACCACACAGGGGCCTGGACAATCAGCTCCTGAATACAGACTCATGGCCTTCTTATTAATACAATTAAACCTCATTTAATGAATGACTTGACATTTGAATTGATTGTATGGTTTATGGGAGGTTGTAGTTACTGTTCATACTGTATACACCTTTGCGCTTAGTGGCAGTTATTCATGTTTCATATTAAAAGTGCATGTTGCATGTTTTAGTATAAATCAAATTCAATTTATTTCTATAGCACTTTTTATAAATACATGTTCACGAAATGCTTAACAAAAGACAACTCCGGCTTCGCCGGAAAAAAAACTCCCTAAATGACAGGAGAAACCTTGGGAGGAATCAGACTAAAGGGGGGGTGGCTAGCCTCTTCTGGCCAGCACAGGTGGTGTCCAAAAAAGACTGTATCAGGGTCAGTCCAAAGGAGATGCAGGGCTAGCCGACTTTGTGAGGGGGGGATCATGTATGCAGTGATGCTAACACAGGAGTAATCTGTTTATTTTTCTTCGATCTAGTCAAGATATGTACCACTGTGTTCTGTACTAGTTGAAGAATAGACTATCAATCTGTTTTGTCTGGAATTCAAAAGCTGAGCATTTGCCATGATCCAATTGTTTATATCTGAGATGCAAGCCTCTAATTGAGTGAGTTGAACTATTTCACCTGGTTTCATTGATGTCATCTGCATAGCAATGGAAATTCACACCATGTTTACGAATAATGTTACCAAGTGGTAGCAAGTGTAACGAGAACAGTAATGGTTTCAGTTAGTCCTTTCATTTGAAGGCATTCTGAGGCAATATGCCTGGGCTGTAGTCTCAGCTACTTCAGTTTTTTTTTTTTTTAACTTTTCCTAATGGATTTAATGTAGCAATAAATGCTTTTTAACTAAACATCCACCTTGGACTTTTTTGGATGTGCTATGCATTGCCTTCTAGTTTTTGTTCTTTGACAATATGAGCCTTGTATCCAAAGAGCACCTTACTTGGACTTCAGACCTTTTTTACAAAAGAGCATGCCGATTCCTTATTTCTAAGAAATAAATAAACATAACTACTTATTCACTGTGTACATGCAGCCATTTTTACAAACACACAAGTTATCCCTTTTTATGATTTAGCTAGCTATCGGTTGTTGGCGCTATCTAACATTAGCTGGGTATCTATCCTTAGCAAACTTTAGCTAGCTAGCTAGCATGGGGTACTATACGATGACCAGAGTATTGAGAGTAGCCTTACACAACAGTGCCATTTTTTCCTGAGTAAAGCATTTATTATCAACAGGCGAACGAGAGGTAACGCTACAAAGCTACACAAACAATGCCATTATATTTATATATACAACCTAGATAGCTAGCATTGAGACTAATTTAGTTTGTAGAACCATATGTTAACGTCCTATTTCTGTGTTACTGATCATTGTATCATACTGTATTTATGTGCCCACGTTCTTATCAGTGCTCCCTTTATTGTTTAAAAGCCACACCTGCAGGCTGTTTAATGTAAATTCACAAGGTTTGTAAGGCATTGTTTGGGAGAGGGCATACACACACAAGCTAACTACCGGTAGTAACGTTATGTAAGGTAAATATTACTCTGTTCTACTTCTTTCTTGTAATCCATTATCATTTTGAAGACTTGTATGAGGACAGGGGGACAACAGGTTTTATAACAACATCGACTATTATTGTGCTATTATTGTATTTTGAAGCACTTATTGCTTGTTTCCCCACCGTCTGTGTAAAATCAGTGGTGCATTTCAGCGCTTATTATTTAGAACGTGGGTAAATTGCGTCACATGATTACGTATTTGGGGAGCGTGGTCATGCAACCACACAGTCGGACTCGACACCAGTCAGATTTGGGTTGTTCCAATATCTTTGAGGGCCGGAGACGATGCATTTTATGACATAAATTACTTTGCCAACGATGCAGTGGACTGCATGCTTGATAGGCAGGAGTCACCGTATATTTCCCTGTAATATGATTTTATATTGGGTACAGTACACAAAATGGAACCCCTACATGGTAGATGCACATTGCACATTTTAGATGTGTGCATTTTAAAGAAATGTTCTGCATTTTTCCATTTCTCCTTCCAATGGAGAAGTGTTTGCGCTTCCGTGTTTGTGTTGGTTCTCCTGTTGAATATTTACACGTGGGGCCACAGTGCTCATAATTTATTTATGGGGTAATTAACTGAAGACACGCAGTGGCGATGTGATGTGAAATCATGGCTCCAACTGTATCCGGTCCCCATGTGTCATCCGTACATGCGGCATGATTCAGAATTAATTATTAATATTATACAAACAAACCATGGGGGTAGCTGGAGGCGTGGGGAAAAGGGCCTGGCGTTTCATGTGTGGATTATAGAGTCTGTGTGTGAGACAGGCCAACTAGAATCTGTATGCGTGTGTGGGGAAAAAAGGGGGAAAGGGCCTAGCATTTTATATGTGGATTGTAGATTGCGTGCGTGTGTGTGTGCACGTGTATGGGGACAGGAAGTACCCAGTGGAAGCCAATGATGTGGATGCAATTGAATGGCCATTTAACCCTGGGGCATTACTGCTGAAGAATAAATAAAAGTTGCTGTAAATACAACTCATCCTTTGAATTCTTTCCATATTACTGTGTGTGTGCGCGTGCGCCTTTCTTATGCGTGAATTGTTCGTTGATTTTTGCATGCGGAAATTGTAATGATTCCGTTTTTAATGATTTTCATTCACCTGCACATTGGTAAAAAGCTAATTTGTTTATTTGTTTTCTAAGTAGCCAGAAGTAGAGGGCCATTTTCTTATTTGGGGCATATCAGAGTTTTATTAAAAAATTTAGTCTGGGGTAATGCTTGTAGGCTCGACTTAGGTGGTGAGATAGAACACTGTTTGGCATCATGTGGGGGGACTTTATTTAAACAGCATTACTAGATGGAAAAGTGTTTCAGAGTAAAAAGTGAATGATTTTAAATATGAGCAGTTCCAGAAATAGGCACCCTCAATCCAGGGGGCATTTTTCTGGATTACAGAGAAATACAGAAAGATTTCATCTCGTTCTTCTCGTCTTTGATTTATCTTCTCATAACTGCAGTAAGAAAAGCAGAAAATTGATTTTAAACATGCTGGAATACTTCCTTTAGACTTTGATCTGTAAATTACAGTCTGCCTCTTTTTACTTCTAGATGCATTGTATTAGTCATTCATGTGCTGTTACCCAGCTGCTTAGAAGGCATAGGTTTAGTGAAAGTCCGATTCTAAATATCACTAATTTGGGCCTGACAGCATTTCCTGGATGTGTGCTGTTTCCGCTTTGTTCACTGGCTCACAAAGAGGCCGTCTGTCTCGACCAAAGACTGAAACTTTTCAAAACGACTTCCTTCAAGAGGCTGACAACGGCTCGTTTTTTTAACTTACAAATGTGTCGGTTGAAAGGCTGCTCTGTTCCAGCTTGTTGTGCAAAGATTACATAGTACGGAGGTCATGGTGCTTCAAGTTCTGATTCCTTCAAGTACTGACTCCTGTTTCAGTAATGACAGTATTGACCCATGTTACAGTACTGACAGTATTGACCCTTGTTATAGTATATTTTATATTTATATTTTAGGAATTTAGCAGATGCTCTTATCCAGAGCAACTTACACAGTTTACATTACATTACATTACAGGCATTTAGCAGACGCTCTTATCCAGAGCGACGTACAGTTTACAGTTTTACAGTTCTTGACATACAATTTATTTATACAGCTGGTTATTTTACTGAAGCAATTCAGGTTACAACGGCACTGCCCCACCAGGTAATTGAACCAGCAACCTCTGAGTTACAAGCCCAGTTCCCTCACCATTACACTACACTAGTCGCCCCCTAGTACTTTCTCTATTGTCCCCTGTTGCAGTACTGACAGCACTGACCCCTGTTAAAGGTCTCCTGTTACAATTCTGATTCCTCTTACAATTGTCTGATTTATCATGTTCCAAATGGTAGTTGATACAGTGGTGTGGAGTGAATGATTGTTTGTTTGTTTGTTTGTTTGTTTGTTTGTTTGTTTGTTTGTTTGTTTGTTTGATTGATTGATTGATTGATTGATTGATTGATTGATTGGCTGTTCTTCACAAATCTTCCAGCTGTTTCCTGTCACTGCTGCTGGTTGCTGCCGTGGTGTGGAAGATCAAACAGACCTGCTGGGCATCCCGACGGAGGGAGGTATGTGAACAGCTCCTCGATGCACCCCGCCCCACACACACACCCACCCATCCATCCACAGTCTCTCCTCCCAACTCCAGACCAAACACTCCTCTTCATTGACCCACCCCCACGTGTCCGAACACATGCTGCATGTCATAGTGAACACGCATTCACTCACACACACGCACACACACACACACACACACACATGCATACACTCTCCACAGTGCGCGCACGGCGGCGCGAGGGAGGTGGACTCGGGTGTAAATGTCAGCGACTCTGTGAAATGGCCCTATCCTAATGAGCACACTGCTGATAAACACACCCATTCCTTTAATTACAGATCTTCATGAACCAATTACCTCTGACAGAGTCATGTAACGTAGAGCTGAGCGGAGTAATGCATCACTTAAGGCCCCGGCAGATCTTCTCTTCAGGCCGGTGCAAAAGGCTGCAATAAAAGTCAACGCAAATGTGCATCCGAAATGAGCGGAGGAGCCATTCCTGTGTTTTAAAATCAGTGTAATAATCAGAAGCACTTTCATTCAGATTACGGCGGGCGTAATATTCGACGATTACGTTGAGTTTTCCATTGGGAAAAGCTGCAGTTTAGAACCCAGCGGGGCACCTGCTGTGAGGAGTGCGACCCTTTGTCAAATACGAGCCCAGGGGAGACAGGTGCAGAGCTGTTGGATATCCCTCTGCACCTGAGTTATTCAGCTGCAAAGCATCCCCACGGTGATGGCTGTTTGTGTAACCGATCTCAGATCAGCTCCTCCGTGTCAGTCCTATCTTCCAACCGCACGCTTTATCTTAATGTGGTGTCATATTATGCATGGCATTCATAAGCCTTTATGTAAGCCATTATGTAAGTCTGGCCTTATCTCTTAAAATGTGGTAATTGTTCGAAGTTTCACAGTGAATTGTCTTTTTTTTTTCTTTTTTTGCTCGGGGCTAAATGTGACAGAGATTCTTTGTGACTTTTCAGGGTCATGTTGTTGAGTTAGTGATTCGAGAATGACAAGGTAGGCAGATGCAGAAACTGCGCACGGAGCAGGGCACATAGACCGGGGGCACAGTCTAGGGGACACACGGCCCAGATTAAAAAGGAAATGAACAGACACAGTGGCTGGAGCTCGGGTTGCTGATGGTCTCTGATTGGGATGGTGAGACCCACGTCATTGGCCACCTCCGCACCTGTACTCTGACACCGAAACTTACAGCGAGGTCACGTGGGGAAGTCCGAAAGGTATGAACCAAATAATTCACATCATTCTTGCTTCCTGGAAAATGACATTTTCATACACCTTATTATGGTTCCACAATACATGTGAAAAACGCTTTGTCATCATCTTCTTCTATGTCATCTAAGTTTTCTGTGGATGCAGATTACATTGTCTATTACTTCTAAATCACTATTCAGCATTCTTTTAAATTGCCCCTTGTTAATGGCTGATCCCGTCTAGTTGCCAAATTCTGATCATGTTCAGTATATTTTGTCATGATTACATTTACATTTGAGGCATTTAGCATACACTCTTATCCAGAGCGACTTGCAATGAGTGCATTTAAACATGGTAATAACAATCACAGCTAGCGCAAGAGCTCAGTGAAGTGGCAATACAACAGACATGACTGTAGACAGCTGCACACCATAACTATAACACAGGGAAAGTGTTTTGGGTTTTAATTCTATCGAGAATCAGTGGTAGTGGAGTCTGAAGAGGTGGGTTTTCAGTCTCTTGCGGAACATGGTCAGTGATTCTGTGGCCCTGACCGAGTGAGGAAGATAATTCCGCCATTGGGGGGTCAGGACAGAGAAGAGGAGAGACCGCGGAGAGCGGCTACTGGGCGCCCGAAGGGACGGGGCAGATCCGGATCCTGAGATCCCCATCTTAGTGAGAGATGAGAGCAGGATCTGCCAGTTGCATGCTGGTTTCGACATGGTCCGTTTCAGCTATCTTGGACATGAAGTTCGCAGCTAGTTAACAGTTTTACTGCATACAGGCATGCATTTTAATGAGTTTAATTCTGGCTCATGCAAACCAAATAGGTGCTATTTTAAGGGTGCTGGTGATTCTTTTTCTGTCAGTACTTTGCATCACAGAGCTTGTGTTTTAAGTAGCCTTAAAAGCGTTTTAATAGTCCTTTTAAGCTGAGGACGGTTTTGTTAGACAGTAATGACCTGGACTGTATTTGAGTGATTGTCCAGGTTCCCCAGTGACTGACATCTCTCTTGTGAGGCACTCTTACATCACTTTCTCAGAACCAGGGTAATTGGGTTGTATTCTCAGAGGGTCATGCGTGTTTTAGTTTTTGTTCAGACCGGGTACCCTTGCTTAATAGGTCCAATGAGTTAACTGGTGGCCACGTACGTCCTAACCTACACATAAAACAGTCGTCTGTGTACAAATGTCCAGCTTTGATGCAGCATTTGCAGCAAAACAAAGTCTAAATGCCAAAGTGATTGATCGAGCTAATTAAGAAATCAAGAGCAGATGTACAGTAGGATCAAGAGCGTCAACACACGTTTGTCCTCCGGGGTGTTTCATTTTGCACCTTCGGCTCATCCTGATCCAGGGTGACTTTGGCTTTCAGCGCTCAGTTTTACATTTTACACTTTCCTGCGCCCATTTATACAACCACATGCTTAGGCCAACCACGCTTGAGTTTTTAAGCTTATGCCCCTCGGCAGTGAGGTGCTGATTATGTATGTTTTAATACCGTTTATACGCACGTGTGTAAACGGGAATATATTTAGGACGGTATGTATTGATCTGTTAGATTTTCTTGAGTATGAAAATGTCCACTTGTCTCTGGACATCATCTTTCTTGCCTTATATGGCAATCTTCCATGATGCACCTCTTCGGGGTGGGGATCAGTGCTTACACAGTAATATCTGTACAGTCATTCACCATGAAGATCTCTCAGGGCCCCCACGGTTAATCACTGTGCAGCCCAAAATTAATAATGGAAATCAATTATGCTACATTGTGTACTTTTTATTATATTCTGTTTTGGCATGTACAGAACCAAAAAGATTATTACACAGATAAATTGCCAGTGTATGTGACCATAGTTACTCGAAGAATTAAAGTCAATACGGTCAAACACACCTAATTTACCATTTCAATTATCTCTCTATGGAATATTGTTCCAGGCAGGTTTAATTACTCAGGTTATTTTGTTTGCATCCTCTTGTTTATTGCTCTCTTATTCTCCGGCCATTAAAAGGGAACGGCAGTTGGGTCTTCATAGTCAAGACCTGCGTAAGCATTGTTCATTTTGGGGAGTTTGAGTTATGTAGGCCTGTGGGAAATTCATCGTAACTGTTGTACAGTTTCTGGAGGTTGCAAAAAAGAAGGAAATGAGCAAGGCTAATGTAAATCTGCTGTGGAATTTAGCTGCTGTTTGGAGGCTTGATGAGGGAGCACGGGTCCGGTGGACCTACAGGGAAGGTGAGGAGTCATTTATGGAGTTTTATTGGAACATGCGACGTGATTCCATAGAATGGAGCACATGTTGCACAAAGAAAATTCCCAGGAGAGCTGTTTGATACTAATAAATCATGTTTTGTCAAAAATGTCATTTGCCCTGATAATCAAATTTGTGTATGATCAATAAATATGAGGGAAAAAAAACTTAAAACATGAAGGTAGTCCATTTTAGAGGCAGAAAGATTTGCCATTTTTTGCCATCAATTCAGCTGCTATGTTTCTGGCCCTTGTGAAACACACATTCCATATTTGGTATCAGTATGTCGGGAATGGAATTCCCTCTATAGCCAGCTGAACCGTGTGTGTCAAAACACAATACATTAGGAGTCATGCAGCTTTTGAGTAAACTCGTGACTTCTTGTTGCTAAGGAAAGGATGATACTTTATTGTGATTGGTTCAGATAATGAGGCGGGGGGGAGAACATCTTTGGAATGTCCAAGAATATTTCTGCACTGAATTTAGCTGGTGCCAGCAATGTCCATGGGAATAAGTTTAGTTAGTTAGTTATTCCATATTTGTATAGTTAATGTATATACATAAAAGCTTGCGAGATATTACTTTCCACTGGAAGATTAGTTTTAGCTAATCCTCTTGGGGTCTGAAGAGGATCCAGCGTCAGGTACAGAGGATATTGTTGATGTGAACCTTGATGGAGTCGCAGCAGAGATTGCAGAGTTTTTCTGATCACAGCAACAATGGGGAGGACACAGAGTGCTGGCTTTGTGACAGCTGAAAATATGCTAGGGTCAGTTGATTTAAGGGAAAGTGGTTTTGTGAAGGAGATGGACAAAATGCCAAAGTTCGATTGCAAATGCTGTGAGAGGTGAAAATAAAATTCTAAAGTAGGCTCCTGTACAAAAAAAAGTGTCCCCCTGAACTTCATCTAAGAAACAAGACTTTGCATGGCATCTATGACAAAGATCATATCCTTCTTAGAAAGATATCTGCGATGAAAAACTGGTGTGAAAATGGATGTAGACCAAACAGAAGCATTCTGTTAAAGCCTCACTGTTTTAAGCACATAGCCACTGGCTATCACAGGTACTCTGTTGTGCAGCTGCTTCAAGGGGGGGGTGAGGCTCAGGGTTAATGGGTGTGAACAAAGGATAGCAGTCTGACTATTTTCAGGTATTCAGTGGTGAATTGTGAATGTCATTAGTATAGCACAATAGGGAATGGAATACTGTTAATGTTTGACAATGACTACACAATGGAATAAATTCAGAAATGTTCAAGAAGTTACAAATAGCCTTTGCAAAACAAAAGGCCAACCAGACTTTGCTAAATCTTAGGAACCGAGTACAACAGTTTTCTTCACATCATTATATTAAGGTTATTTATTTTTTAAATGGTAGAATTTTTTTTTTTATAGCTGGGGTTTCAACATGGAATCAATAGAACATTATAACACAATGCATTTTGGTGTATTTGCTGTAACTAAACTATTCATTTTCGAAATCTATGGTTGCTAAGGAGTTTTGATGGGCAAGTATGAAAATGATTGCAGAAACCTTGGAGGCTGTTTTCATCAGTAGTGGGTTTGTAAGTTTATCAACATTCAATTCAAAGGAGCATAACCTCCTCAAAAAATGCTGATTTTGGTGCATGATAGATCTTTTTCAAGCTTGGAATCTGTAATTTAATAAACTGCAAAAAAACAAGACAACGTTGAGCCCCATTTACTGGGGCCTGTCACATACAGTACGGATAAAAAGTATTCACCCCCTTTGGCATTTTTCACATTTTATTTTCTTACTTCATGGAATCAAAATGTATTTCTTGCCACTGAACAACACAAAATACTCCATAATGTCAAATACAAAAAACAACTCTAAAGCTTTTAATTATTAGGTTAAAAAAAAAACAATAATTTATTACATAAGTATTCACCCCCCCTTGATTTTAAGGTATTAAGAAGTACCTTCACTTTAGCTGCTGGGTGAGTCTCTACCAACTTTGCACATCTGCAAACCCATTCTTCTTTACAAAATTGCTTGAACTCCATCAGATTGGATGGGGACCGTTGGTGAACAGCAATTTTCAAATCTTTCCACAGATTCTCAATGGGATTGAGGTCTGGGCTTTGACTGGACTCCAGGACATATATCTTTTTATTTTTAAACCACTCCAATGTGGCTTTTGTTGTATGCTTTGGGTCCTTGTCCTGCTAGAATATAAATCTTCCCCCAAGTCCCAGGTCTCTTGCAGACTGCAGCAGGTTTTCCTCCAAGATTTGTCTATATTTTGCTCCATCCATTTTTGGACTCGCAAGTTTTCCAGTCCCTGAAACATAGAAGCATCCCTGTAGCATTAGGCTCTTGCAAGCATATTTCATGGTAGGGATAGTGTTCTTGAGATAATGCAGTGTTTGGCTTTCGTCAAACATAGCGCCTAATGTTGAGGTCAAAAAGTTGCATCTTGGTCTCATCATATCATATCTTCCTCCACTTTGTTTGAGAGTCTCCCACATGTCTTCTTGCAAACTCTAGGTGAGATTTCATGTGTTTTCAACAATGCTTTTCTTTTGAAGTGATTTGTGAAGCACTCTGGCTGTTGTTGGAGAGCTTCTCCCATCTCTGCCATGGAAGACTGTAACTGTCAGTGTTGCCATAGGCCTCTTGGTGGCCTCCCTAACAAGTTCCGTTCTCACAGGGATGCTCAGTTTTGGATGATGGCGTGTTCTAGGCGAATTCACAGTTGTGCCATATTCTCTCCATTCCTTTATGATGGACTTAACAGTGCTTTAGGGGATATTCAAAGTCTTTGAAACCTTCCCCAAGGTTTCCTCTTTTGTTCTTTGATGTTCATGATGAACCTCTTGTTTAGAAATGCACGAACTGCCTGTGAGACCTCTCACAGACAGGTGCATATGCATTGAAACACCTTAATTGCACACAGGTGGACTCAAATCAAATAATTATGTGACCTCTGAAGGCCATAGATTGCACCAGAGTTTATTTAGGTGTGTCTTAGCAAAATGTTAATACCTTGGAATTATTGTCAGTTTTTTTTCTCCCTAATTAAGAAAAAGCTTTAGAGTTGTAAATCAATTTTGATTCCATGAAGTAAGGAAATAAAATGTGAGAAATGCCAATTTATACCCACTCTATTGAGTATGCCATTCACTACTGAAAAAAACATGTTGTAATATGCCACAATGAAATGTTTTCTTAGTTTTTGCCAATGTTTGGCATCTAAACATAGATACAGTAGGCTTTTGGCTCTTGTCCCCTAGAAGCACATCCCTTGGCTTCGGGGGGATGAGGGACCTTACCGGGCCAGTTAATTATGGATTGGAACCAGCAGCAGGCTGTATATTTAGAAGTTGGTTTATGTTAATGACTTTGGTACAATACTTTTGGATATGAGATCAAACAATCAGACTACTTTGAAATTCTAATACCCTTACAGAGCCTTCCTTTGATTCCCCTAATAGGGTCACATCTCAAAGGACCAGGACACAGTCCTTTATTTTTCCTGACAACGAATCTTGTTAAATTCGGCTCTTTTCTCACCAAAACCGTTGTTTATACAACTCTTTTTTCCCCCCAGTTAATTTGTTTACCAGATGCCATTGGTACTTCTCCAGTGTGACTTGCATAACTTATGTTTTGTCACACCCCACATTTATACAGCTTTATAGTTCCTGAAACAGTCCAGGTTAAGCACCTTACTTAAATCGACAGACTATCAATAAGGCTAATCTGCAGCCTTCTAGAATAGTTTCCTGGTGACTAAACCCACAGTTATTGTTTAATTATGATATAATTTTTTGGTGGAAAGGAGGTGGTTAATCCCTCAGTTCATCCACTGTCATTTACACATGATCAACTTCGCCATCTAAACAGATTTATTATGTTCTATGTATTTGTTACGTACAGAATCTATGTTTTATAAATGGAACTTCATATCATCCTTTAGTGGTTCTTTTATACATTTAAACTGGCACATTTAATCTATTGAGCTGTTAAGAGTGAATGAATTGAAAACCAGTGCGCAAAAGATCATAGATAAAAACCATTCATAATGAACTAAGAATAGGTGTAGGTTTCACACTGATATTCATTGTTATATATTATTTATTAAATAAGACCACAGCAAGAGTGAGATAGACGTTTCGCGTTTAAATGCTTAAATTTCTAATCAAAAAGGAAAGACACCAGAGAGTGACCAAATTTGTAACCGGTCAAAGCTCAATGCTTGCTCTTTTCTTCACTTTTGTGTGCAGGACGAACTGTGAGTTCTCATCTACAACCCCAGTGTTTCAATGCCTCTCGCAATTTATTTACAAAAGAGAGGCTGTTAATTAGCAGCAGAGATGATCCGGTATGAGTGGGCACCCTCACAAATAAGTATTCGATATATATATATATATATATATATATATATATATATTAAACACTGCATGGTCGTTTGGATAATGGTTGCATGGCATTCACAGTTTTTTGGAAAATACTTTTCAAACTAATCCTTGAAATTTCATACAAATCTGTTTGCTCGTTTTTATTATAAAAGACGAGTGAAAAGTTATACAGTTTCTCACCAAGTTGGAACACATCAGACTTTTTAACAGACCAGTGCACAGACAAAAAAGTCATTTTTTTATACAATTGATTGATTTTTGGAAACAACGCTCCATTCAAAATGAATGGTGAAATGTTAGCTTGTGTTTTAGCAAGGTACACTTCAGTACAACATGCTGGAAACTGGAGGCCATCACAAAACATAAAGGCATTGTTAAGAGCTATTATTTGGAGCCAAAATGGCAGCAGCCCATTAGAGCGATGTTATGGCAGGCAGTGTGGCATAATGGTTAGGGAACTGGGCTTGTAGCGTTAAGGTTGCAGGTTCAATCCCCAGGTGGGACACTGCCTTTGTACCCTTGAGCAAGGTACTTAACCTGAATTGCTTCAGTTAATATCCAGCTGTATAAATGGATTGTAAATAAATGTAAACTGTAAGTCGCTCTGGATAAGAGCATCTGCTAAATGCCTGTAATGTTATGGCATCTGCATTACTTCCTAGGGACATTCTCACTCCTACTCAGAGCTCTATCAGTTCAAAAAGATAGTTAGCAGCAACCTAGGTTAAGTTAGTCAGTCAACCAGCTTTAGTTATTGTAAAAGATAACCCTGTAGTTTTTATTTATACAGTTTTCTCTGTTGTTCATGTAGCAGTTTTTGTGGGCAACATCACTCGCTAGACAAACTCATTTGCTCGTAATGTTAGTGGTGGCAGAAATCAGACTGTAATACCATGATTAGTTAATGATTGCTAATTTCTAGCTTGCTACCAAGCCATTTGGTTAACATCTGAAAAGTCTGATTTAATGTTTTAATTTCAGGCTGTAAGGTAACAAAAGGTTACATTTGTCAGACTTTAAAGGGACACTATATATATATATGTATAGTAGACAGTAGCAACATTTAGTAAATAGTTTTTAGTTTGCAAGTGTATTGTATCTTTGTTTGAACTTTTTACCCGTTTAATTGGATGTTTCCTCATGGGCCAATGATGGGTGCTTTTCCCTTTTCGTGAATATTTGTGAATAATAATGAGAGACACGCTTCAGTTGAATAACCTGGGCCATATTGACCTTTGCCCTTTTAGCGAACAAGCATTTTCAACACAACAGTATCGATTAACGTTTAACCGTACTTGCAAACAGCGGTCATTGCCCTTCTCGAATGCGCAGACACGACCCCCTTTCAAAGTGAACTTAAAATAAAGCTGACGTGGACCGAATTAATCTCTCCGAAAGGAAAAAATAATTAAATAAAGAAATCACACCGAGCGTTGATGTAATGAAGATCCGCGCGCGTTCAGACGCACGGATTCGGCCTGTCTAATGGTAATGAGTCCCGTTATCTGCGTGGAGCAGCTGACTGCCCTCGTTAGCATCGGTCTGATTACTGTGAAGGCCCTCGCATCACTTGCGCCTCAAAGGGCGCGTACCCCTACATCAATCTGCAAAGACGCCTCAAACTGAATATTTATGGCTTCAAGAGAAGTCACGCTGGATGCTTGCTTCCAGCGACATGGCACAGCGGCGGGACAGCTTTTGTTTGTGTATTTGTCTGTGTATTTTTATTTTGGGAAAGCACTACGGGAATGAGACGCACACCTTCTGTAATAATTCCGCCGCTCCGCGCTGGAGATCTGATCCTCCTTGTCAACGTGATTGATGGCTCAAGCTGGCTGTAGGCTTCTGTTTCCGGTGAAATATGCCATCCTGCGCTCGTATCGCTTTGCTTTCATCTCGGCAGTGTGACAGTATTGTAACTCGCGAGAGTGACGAACGCATTCAGCTACTGAACTTAGTCAAGGTAATTTTTCCTCTCTCCCCTGCAAGCTGAATACTGGTTGCCACTGTTAACTGGAAGCCATTAAGAACTGTGAGAGTGGCTTTGTCTCGGCGCTGTAGGTTTGTGTTGAAACGGGCTGTGCAGAGCCGGCTGAAAGTGAGCGTTGGCATGTGCAGGTTCGATTCAGGTCAGGGTTGGGGATGTGTAGTGGTTAGTATTGGGTTAGTATATATTTTTTTTGTTTGTATATTTATGTGTGTCAGCGTGGGTGGGTGCGTGCCTGTGCGTGCATGTACGCACGCGTGTGTATGTGAGCGCATTCGAGTACGTGCACGTGTGTATGTGTGTCTGTACTTCTTTCTGTGAGTAAGTCTGTTGATGCGAATGTGTGTGTACATGGTAATGAGGGTGTGTGTGTGTTTGTGTTTGTGTTTGTGCATGGGTTTCATGGGTTTCAGTGTGCGTGCATGCGTGCGTGTCTGTGTGATTGTGAATGCTCATGTGCCATTGTCATCACGTCCATATCTGTTAATGATCAGTTTTCCATTGTGACAGAACTAATAAAGGTGGTGAATACTGACTGCAGCTATGAATACAACAGATATCAGCATTATAAATGCTCCTTCCCCTCTCTCTGCCACCTCCATTTATAAAGAAAACAGCAGTTGTTTTATTTGCAAATATCCAATTTACGCTGCTGCACATCCCAGCAATCCCCTGGCTAATATTTCTTTTCCCTCTGATTAGCAAGTTGCACATAGAACTGTCTGGGGAAGGAAATAGTGAACACTGTTGCTAAAATTATGTGCGTTTGTTTAGCATGCAGATTGGAAATATGAAAATGAGCCCTGTTTCAAAGAACACAGTAAATTTGGAGGAAATCAAGACGGCAGTAAATTCCTCCTCCAGACAGTGTTTGTTTTTTATTATTATTATATTTTTTAATAACTTGTTTGCCCGCATGGGTGCTGTTTCTCATATTTGAACACATGGCAGGATCCCATCAAGCATCACTAAGGTGAGGCCTGTGATGTAACCACAGAGGCCAAGGCGTGGCCGGTGGTGTTGTTGTATTGGTTGGGTCCCAAGGAAGGGGCTCACTCTGAATAGACGTACACGCCCCCAACCAACCCCTCGGCTCCCATACACCCCTGCCCCCCCCCCCCCAATGCCCTCGCTGTCTTCCCCCCCAACCTCCCAATCCCTTCAACCAGTGTGGAATTCAGCATTTCCCAGCATCCTCTAGGAACCAAGTTGAAGAGAGGGCGGTTACTTCACAAAAAAGTGACTTGGCTCATCTGCCAGGTTCTGAGCCGCCGCCATTCGGTCGTCCCTCCCTCTCCGTTTGAGGGAATGCACAGTAGAGGTATCGCACGCCCGAAAGAGCCCCGCCTGTCACAGAGGTAAACAAAGGATGCGGCCGTCTCGTCTAATGGAACCAGCTGGTGTTCGGCTGCTTCTTTCTAAAAAGCTGACAGCTCTGCTGCCTCCCCTCCTTCAGCACCTTCACGGTGCACTAAAGTGGTTCTCTCTCTCTTTGAAAACGCTCCTATTAATCCGGGCGCTGTTTGGCGCCGTCATGCTACGAGCAGCATTATAATGGCACGCCTTTGTATCTCAGGCACAATGCTGGGGCACTATGTGATCAGACATCGGCCCCTCGTGAGCTCATCAGGGTGTCCTTAGAATGCGGGGGGCCGTTACGTTAGTGTCTGCCCACTGATGTAAAGCTTCCATTCCCTTGTATTAGCTGTAGTTTCCTCGTATCGATGTAAGAACCGCACGCACATGCACGCACACAGACAGACACGCACGCACGCACGCACACACGCACGCACAGACACACTTGAATGCTTCAAGTGTGACATCTGGTATTGTTGTTGAGGGTGCTAGAGTTAGGCATCCTCGACGACAAGAACTTCCAGAATTCTGATGAATTCTTTGAGCATCTGTTGTTGATCCTTTTAAGAGAACCTTTCTGGGGTGGGCAGATAATGGCTTCATACGACAGCAAGTCTTAGGAGGAAGAGCTGGTATCTTTTGCAGAACAGAAGCTGGGGTTGGCAGTGTAGTTAAGTGTTGCAAATTTGCAAGCCCTATACATCACACTGCAGGGAAAGCCAATAACATCCAATACACTGTTTAATTAGGTGAATCAATTGAGGCAATAAATGTTTTTGGGGGGTTTTCATTTCCTGAATTCATGGTGTATAATATCTGTGAATATATACTGTATGTGTATATATTGTTAGTATTAGGGTAACAGTATATATATTGTATGCATTTCTTGCTCTAGGGAGGCTAGAGAAAAGAATAATTAAAACAGAGCTTTTTTTGGAAGGTGAAGTTTGAATATGGCTTTTTCGGCACAGTCACACGCAAAGCACAGACACACACACACACACACATGGGGGCACACACAAGTACGCATACACACACACACACACACACACACACACACACACACACACACACACACACACACACACATTCTTGTGTCATGGCTCAGGCTGGCCGCAGGACAGGCGCAGTAAGAGCAGAGGTGGGCCCCAGTGAGAGGGTAGAACGTGAGTGGGATTTTGTGGAGTGAAAGCAGGTGGGAGATCGGACAAGGAGGGCGTGACCCTGGAGGTGGAGTGATGCCTGCCTTTGTGCAGGGGGGAAAGGCACTTCATGAAAATGTGATTTTGTAATGTGGCTGGGGAACAAAGGCAGAGAGTGGCTCTTTCCACATTCACCCCTTTCCCTTCTGCTGCTCAAATAAGAAATGTGCCATCCGTGTCAGAATGTGATTTAACCCATTATACTCTCCCAATCACAGGACATTGTGCCAAATCCTTTTATCATACTGAAAGCTGCTTCAAGAAGTAAAATCTGAACCTATTTATACAGTGCCCTCCAAAATGACCTGCACCCTTGATGAAGAGCCATTGAGCAAATAATGCTTTGTATAAAATTAACAGTACGGGTATGATGAGCTATATTGTCATTTAAAAAAATTGGGAAAGTATATTGTTTTATACTAACACAATTTCTCAGAGAAAAAGATTTTATTCAAGTAATATATATTTTTATTCTTTTCCCCAAAAATATGTCACAATTATTCCCACCCCTGTATGGTGCCCTTTGTGCACCCTTCCCTTACAAGGGTAACACTGCTGAGTCATTGTCTATAGCTTTTATGAGATTGGTGAACATATTGGGGGCATTATTTGACCATACAGAATCTTTCAAGATCCTTCAGATCTTTCAGTCCTTGCTTGCGTACAGCCCTCCTGAATTCAAACCACACATTTACCGATTGGGTTCAACTCTGGAGACACATGGCCATTGCAAAACAGTAATTCTGTGGTCAGTTAACCCCAGGACCAGTAGATGCAAAACAACCCCATAAATTCTAAGGTCCAGCACAATATTTCACTGTAGGCATGACTTTATTTTCAATCCGAGCGTCCTTCTTCTGACACCAAACCCACTGCTGGCGTGCATGGCCAAAAAGCTCAATTTTGATCTCATCTGACTATAACACCCATTCCAATTGCAGTTCCAGTGCCATTTAGGAAATTCCAGATGCTTATTTTTGTTGATTACCCTTCTGGCAAACCTTCCATAAAGCCTATTGGCATGGAGGTTGCATGTGATTTGTAGATCCCTGGCCCTTGGATTTTTATTTGCCTACAAAATTGTTTGAGCATACAAATATAGCTCATTATCTGTACTGTTTATTTTACACAGCCGTCTTTGCTCACGAGTGTGAATAATTTTGGAGTGAAATGCATTGAATGGGAATTGAACATTCTGGGAACATATGAATCTATAATATCTGTGTTTTGTCAGCTGTAGCTGAACTGCTCACAGGCATATTTATTTAGGTGAACTCCAAGGTGTAAGCTTTCCGAACTATATGGTAAATGGTAAACTGTTTGTTTTAGGCTAACTCTATGGTATAGACTGTTCTGTATTTCACTTGTGCGTGCACATGCACTCACACACACTCTCTCTATCTCTCTCACACAATCACCCCTTTTTCCTCAGAACTAGAGCAGCCTGAAGTCTAAATTTGAATCCTTTAGATTGGACTGTTGGCTGATTTAAATCTCCTACAGCCACAGGCAACAGAAATTAAAAAGCTCTCAGTTCTGGTCTCAGATGGGGAATGTGAGGCCTAATTTTGCACGAACGCGTATCCTAAATTGATTAAGACTGCTCGTTCAGGCTAGTGAATCGCCGTCTTGTTCCCTTGTGTCAGACAGGGCCGTGACATCGCCGCCTTGGCGAGGTTATCGGCAGCGCGGTCAGGAACCCTCCCACACCTTTTCCGGCGGCAGGCTTGAACCAGTCAGCCCTGCCGGCAGTGAGGCCCAGGCCCCCGTAAATGGGGTGACTTCAAAGGTCGTTTCCCACACACATCCTGATCCGTAATGCGTGCGGTCCTGTTTCCTCTGGAAACCAAGAGGGCAATGCTTGAAGGATGTGATTTATTCACACAGCTCGATGTTGTGAATATTATGCGTAGTTGAATTCTTGTGGTGTTTTGTATTATAATGCTTTTTATTGGAGGCCGAGTGCTGGTTTCTTGAGTGCTGGCCGAGTTGAGAAGATGAGGTTGTAGGGATCTTTGCCTCTTTCTCAAGACCCACACCTTGGGTTGATGTTGCCATGATGCCCTTTAGGTAACGGTGGGAGTCAGGTGTGTCTTACCAGTAACAGTGATAGGCATGTCCAACATATAACAGTGAGGGACAGCAGTGTCCTGTACACGTATACCAATTGTGTCATCCAGGTCACAGTGAAAGACCGGTGTGTCATTCAGGTCACAGTGAAAGACAGGTATGGCATCCAGGTCACAGTGAAAGATGGGTATGTCATTCAGGTCACAGTGAAAGACAAGGTGTGTCAGTCAACTCACATCTGACTGTATCCTGCAGGTGAGGAGTTATAGGTGACCAGAAAGCCTGTATAGGTGACCCGTTGAGAGATAAATGAAGGAGTGAAGAAGATCCATGACCTGGGAGCATGTTCTGCAGTTCTTCCTCTGTCTGGGTCGGAGTAGGCTAAACTGGGTTTGCCCTCTCCCCTGTTGCCACCTGCTGTTCTGTGCTGTAGAGTCCGCACACTCGTTTACAGCTCGCCTTCATTTGAGGAGTTGCCGCTCTGAGTTCATTTTTCTGCCTCATCTCTGGCATGCCCACCACATCTCCCTCCGCCACAACATCTAACATCCAATGTTGAATTCCGATTGGAAGCAGTAGTTCTGGTCAGATGAGACCAATATTTAGATTTTTGTCCATGCACACCAGCGGTGGGTTTGGCGTCAGAAGTACTTTTAGTTGAAGGGAGCTTCTACCTACATTGAAAGATGATGGTGGATTATTTATGTTTTACATCTACTGGTCCTAGGGCTGTTGTCAAGGTCAATAGAATTATAAACTCCAGCAAATATCACAACACTGTGGCAAAAAACAGGTTCTTTCTGCCAGGAAGCTGAAACTTGGCTGCACATCTTTCAGCAAGACAATGATCCAAAGCATACCTCAAAATCAACCAACAAAGATTTAACTGATTACAAAATCACTGTTTAGCAATGGCCATCTCAGTCTCTAGACTTGAACCTGATTGAAAATGTGTGGTTTGAATTGAACAGGGCAGTCCACAAGTTTTCCAATAAACCTAAATTGGTTTTCTGG
Organism: Aldrovandia affinis; assembly: GCA_029706075.1. Lineage (NCBI taxonomy): Eukaryota > Metazoa > Chordata > Actinopteri > Notacanthiformes > Halosauridae > Aldrovandia > Aldrovandia affinis. Next base: position 274,976 of record JAINUG010000002.1, read on the forward strand.
TCTCAGACAGCAGTGGCTTCATAGTAGATTTTTTATTGATTTGTAAAGATATAACTAAAGGAGCTTAGAGGCAAACATTAAACTTTGAAAACAGCACTGAGACTACTGCTGTAGAACAACAGCATTGAGATTATTGCTCTTAACACACACACACACACACACAGACACACACACACACACAATCTACGCGCACACACACACACACACACACACACACACACAGGTCAAGCCTTCATGCCAGATCTGGATCTCAAAGCCTGCCCTCATTGGCTAACACCAGGTAACAGGACTTCCTGCCAGATCGTGCCCCCCAGGGCTCCTTTCTTGTTCTCGACCTCCCGTGGGGAGCCGTGTGCCACTGATCTGGCCTCTGCTCGTAAAATCCATTATTTAGTGCACTCCGTGGGATCTCCGCGGACCTCAGCTAAAGATTTATCCCTCTCAGCATTTCCAGAAACTTGTGGTGTGAGACATGCCCCCTCGTCTCCCCATCTCCTCTCTGGTTTTATGTGATGCGCCATGCAGGTTTTCACCCCCACCCCCCAGTTGGGCATGCCTGCGCCGCTGGCGAAGGGAGCGGGGGCACTCTGGCCCCCAGAGAACCCCCCGTGTTCTCCGAGCGCGTCGTTAGGCCCGTGCTACTCTTTCACATAAAGGGAGAGATCAAAGCGACAGAGCTGACACTGCTCTCTCTCTCAGGGCCGGGGAGAGGAGGCTCTCGCTCGAGTAAACACGGCAGACTGGAACAGCCTTGTTATTCTATTGTGAGACATCAGATGAGTGTTAATATTTGATCACTTTTTTCGAGCGCAAGGGTTTTTTTGCGGTATTTGATGAGAACGACTCAATTAACGCATTGTTCACATTGGCAGAGTGAAGGCCATTATTTAACTGCAGTCTCTTGATCTGAATGGAAGTGAGCAAAGTACTTTTATCTTTTATAGTGTAATGACAGTAAATGTATTGCCAACAAATGGGGATGATGATGGCCCGCCCTCCAAATGCATATTTGTTTGAGCCATTCCAGGTTTTATGAGATGCAGGTGAGCACCCTGGGTGGAAGCCACCTGCTGGTGCACTAACCTGCTTCTAGAAATACCTGGAATAGCTCAAATTGCTATACATAACTAGTTCTGTTTACTTCCCCGAATTAAGGATATATGAACTGAATTGAGATCTCCCAGGGCAATAGTCACTCTTTTCTGTGTAAAGTGTCAAATTAGAGTGATGCATACAAGTATGAAGAAATCTACAGTGCAGCACATTGAGGTACACTTGTCTTGTTTTCTTCTTTCCTGACTCCATGAAAATGTTTGTAAGTTTGTTCCATGTGTGTAAGAGGTCACCGTGGTGATGGCGGGTTTGGCAGGGGACCTGGGGACCCCTCGCTCCCTCAGATCTCTCATTCTCTCCCTGCGGCGTTTCTCCCTTGCCCTGTGAGCGCTGCCATGGCAGTCAGCCATACGCTCCGGACGAAAGAGAACAGCTCATTAGAAATCTCTGGGTTGTTTTGGGGGCCGTTTTTTTCCTGAAGTTTGCCTGAAGGTTTTTAACGGTGGTGCAGGATTCTTTCCTGGTCAGTTTGCAGCTTTGGACAACTCTTCTGCACTTCTGCACTCTGGGGTGATAATCTGTGTTCAGTGAGAGAGACATAGGGGTGTAGTCAGTAGGGCTGTCCCCGACTAAAACAAATCTTGGTCTACCAACAGTCATACGTTTTTTCAGATTGGTCGAAACTTTAATATATATATATATGTATGTATGTATGTATGTATATATATGACACACCCTATTTGTTTTAATAAATACAACTATATGCACACTGCACATGTCTCATGTTTTATAACTTTCTTAAGTGAATGACACAAATGAGTAACAATATGCTAATGACTTTATGGAGCCGGAGTTCAAGATTACCTGAAAGAAAAAGAAAAAGAAAACTCAGTTCCAAGCCTCCTCTCCATGCTGCCGTTGCAGATTCTGCCGTTGCGCTTGTGAAGTTGCGGTATGGCCACATAATAGGCTGATGCTTTTTTTACTACAACCATAACACATTCTAATGCGTAGGCTATGTTTTATTTAATTAACCAGGTTGGTCTCATTGGGATTTAAAATCTCTTTTGCAAAAAAATAGGCTAAAAAATGAATGATCACACATAGCCTAATGTCTTAAATTGTAGCCTAAAGTTGAACATAAAGTGGCTATAGCCTATCGAAAATAACTTTTCAGAGTTGGAGATCATCCAATGACCAAGAAGGATACAATATAGGCTACATGAAGAGCGGTGTTAGTTATAAATATATAAACCATACAATTAGCAAAACACATTTATTATAAAATGTCACTTTTATTAGTTTTGCAGAATTATTCACAACATTACTATTACCTTAACTGCCTAATATAATTTAAAGAGAACATATACAGTGCCGTGAAAAAGTATTTGCCCCCCTCCTGATTTCCTCTATTTTTGTATATTTGTCAAACTGAATGGTTTCAGATCTTCATACAAAATGTAATATAAGACAAGGAGAACCCGAGTAAACACAAAATACAGTTTTTAAATGATTATTTCATTTATTGAAGGAAAAAAGTTATCCAACACCCATATCACCCATGTGAAAAAGTAATTGCCCCCCTGAACTTAATAACTGGTTGTGCCACCCTTGGCGGCAACAACTGCAATCAAACGTTTGCAATAACTGGCAATGAGTCTTTCACATCGCTGTGGAGGAATTTGGCCCACTCTTCTTTGCAGAATTGTTTTAATTCAGCCACATTGGAGGGTTTTCGAGCATGAACTGCCTGTTTAAGGTCATGCCACTGCATCTCAATCGGATTTAAGTCCAGGCTTTGACTAGGCCACTCCAAAACCTTCATTTTGTTTTTCTTGAGCCATTCAGAGGTAGACTTGCTGGTGTGTTTCGGATCATTGTCCTGCTGCATAACCCAAGTGCGCTTGAGCTTGAGGTCACAAACTGATGGCCGGACATTCTCCTTCAGGATTTTGTGGTAGAGAGCAGAATTCATGGTTCAATCAATTACGGCAAGTCGTCCGGGTCCTGAAGCATCAAAGCAGCCCCAGACCATCACACTACCACCTCCATGTTTGACTGTTGGTATGATGTTTTTATTATAGAATGCTGTGTTAGTTTTATGCCAGATGTAACGGGACCCACACCTTCCAAAAAGTTCCACTTTTGACTCGTCAGTCCACAGAATATTTTCCCAAAAGTTTTGGGGGTCATCAAGATGTTTTTTGGCAAATGTGAGACGAGCCTTTGTGGTTTTTGGTCAGCAGTGGTTTTCACCTTGGAACTCTCCCATGGATGCCATTTTTGCCCAGTCTCTTTCTTATTGTGGAATCATGAACACTGACATTAACTGAGGCAAATGAGGCCTGCAGTTCTTTAGATGTTTGTCTGGGGTCTTTTGTGACCTCCTGGATGAGTCATCGATGCGCTCTTGCAGTAATTTTGGTAGGCCGGCCACTCCTAGGAAGGTTCACCACTGTTCCAAGTTGTATCCATTTGTAGATAATGGCTCACACCGTGGTTCGCTGGAGTCCCAAAGCCTTAGAAATGGCTTTGTAACCCTTTCCAGACTGATAGATGTCAATGACTTTGTTTCTCATCTGTTCTTGAATTTCTTTAGATCGCGGCATCATGTGCTGCTTTTTGAGATCTTTTAGCCTACTTCACTTTGTCAGACAGGATCTATTTAAGTGATTTCTAGATTCAACAGGTCTGGCAGTAATCAGGCCTGGGTGCGGCTTGTGAAATTGAACTCAGCTTTAAAAAATGTGGTTAATCGGTTGATTTATTAAGGGGGCAATTACTTTTCACATAGGGCCAGGTAGGGTTGGATAGCTTTTTTCCCTTAATAAATTAAATCATCATTTAAAAACTGCATTTTCTATTCACTCAGGTTATCTTTGTCTAATATTAAAATTTGTTTGATGATCTGAAACATTTAAGTGTGACAAATATGCAAAAAATGAAGAAATTAGGAAGGGGGCAAATACTTTTTCACGGCACTGTATAGGCCTAGCTATGTTAAGAGTGAAGGACTGCTGTCACTGCCATACCCGCAGCATCCAGAATGGATTATTCTACTGACAAGCGCACCGAACTGTGGCGTGAATCTAGGTGTCTCATGCTGAGTGGAGAATTTTATTTATTTATTTTCACGTGACTGCTCAACCAAAACAAATCTCGGTCGACCAACAGCCCATCGACCAAACAATCGACCAGTCGACTAAATGGGGTCAGCCCTAGTCGTCAGGGCAGCTGTTGGCACAGTGCAGCAAAGAGCTGGGCCTCTTGGGGGGTGGGGCCTGAACCTCACCCTCACCTGGCTGTCCCTCCCCCGCAGGGTCAAAGCAGTTTTGGGATGGGTGCATGGTGGGTGATCGCACAGCAGACCCACAGCCAAAGAGACAGAAATCTTTGCACCCCGCTGTTTGGTCTGGAAAGCAGAGCTCTGGAGTCCAGACCAAATGGAAACCGCCCTGGCTTCAAACCTCAAACACACGAGCGATTTCCAGCCTCCCAAAAAGCCTTTTACACCAGAGGCAGGTGGTGCTTGAATCCCTGCTCAGGGCCAGTGTGGTATCTTAAGTTGGAAAAGCTTGTGTTCAGCATGAACATTTGCGCATTGAAACCTTTTCATTGTTTAATTATCTTACATTGTCACTCTTTTGGTTCTCCTGACAGCTTGTTTGTTATGCTAACATGAACCTTTTCCAACAGAGTCCTTCTCAGGACTTCATTTCTGAACAATGATGGATTGCTAGCTAATTGCCGCAGAACCAAACCGATGGATTAAATAACTTGATTAATGGCACAATGTGAAAATAAAATTAGGCTTTGGCAGCTTTGGCCAGCCTGTTTTGACACAAAGGATGTAATATTTAAGAAATGTATGCTTTTGTATGCCGTTTTTTTCCCATGTAATCATCAGCCATTGAAACGAGCTGGTCAGCTAATTATTAGCTAACTACCTGAAATGCTATCCATCATCATTATTAGTATTAATATCTATATATCCATAATGGCCTCGGAGGGGTTAACGTGAGTCGAAGCCAGCCCTCAACCCAGGGGAGAGGGCATTGATCCCCATTGACCGCCTCAGTCTGGGGAATAATGAGTGGATTGTGAGCAGCAGGATCGAGCAGCGCCTAGGTGCCCACTTGACCTGGGCTCATTTTGGGAGGACAAGGTCAAAGGTCAAAGAGGTTTTTGGAGAGGGGGTGGTGGTTGGAGATCAACCTCTTTACCCTCTACGGATTGTCTGAGAGTGAAAGAAAAGGAGAGAGAGGGAGAGCGAGAGTATTTATCTGTTTCCTGTGGGTGTACTGCATGTAGAGGTTTCCCCATCGATCCAGACCAGTGGTCTGTAAATAGTTGTGGATAATTAATGCTGTTATTGGCGTCAAGCTCACTTAATCAGTCATAACTGCACGACACCAACAGGGCTCCGTGTCACTGCTCATGTACAAGGGGCACTGTTGGCTCTCTGTGTGTGTGTGTGTGTGTGTGTGTGTGTGTGTGTGTCTGTGTGTGTGTGTGTGTGTGTGTGTGTGTGTGTGTGTGTGTGTGTGTGTGTGTGTGTGTGTGTGTGTGTGTGTGTGTGTGTGTGTGTGTGTGTGTGTGTGTGTGTGTGTGTGTGTGTGTGTGTGTGTGTGTGTGTGTGTGTGTGTGTGTGTGTGTCAACTTAACCGGAAGAGTCCAGATCATTCTCGATTAAGCATTACAAAGCACCTCTCGTTCCCTATTGATCATTATAACATACTTATTGGTCAAACTTCTCCCAATTTTGTTGCAGTCTCTGAACAACTGTTAAAATGGACTAAGAAATAACCAAGGGAGGGTTTTTTGTTGGAAGTGTTCAGTTTCCACCTTGTTTCAATAATTTTGGTGTGTTTTCAGAGAAGCAAAAGATTTTAATTTAAAGGTCCAAACAGACATATGAATGTAATTGTAAAGCATCCTTATTTTTCATCAAACAGCCCTGTGTGTTGTATGAATGCAGTATTGAGGATTGTTAAGGACAGCTTATTTGGTTTTGATGGACAGTTACCAGTGTTAGGTAACTGCAGGGGTTACATAGGGATTTCTTAGACAGTGTTACTCCCTTTGAGAGCCATGGTGTGTTATGCTGTATGATCACTATTGAGATCTTTAGAGAGTAAAAATATAGTACAGTAATGCATATAATTTTTTATTCTCAAAACTTGAACATTCTGCAAAAGCATTAAATAAAAATATAAACCACTGTCTTGGGAAAATAAATGAACATTTTGAATGTTTAATTTACTATCTTGAACCAATTTTTCATCATCAAGACTGTTGAATCATGTATTTCAACAGTATGCTGTGATCCCGAAAACCAGTACAGAGGAAATATGAGGTTTTTTTCTGTTTGTTTTATTGAGCATATTTTTGTGATTGCCCACTAAAAAAAGCAAGAAAAAATGTTTGATATGGATGGGTTCCATATATATGATTCACCTTTCTTTTTTCCAACACAGTCTGACCTTTTTTAGGTCAAGTTAAATAATGAGCATTACTGTGACGGGTGCATATACACATGTACCCGTCTCTCCAAACCTCCCGTTTCTCTCACTGGAACATCGAAAGGATTTCAAACAGCCTCACTAGCATAACGGGGGAAGCATTTTAGAACGGAAATGTTGAATGCCGCCCACTCTCTTCTTCCTCCTCTGTCTTCCGGAGAAAAGCTTAAGAAAATGACTTCATAAGAAAAGATGGCAATACAAGTAAAAGTTGTTCAAGTAACAAACGTCAAATAAGAAATATGATGTTACCCAAAATAATGTCTCAACAATAATATATAATATATGCCATTTAGCATACATTGTTTCAGAATATGTGGCCCCAATGGGAATCAAACCCACAACCTAAGCGCTGTCAACACCATGCACTCTACCTGCTGAGCCACACAGAACCACAAACCGCAAACGAGCAGCGAATGACACTAATATCTGGCCCTCATCCCTGAGATGGTGCACACGCCCCATCTTCCTCTGTCGCTCCTCATCCACATTCTTCCCTTCCTGCTCACTACAGGCAATGCAGTGGCAGCTTTTCCCCGATTGGCTTAAATCATAGGCACTGTGCGTGTTTTAAGCCACTTGCCCGTAGTAAAAGTCATCGGTTTCCTTCTTGTGTGCACATCTTCTTTTTCTTTTTTTCTTTTGTTTCTGTTTTAAAACCTGTTTTTCTCCCAATTTGGTAGCCAATTACACCCGCTATTTTCAAGTCAATCCCCCCCTCGTAATGTGAGCTCGCTGCCGTAGCCCTGTGACTGGTAGTAACGAGGGCAAAGTATTGTCTCCTCCGAGACGGCACCCGCCATACCGTAGACCGCAACCCGATACTGCAGAACCACTCCTGTGCGCAGCGAACGCCCTGTTGGCTTGCCTCCCCCTCCCTGGGGCAGACAGCCAATTGCCGCCCCCGGTGCCACTCCCGGCCAGAGCAGACTCTGGTGCGGCCGGTGGAATCGAACCCCGGTTGCCATGGCCAGCGTCGGACGTTGAAACCTCTGGACCACACGGGAGGCCCTTGTGTGCACATCTTCACACAGAAAAGCAGTCTGTAGTCACACAGGGAAGCAGCCCCGACCCCCCACCGCCCTTCTCCAAAAACAAAACCAAAAAGAAACATTTTGGACCTTTTTTTCTTTCTTTTTTTTCTCCCTGTCAGTCGTCCAGGCTAATGTGCTAAAACAGTCTGTTCCACCTCATTGATCCCAATTTGTGACGGTCAGTTATAATCTCCTGAAGTCAGATTGTGTGTGGAGATTGTAGACGGGGTGAACTCGTCCTGTTCCCTTCTGTAGAGGAGCGAAAGGGTTCACACGGGGCACTCCCTTCCTCGGTGAAAAGGCAGACGCCCACGTCTCGGATGTGGCTTAACTGATTGGACTCTTAATATAGCCGGACCTTTGTGGCAAAAGTTTAATTGCCCATGATATTACATCTCACGTTGTTAAAGGGAATACACCGCTGAAAACCACTTTGCAGATTAATGGTTCTTAAATGTAACATATTGAGCATTTTAGCCATGCACCGAAGGCCTACTGAGTGCTATTTAAGAAGCTGGAAGAAGGGAAGTGCTGTTTTGTTTCTGACTCCTCTGCGTTTGCTCTGAGAGAGAGAGAGAGTGGAGGGTTTCCCCGTTCCTGTTCCTGCTGTCGACGAACAGGTGTTACAAACCTGATTTAAGGGCTGGAGCAATGCATACTGGGAAGGGCTTCACTGAATATATGAATAACTGATGAAATAACTTCAGAGTCATTTAGAGAAAAAGAGTACTGTACACACACAGAAGAGGAATACATCTAGCTAGACGTGCATGCCCCTTATTCATAGAATGGGCTCGTAACAGCTTTCACATTACAAAAACACAAGCAAACTGTGACAAATTGTGATCTCTCTGTAGGAGACTGGTGTTAATATAACCTTATGCCTGAATAAGGGGACAGTGAGTGAGCAAATACAACTGCAGGTTCCAAAGCACAATGTGGCAAGTACACAATTTAGCAGTACAGTACATCTTGCAGTAATTCTGATTATCTAGTAAAAATGTTTATATTGAGTACCCATTTAAAGCAACCATTAGTGTTGGCATGTAACTACTGGCACGTCCGCATTAATATGTCATTAATATCGTAAATATAATTATCTTTTAATTATCATAGGGTGAATACAGCATCGCAGTGTCACAGATGAATAGCAAGTCTAAGTCAGATTCAACATTAACGATCTCTAGATTCAAGTTTTTTTCCCTTTAAAGTCTCTACAGATCAGCATAAACAAGACATACAAAAGTGCATTCCAAAAACGAAACGCAAAGATGAAATTGTGGTTAGGTTTTAGAACCTGACGTTATATTCTGTCCCTGTGTCAGTTTGACCTTGGTGGAGTTGGTTTGTGAACTCACTGGCAGCCAATTGGCTCATTGACTAAAAGGGGCGGAGCTAGAGCGGGGCCTCTCGCCGGGAAGTGGCGGGACGCTCCGCTGGGTTCGGCGACACCTCGGCCTTTGCCCGTCACCTCCGCAGTCGCCACGGTGACGGCTCTTCAGAAACCGTTACGCTTCAAACGGGGGAGATGAAATATGGGAGAGGAGCGCGCGAGGAGGAGTGGAGATGGAATCAGCCGCGGCGCTCCGGGCGATTTCTCATTTCCCTGCAGAGATGACAATCGCTCTGTTGTCCTTCACGCTGGCAGCTGTGAGCTGGAGCGGAGCGCTGAGGGTCCGGCTCTCATTTCCTGAATAAAATAATCCGTCTGCTTAAAAAAAAAAAAAACACACCTTTTTTTTTGACAATCGCACCCCTGCGTTTGAAGTTTGCGCTCTGGTAATCACCTGAGTACAGAGCGTCCGTACTCAGTGACTCCAGATCAGCCCCACCGGCCCTACGTTCTCCTCTCTCCACCTCGCAGTGTCGTAATCAATCCAAGCCGATCGCGGCACTTCCCCTCGATCAGGAGCATTGATCACTGATCCCTTTAGAAAGGGCCATGGGGCTCTGGGTACTATGCTTCGCACCGACTCCAAGATTCACACTCTCTCTGATATATATATTTTTCTTTCTTTTTCTCTTCATGCCGGAATTAATTGCTGCTGAAGAGAATGCACGGCTGTGAGCTCGGAGCAGTGTGAGCGCGAGGGCATGAGTGGGACGGTGGTAACGTTGGGACCGGCTCTTGAGTCAAAGGGACAATGCATTGCCTATTCCTGCACCAGAGGGAAGCTTCTTAATTAAATCACAAAGCATTTCCTTATTCCTGCCATTAATGCTCTCAGCTACATTGCTTGTTTTTTTTTTTAGGGTTTTTTTGTGGAGTTGTACATGCTGAGGAAGAGGAACGAGAGGGCCAGCCTCCACTTTTAATCAAATGCTCATGACTGTTGCAGTTTTAATTATGTCTGACCTAATGGTGCAGAGAGAGATGTACTTTTTGTGTTTTTTTCATTAGAGCGGGGAGCTTTTGTTCATTAATAATTGCAGTTATTGTTGAGTCGAAACTTTCAGAACTTTACTCGGGCGACGGTTTCAAAGTCGGCATCGATTGTACAGCACAGGCGCATTCCTTGCCTCGAGATGCAGAAAAGACAGGCAGGCAGGGGGTGAGGATTGTCACAGTTCTGTGGAACGTTGTAGCTGAAGATCAAAATGTAATGTGCTGATTATAGGAGCTTGTGTGTGAGGTTTGACATTTTCACTGAAATGTATTGCGTGTGTGAGTTTGTTTCGCATGCACTGATATTGAGTGTGCGTGCGTCTTTATTCACTTTCACTGAAATGGTGTGTGTGTATGATTCTCAGTGAAATGCAGTGTGTGTGCATGTGTGTTATCACTGCCATGTGTGTTGCCAGTATTGTTTGTGCTCCTTTCGATCCCATGGCGATCCCATGCTTTGATTGGCACGTGCAGTTGTGATTGACAGACATCGGTTTTCAGCGTTGGGGGGGGGTGGGGCGGTCTTTGGCCCGGGTCAGACCGCGTGGCTGGTATTGACAGGCCAGCCCAGTGAGCGATGCGCTGTGCAGTCTTCCGCGTTATCGACCCGCCTGATGTAGGTGGATGGGCCGGTAAAAAATGTGTTTTTCACTGGGCCGATATTTCAAGAAGAGGCTGCAATGATTAACTGTATCGAGCTGGGAGACACTCCATCGAAAAAGTACATATTACAGAAAGCATCAATATATATCCTATTACAATACATCTCATGGTCTTAAACACGAAAGGGAGCATTAAAACAGCCCCCCCTTCCTGTGGAGAGAAGCTGGGGTAAAGTAGTATATCGTCAGTGCGGACAGGAAGGAATGGCAGTGAATTTAGATGACAATATTTCCCTATTCTATCTCGGACAGCCCTTCTTTATAAATGTCTCACCAACTTTGGTAAAAGATTGTTTTATTACAGAAGAAAATGGCTGTTGTGAAATTGCTTTGACCTCTTTCTTCTGTCAGAAGGTCGAGGAAACACATTTTCCACTGTGTACAGATGTGCAGCTCATCACTCCGCACTACATGCTCAATTTATGACGACCTTCCCTCACTTAGGCCACGGCATTAACACGCACACACATATGACATACGCGGCACACTCTCACACGCATGCATGCACACACGCACGCATGCACACGGACACACTCTCGCACGCACCCGCACACTCTCACCTACGCACACACACTTACACACGCACACACTCTCACACACATACACTCTCAAGCACTGTTACACACACACGCACTGTCACACACACACACACACACACACACACACACACACACACACACACGCACGCATGCACACGGACACACAGCAACAGCAACAGCAGTACTGACTGGCTGAGTCAGCATTGACACAAAGAACCACTGACTACCAGAGCCAGCACAGAACCGCTGAGGGTTTAATAAGCTAATTAGACAGAGGGCATAATAGGATGTCCAGCTTGTGGTGAATGCCATTATATCCTCAAAGACCACAGTGGCTCCTATAAGGCATACTACGCTGGGGCAGTGAACTTTATTTGGTCAAGAGGGTAGAGTGCCCACTACAGACCTGTTTTTAATAAACGTCCTATTTGAATACTTGAGATTGACCTTTGACATTTAAGACTCTGCCCTCCATCCAAACAATCACATTTTATTTGGGGAAGTGTCTATTAATGAAGGCATAAATCACTCATCGCTCCCAATACTCATACGGAGTTGCAGCGTGCACTTTTGGCAGTTAATTTGCCAAAAGTGACCTTGCGAAAATGTAACGAGCATTCCGCTGCAATCAATTTGTGTAGGGTCTTAATGGGCTTGTCTCAAGGAATAACTGTGATCAATAGCATGGTTAGCATGAAGCAGATACTTGATTTTATTTTTTAGAAGCAATTACAATGATATTCAGCATCATCAGTGATGGCAGTCGGTATTGTCATGGTTACTGTTGTCGTTCTCTGGCTGGTAGCAGTGAGGGGGTAAAGTTCTCTGTGGGAGAGGTTAAAGCAATGCTCTAATTGATGTTGTGGAAAACAGTTCCTTCTGACGAGGGGGGGGGGGGTAATTGAGGTGTTAACCTCATCTCAGCATCAAGGGGTTCTGTCACAACCCATAATCACACTCACCATATTCATCTCATCTTCTAATACAGCCTGTCATTTCTCCCTCTCTCTCCCTCCCTCCCTCTCTCTCACTCATGGGCTCTTACTCCGGCTTGCTTTTTTCTGTCTCACTCTCCTTCATACTTTTTCTCTTTCTCTGTCAGTTTCAAAGTTAAATCTGCTTTGTCGGCACGGGAAACACACTTGCAAATTGTGAAAGTAACACAATCAACCAGTGAAAAGGTCCGTCGGGCAACTGTAATGACAGCATCAATGACATTTATGACAATGGCAACAACAGCAACACATCTATTTTGGGAAAAGGTGATCCTTGGTTTTCAGTGCCGACTGCTCATTTGCTGGCCCTCAGCCAGTGGCTCGTTGCCATATCCTAGGTAGCCAATCGCGCTGTGTGTCCCTCCCCTGGGACTTTCCTCTGGCAGCCGGGACTTTTTATAACGGCCTCACGCCCCTGCTTTGTGTCTCTGACAGTGAAGGGCTACTCAGGTAGCGTGCGCAATAACCATGTTCGACGGCCCGATGAATATCAAGTTTCTCAAGATTTAGGGTGCGTTTGAGAGATGCTCTTTCTCTCTCTCTCTCTCTCTCTCTCTCTCTCTCTTTGAGAGATGCTCTTCTCTCTCTCTCTCTCTCTCTCTCTCCCTTCCTCGATCTCTCTCTTTCTCCCTCCCTCTGTCAGGTAACGACTCTGCAAAAAACGATAAATGCCAAACGAAATGGCAATACATTGTTGCAATGCAAAATGGGTTGAAAACTTTTGAAAAATACAAGAAATGGCCACATTTCTAATCACTTGCTTCCATATTGTGAAATGATAGTGGTGATAGTGAACATGGTGATTGCACAAATGGACAGGTTCAGGGGCCAATGCAGTGGCTGCAGTGGCAGTAAAGGCATGCATGTAGACCTGGAATGGGGTAAAAACAGGAGAAAAATCACTTGAAATGATTTTTAACCACATGCCAATCACAAGCGACCCATGTTTGTGTTCCCTCGGTCAAACCGCAATATGTCACTGGGTTGTGTGAAGATGCATTCTTAAGGGTGACTAACGTGCTGTATCTGATTGAAGCTGCTTGGATCTTAAGAGATATGGCTAATATGGCTCCTTGTCCCATTGGACCTCTGCGACAGGCATCTCTGACACCACTCATGGGGCAAGTGTGGATCTTAGATGGACATCCTAATCACTGCACAGTAACTGCAGTTCTTTTCAGAACAAATTCTCACCTTTTCCGAGAGCCAGCTGTAACAAGAGCATGAACCACCAGCTGATTACCTATTACATTATTGTGCGTGTGCGCGTGTGCGTGCATGTGTGTGTGTGTGTACCCCAGAGACCATGTTTGAGTGCATGTGCATTTGTGTGATGGAGACCATTTGGATGTGTTTGTGTGTTTATGTGCGCGCGCGAATGAGAGAGGGAGAGTTTATTTTCAGGAGTTGTTAAAAGAGGTTGCTCGGTGCTATCTCTCTCTCGCAGCCAGCTGTCGGCTCTATACTCTTAATGTAAACACCGGTCAGAGATTCACCCCCTCTGCACCTAATGTAATTTAGCTGGGAAGCAGAACCATCTGTTTTAATCCACTGCGGAGGAGAAATGCGCGGAGCCGGGTCACGGGGAGACTGGAGAACAGCCAGCGTGGAGGTGGGGGCCGCGCAACGCTGCCGTTTACAGGCATTCCACAACAGGTTTGGAAATTAAATGAGAAAACGAGCGGGTGGCGCGTGGCCAGGGCGGCGCGGGGAAGATGCGGCTCGCCGGAGTGTCTCCGGGTCCGTTCGTATCGCTGGGTTTGTTGAGGAGCGAGAGTCGGGTGAGGCCCCCTGTGCGCTGTGCGGAGAGAAGCTCCGGTGCTCTGATAGACCAGGCAGCTCCTTCAGACAGAGGCGTGCTGCTGGAGAGCAGCACTGCAGTCCACTCACTCACTCACTCACACAGTTATTCTTGCTTTACTCTCACACACACATACATGCACGTGGTTCTGTGTGGCTCAGTAGGTAGAGCATGGCGTTGGCAATGCTTAGGTTGTGGGTTCAATTCCCACTGGGACATATTATTGTTATTATTATTATACACACTACTGCACACACAGAAACATGTAATTAGTCACCAAAACAAAATACACACACATGCGGTCACTGAGGCACACTTCCATTGGCACTTCCACACACACACACACACACACACACACACACACACACACACATACACAGAAATGTGCAAGCAATAACCCGCACACACACACATACATACACCACACACACAGAGACACAGCCCCACACACATACCCACATTCTGTCTTTGAACACACCCCCCACCCTATTTAAGTTCTCTATTCAAACAGAGGGGCGCGCAGAACAGAGGACTGAATTCTCCTCATTCCAAATGACCCGGTCTGACTCGGTCTGACCCAGGCAGCTGCCTAGCCCGCAGTAATCAGCCTGCCCTCGCCCCCGTCCCCCCATTCCAGAACAGCTGCAGTACTGTTCCTCGATTAGGTTAAGGGAGGAAGACGTATGGCACAACATGGCCGTCCTGACAGGTGACCCAACCCGCCGCCTTCAGCCCTGTTGTCCTGGGCCCCTCTCCCAGGCAGGATGTCGGAGCAGGCCAATGTGGCAGGACCAGCGAGGGAGCTGGACAAACACGGCTCTCTCCCAGCGCAGTTTGGCAGAGGCCATAAGAAGGCAGCCCATCAGCTCTGCCGTCTGTCCCACAATCCCCCTCATTCCCACCTCTCCCCGGTGCTGTGACCTCGGCTCGGACGCAGGAGCAGAGAAGTTAGTTCTTAGTTTCACTCTTTGCTATGTTATGTTCAGTCACTTCTTCCTCTTTGAGTTGCAAGTTTGGAGCCAACCTCCTCTGCGCTTATTATGCCCCGAGACGGCAAACATGGGCCAACTGACAAAGACCCAGGACTGGGAGGGAAATACTGACTGAATTAAACGAGTCTGTCTTTGTACCTGACATTTACCCACATACTGCCACCAGCTTGTGTGATCGTTTTGGCTGTGTGTTGTATGGTGTGTTGTGTTTGAAACTGTGTGTGCGTGTATATGAGTGTGTGTGCATGTGCGTGAGGTTGTTTGTGTCTGGTTCCTGCAGTCACACATACAGTGGGCGGTGCTGTGCAGGGGCAGGTGGTTTTAGGCAGCTGTGTGAGATGGGGCCCATGCAGTGATGTTACAGCCCACCCTCATTAGCAGAGAGAATTTAATTGTGCTGAATATTAATGGTGGCATTAAGGGTGGATCGTCTCTCATCCTCGTCTGCCTCTCCTGATTAGCAGACTGTGCTGCTTCATTATTTTCCCCAGCAGGGGTGTGGTCTCACTGTGGTGTCTCTGTGACGTGGCGGTCTCTGTGTGGTCTCTCTGTGGTAATACGGCCTCATTGCAGTCTCTCTGGGGGACCATGGTCATAGTGTGTTCTCTCTGGAGGACCATGGTCATAGTGTGTTCTCTCTGGGAGACCATGTTCATAGTGTGTTCTCTCTGGGAGACCATGGTCATAATGTGTTTTCTCTGGGAGACCATGTTCATAGTGTGTTCTCTCTGGGAGACCATGGTCATAGTGTGTTCTCTCTGGGAGACCATGGTCATAGTGTGTTCTCTCTGGAGGACCATGGTCATAGTGTGTTCTCTCTGGAGGACCATGGTCATAGTGTGTTCTCTCTGGGGGACCATGTTCATAGTGTGTTCTCTCTGGGGGACCATGTTCATAGTGTGTTCTCTTTGGGGGACCATGGTCATAGTGTGTTCTCTCTGGGAGACCATGTTCATAGTGTGTTCTCTTTGGGGGACCGTGGTCATAGTGGTCATAGTGTGTTCTCTCTGGGAGACCATGGTCATAGTGTGTTCTCCTTGGGGGACCGTGGTCATAGTGTGTTCTCTCTGTGGGAGTGTGGTCTCAGTCCGGTCTCTCTCTGGGAATGTGGTTTCAGTGTGATGCTATGGCAGGTGTGTCCAATCTTATCCGGGAAGGGCCGTTGTGGATGCAGATTTTTGCTCAAGTCCATAATGGTCCTCCAATCAAGGTCTTGATTGAAGACCACGATTAGCTGATTAGTTGAATCCGGCGTTTTAGTGCGGGGCTACAAGGGCTGCGTGTGTAGCGGAGCTCAGAAGTTCAAGTTGAGCACTTGAGCGTCCGCTGCAAAGGGTGACATCGACAAGAGTATGATTAGTTCCCACAGTTAGGGACTTGAGTGTTTAGCTCAGCAGGCTAATCGTCTCTCTTGTCGCGTCGAGATCCTGGGTTCGAAACTCGCCGCAGGCAGAGCCAACTCCATTACACATGCACACGCACACACACACACACACACACACACAGCCCTTCCCAGATAAGATTTTGCTGGCCCTGCTCTATGGGAATACGGTCTCAGTATGGTCTCCCTGTGGGAGTGCGGTCTGAGTGCGCTCCCTCTCTCTCTCCTTAAGTCTGCGTCTCTGTGGGAGTGGGAGACCGCGCAGCGGGGTTAGGAGAACGGCAGCGCCGGTGATACGGTCTAATTAGGCCTGCCTTCCACCGCCGAGTGCCAGCATCTGCTCCAATCAGCGGCGCTTCGGAGAGGGAGAGCTCTTCAGCAGGCGCAGCGCTGAGAGGCCGTAGTGATAGCGCAGGACTTGAGCTCTCATCCTCCTCGTTTCGACTGTGCAGACGACGACGGCCCCCGATACTGTGTCGCAATAACACCGCCATCTGCTCCGCGCGCATTCCGCCAGCTTGTAATTGCACTCAGAATTCAAGATCTTCAAAATTATAAACCACTTTTTGTTTGTTCTCTGCTGAGAGATACGAGAGGTGGAAATAAACTTATTCTTTTCGAAGTCTGTCTCGGATCCAACTTTTTCATAACGCCGAGCAGCCCGCAAAGTGTCCTCCAGAATTGCAGACACGCGTGCGGTTCGCTCGCCCCCCCACCTCAGTCCTGCGTCGCGGAGAGATCCAGTTCCCTCGTCCGATTTGGTTCCCTCCTGAATATTTGGAGTGACTTTCTTGCACGAGTGCTCAAGGTGATGAAGCACAGGTTTGCGTTCGAGTGTGAAAACGTGGAGCCGTGTTGTTCCGTCTGTTTAGTCTGAGAGAGAGCGAAACGGCCACGTCCTTACTCGGTGTAGCACAGTAGCAATTATTTCAGATGTCTTAAACTATACTGTATTAACCCCAGAACGTGGTGACCGCAAGACTCTAGCGGCCGTACCGCGACCACGCGAAAGTGGCTCATTCCTCCGCGGCCTCTGTCGTACCGCTCCACAGACTAATTACAGGCCCAGGCCAAACCCCGACCAGACACCAATTTCAACATTAATCTTGGAATGGAGTTCAACAGTGCCATACTTATCTCTCTTTCTCTCTCTCACTGTCGCTCTCGCTCTCTGCCTCCGCTGTGGGTTTATTTTCAGGTCAGTCTGAAACTGCAGAGTCTACCTCCCTTTGGAAAAAATCTTTCCACTAGCCGCAAAACTCAAAGCCCCAGTTAATTTATTCTGGTTTCAGAGAGAGAGATTGACGCTTTATTAATCCCCAAAGGCAAATTTAGGTTGTCATCATCAGTAGCAGCACACATAGTATTAAGATAAACAAGAACACGCAGACGTGAGACTAAAGGACGCGAACACATTCTGACAGGTATGCAGTGTACATTGCTTAAAGTTTGCTATATCATCATTAATGCTACACCTTTTTCAACAGAAAAGTATCAATCATAAACCCAAACATTTAAAAAAATATATATTTCTATTAAAATCTTGACTGACATGTGGCTGCTGTGGAAATGTACAATGTGAAGGGGGGTCTACTTCTGGAGTTTCCCAAAGCCCTGGAAGGCTGCTTTACTCTTATAGAGAGGTCAGAGGTCACCTCAAGCCTTTAGATATGATAATTCATCACCAGGGATAATCGTTCTAACGGTGGGTGCCGCTGGCTGCTGAATTGAATGGAAAAAAAAATCGGAAAACCAGCTGAATTGAATAAAAATGGAAACGTGAAATGATGAGTACTGAGGGGTCCCCCTGTCAGAAAGGTCTTCAGACTACTCCCAAAGTGGCTGCTGGTATTCTTCCAACCATCCTTTCTTCCTCTCTCCCTTATAATTAACCCTTCTTTCTCTTTCTCCCTCTCTCCACCCCCTCCCTCTCTATCTGCCTCCCACTTTTCTTCTCTCCCTCTCCCATCCCCCCACTCTCTCTCTTTCTGGTCCTGTGGCATGCATCTCATTGGTCACACAGTGTAGCATGCACAGGAGGCACAGGAGACTGTGGTGCAGAATACCTGCCTCTCTCAATAGGAATGTCTAACTGTATAATTGGGGGGGGTCGTCCAGTGATAGCCTTCACCTGTCCTGCTACACTTGCCTTCCTGCACTTGTATAAGACTGCTAAACCTGCCCTGGAGCACCTGAAAGCACTTCTATGTCTGCCATGCTGCTACAGCAAAAAAAAACTGCCCCAACAGCAGTACTCTACAGTCCATTTTGATCAGCTGTAAGGGTGTGAGTCCTCACACCGAAAAGATGTGGACACATTTCAACCGCAGTGGCGTACATCTTCTCAGGCAGTCAGGCCAGATAGCCCATTATTCCCCTCAGACGCGCCAAAAGGAATATGTGGTTTTCGCTGGGTTCTCATTCGTCGGCCGTCTGTCTTTGATCAGGCGGAGAGAACGAAGGGCAGGCCTTTCCGGGGCCTAACGAACCACTGTTTCTCCCTGGATTAATTAGCCGCTCCACCATGCTGTGGCTGCCAGCGGACGCGCGGGCCCCCCCACTGCGTGAGCGGTCAGACCCTGGCAGGGGAGCGCTGTTCTGGGATCAGTCTACGGCTCATCCGAGCACCGGGAGCCCTCCCACTCCATGTAGCGGGAGCGGTCCACGGTTCCGCGGAGTGCTCGAGGCCCTCTCTCAGTAGGATTAGGGAGGGCGTTGCGGCCTAATTATCAAGTGCGCTTCGAGTGAAGGGTATTCCGCGTCCTCTGCTTCTCTTATTTATTCCTCAAGAGCTTTTTGTACAAGCGAATAATTTGGTGTAAAGGGAGCAGGCTTGATGATCGTACGTGGGAGAAGAGAGGATAGTTTTTCTCATCTCTCTTCATGTTCTAATCAGTACTGGTTCTGGTTGTAGGAAACTGAGGAGCAGATCTCCTTTGACACCCATGAAGCGGTTTGGGTGGACTAAAGTGGAACAAGTTTAAGTGATCAGGCCCGTGCTCCTGCTATGCTGGTTTTTGTGGACAGTGTAAATACATGGCTGTACTTAGCAGACCTGAGCTGAAACAATGACCATATTGAGTTAAAGTTGAGCGCTTGAGCCCCCACAAAAAAAAATATATTTTCACTGTATTTTTATGGCAATGTAATATTTCATACAATATTTGCATGAAAGGTTCACCCCAGTGCACGATTACACGCTTATGCTTAGCTGAGGTGCCGTTTGCAGCAAGAAGTAACTTCCACAATGTAGATCTTCCCGGGATGATAATTTTCATTTGATGTCTGCTCTGTGGTTTCACGCACCATGTCCTGGGGATAAGAGAGATGGGATCTGATCAGCGTGAAGGATGAGCTTTACCGTGAAAGTGTCTCCTGTGTTCTTAGTCAGCGTACGGCGTTAGAAAACGGTGCGATCTTCCGTTTCTCTCCGACCGTTCCCGATCTGAGCCCCCTCCGCAGGGGGCTGTTAAAACGCTCGCTGTCGTTGTCGTCGTCGTCGTTGTTGTTAGTTAATGAATCGCTCAGTGAGAACTGGCTCAATGCTCGCCAGGGTTAAATTAGTCTCGTGTCCTCCAGGGGATTGTCTCTCCTGTCCAACAGGGGACGTCCTGTGCCGGATAGT
The DNA here is from genome assembly GCA_029706075.1 of Aldrovandia affinis. Taxonomy (NCBI): domain Eukaryota; kingdom Metazoa; phylum Chordata; class Actinopteri; order Notacanthiformes; family Halosauridae; genus Aldrovandia; species Aldrovandia affinis. The sequence goes on from JAINUG010000002.1 coordinate 294,966, forward strand.
TTCCCAAAATGTGCGTCAGAACACACGGATGGGATGTGAGAAGGGCTGAAAAGGGTCTTGGGACAAATATGGGGGGATAAAACCCCCAAACAAACAATGTTATACACCGCATTCACACCACTCAAATGAAACGCTCTCGTACTTGTTCTATGCCCTGCACCGGTTGCACGCATTGTACATGCGTTCGATTTGACGTGGGTTAAACACATAATAATTCTGTATTTTAAACACGTTTATTCAGGGGTTGATCACAGAAACGGGTCCTGGTCCCTCGCGCACTGTTAGGGATGGTCTCCTGCCTGGCGTGACCTCTGCGGTCGACCTGCGGGAGGCTGAACGAAAGTCACGAGCGGTCTCTGGCTCTCTGCGGTGCGGACGTAGGTGGCCGCAGAGTCCGGAGCCTTTCGCTGAGCTGTCGGCTCACAAGCCGCAGAGCGCTACCGCAGCTCCCCATCAAGGCCGCTCTGGCTGACCCGAGGAGACAGGTGTGTTGTTGCAAGCTCATTAGGGGACGCAATTAAGAGAACATGCGACGGGGATCTATGCTAACTAAAATCGATCGCATCTCAGGTTGCAGTAGGGCACCTTGAGAAGAAATTACGGAGTCAGCCTGGGGAAAACGGACCGAGAATTGGCCGTTGTGTAAATCAGGAAAGCAGTACAGCAAATCTTAATGCCAATTATCCTGCAGACACAAAACGGGGATAGAGAATGCAATTGTGAAGACGATGGAGGGAAAAAACCTTTTTTGAAGTAGGCTGTATATGAAATTAATATATATGATGAGCAATTTTCTTACTTTTTGCTATGATACAACATGGCCGTTACTCGACTGTTCCCATTACTGGAAGCTTTTAGCGTTTTTACTCTTCAGGAGGATTGCGTGACGGGCCGTGGTTGGCCGTTTGTGTTTTGCGTGCATGCGTGCGTGCGTGCGTCTGTCTGTGCGTGTGTCTGTCTGTGCGTGTGTGTGTGTGTGCGTGCATGGACCTGCCACGCTGTTGTTAATCTGACTCTCGTTACCCTAGCGCCATCCTCCGCCCCATTAAAACAGGAGAGAGGAATCCGCAGCAGCAGACAAACACTGTTGTTAAAGGGCAGAGGTGGTGTGTGTGCAGCCCTGACAAGTGTGAGCCTCATTATGTGCGTGTGTGAAGATAGGCCTGTAAGTGCAGGCCGCACAGTCCTCCAACACCATCTGCATGCCTCTCACTCCCGCGACGCAACACTGCAAAACGGAGCTCCATCTCAGCTCTATCATTTTCACAAAGTGCTGGCTGGCTGAAACTGATCAAAGTTTAATTGGCTGTGCTAACGACTCAAGGCCATGCTCTAGAATGTTTGTTTATTTTCGCAGTAATGAGCCCTCCAAGAATTATAATTGTTTAACGGCTGCTTTGGCTTTCTCTACCAGCAGTCGGGCGCAATTGGGGGGGGGGGGGTCGGCCTCTGCCGTGCGGCTAAGTCACCGCTCTGTATTACCTTCACATCACATACCCCCTCCCGCAGGGTAACGCTGAACTGGGACCTCACCTTACTCTGCGTAGATCTGAGATTAGTATTGATTGAGGATTGATTCCGAAGCCTTCTTGTTAAAAAGATGTTAAAACTGGAGCTCAGAGCGGTTTTATTTCTGCTGATTCATATTTTACACTCGCTCTGGTCCTGGTGGGTTGATGTGGTAGGCTTATATCTCTTAATTGGACTAAGGCCTTGCCCTCTGTGGAATAAGAGTGCTGGCTGTGGGTTTGGGTCTGGCACTGCCTCTAATTCAAACTGTACTGTGGACGAAATGAGGCGGGGGTAAGCCAACTCCCGGGTACGTCATTAAATTTGCAGCACACCGCATTACCACGGAAGGCCACTGTCGTTCTACTCTTAATGTGAGTCCAGTTTGGCCTCTCCTTTATGTCAGTAGTTTCCAAACTCTGTGTTGGGAGAGGGGCTGAGGTGAGTCATGACACTAATATGAAATGGGAAAAACGTACTGTAAATTATACTTTTTCCCCTGCCGTTTACAACCGATTAAACACTGCACTAGTTACGTGCACAACACTAGTTACAGCATTCATGCAGTTGTTATCAAATGTGGTAAGACCATTTTAATTCCACACCTGAACATTTTAATAAGGGCTGGGTTACAGAAAATGTATGTGCTCATTAATCATGCCCTGTACCCTGGTTGGGAACCCCTGCTATGGGAGTTAGGTTTATGATATAGGATATGTTCAAGTTGGGCCTGTCCCATAGCATGTCTGCTCCTACGTTCGGAGCCGTAGTGGAATGAAAATGTCCATTCCGAGGGGTTTAGCGCTGGTGTTGGACACTCTCGTCCCCCTCCGTGTCACCTGATTTAATTACGCTGTGCTCCTGTCACTGCGGCTCAGGCCGAATTGGACAGTGCGGATGTGTGACGGGGCATTTACCCACAATCCACCTCTGTCAGTTTGGCTGTCTCTTCCCATCAGCCCCTGGGCCCTCAGCACAGACACCGCCGCAATTGATCTGGACGCGACGCTGTTTTGGGCCACGGGCTGGGAGGAGGGTGGGCTGCGGGGGTGGGGGAGGTGACAGTGCCGGGGTGGCAGAGCTGGTGGAGACAGCGCTGAGGCGATGGCTCTAATGGACTGCAGCTGAAAGGCCACGTCCAGGCAGCTGCATAGATGTTAACGAGGGGTCACGGACCCTGCCTTATAATGGCATTAATGTTGACTCGGGAAGATTAAGAAACAATTAGCATTCGCGATCCCGAGATATGACCTGCTGTTAGACGAGCAGGAGACAGGGATGGAGTGGGAGGGGCTAGTAGCCCGCGTTTCCTGGGAAACCGCATCACGGCTGTAATGTGGCTGTCTCCCTCTCCTCCCCCCCAGCCCCTTATGCGCTGCAGGTGTGTTCGAACGCTCCTTCAGTGCAGTGTGCAAAGTCCGCCTCATCCCGCGGTGCCTCAAACGACTGTGTGCTGCACCATCACTGGGCCAATCAAAGTCCGTCCTCTCACGTCCGTGCTGTAGGAGCTAACGGCTTTTCCGCTTCGCCGACAAACCCCAGCTGTCGGAAATCTGCTCTTAATTTTCCTCATCTGAGGATGGAATACCAATATGTGCATCTAACAGTCTACAACAGCATTGATGCTGAAGGTTTGGCCTCTAAATAATTGCTGATTATTGAGGTGCTTTTTGGCTGTCAACAAAACGCAGCCCTAGAGAGAGAGCGAGAAAGTCCATTACTGCACTGAAATAAGGACCCAGAGGGCAGCCAGCCAGTCTCTCGCAGTCATGGTCATGGTCATGGTCACGGTCGCGGTCATGGTTGCGGTTGCGGTCGTGGTCTTAGTCACAGTCACAGTCGCAGGCACGGTGGCTCACCTGCACGCTCTTGCCCTGGCCTGGCCGTCCATCTTCGCTGTCCTCTCTGGGGCGAATGAGGATGGATTGGGCCCGTCAGGGCCGGAAGATGATGGGGGCTAATTTGATGTGGGACGATTGATGAGCTCTAAATCGTCCCACTTTCCCCCCTCCTCTCCCAGCGGTGTGAACGGGTCCTGATGTATGTGCTCTGTCAGCCAACCGCTTAACCCCCCCCTGCCGTGACTCCACTCTGAGTCCATCTTGCCTCGCTGCTCCTCCCCCCTCCAGTATTACCCCCTGCCCCTCGTGCCCCCCGCTCTTAGTCAGGGGTCCGGTCTCTGAGGTGTGGCCTGCAGGGCTGAGGAGGATCTGCTGTAATTGGATCCTGTTTCTTGACAATGGCAAGGGATCAGCGTCAGGCCTTCCTGGCCTTGCTCCTTGTCAGAGGGAGCGGGGGATGAACAGCGTTCAGGAGAGGCAGCGGCGTTTGTATCGCCGCGGCGCTGGTTGAGGAGTCAATTAGCAGGCGGCCCCAGAGGCCCCTGATCGGCTTTTGTTGCGTTATCTTAGCGGTTCGTTGCAGCGGCGCTCATGGCTTTAATGCACACGGTTCGAGTGTTTACTTCTGCTGAATAGACTAGACGAGCAAACACAGCTCCTCAGGACCTTGTCCATTTCATAGATTTTTAATTACTGTTGGGCCCCGTGATTAGCAACTCTTACTCGGCTGCACGTGGTCGATCATCAGTGCGGTTTTCTCATGCTTGTCAATCAGCATCTCATTTTCTAGACTGTTCAGTATGAATGCAGTGGTGTTCGCCGTGGTCGATCATCTTCAGTCAGATGGTTGTTATGTTCTATATGTGTTATTTCATTGTCATTGGCAGAGATTCCTGTCAGGTACAGCAGCAGCTGATGATTATAAGGGGTGTGGTGGACTGGGTTCTCTGCAGGTATTTAGCTCATTTTCCAGTTTTTGCTCGCTTTTGGGTTGGGCCAAACATTGTCAGCAGTCACTCTGAATATAAATACATGTGCCAAGCTGTAATGAGCTGTGACTCTTAAGTGAAAAGATTTGAGCATTTATACGTTCATAAGTTACTTCAAACCACTACAGGGAGTTTGCTGTCTGTCACAGGCTGTTGCCTTGAATTAATCATCGCGTACGTAGACATAGCTTTGGTGTGTATATGCAGCACACTCGTATATGAAATACCTGGAACAAAGTTTATCTCGTGGTAATGAGATGCGGGGAGTGTACTCCATGTTTCAGTCATTCTCACGTTTGGGGATGGGGTATGTTGGGGGGGGGGGCGGGGTGTTCAGGAGATATTTCTCATTAGGGGCAGGCTGTCAATCAAACATCCCCTCCCCCCTACACACTGCATTGAGAAATAAAACCAACAAAATTTAATTTATAAGACTGATGCCCTGCCCTGACATATGCTGGAGTGAGACGGGGGTTAATATCCGCTCATGCTCAAACCCCTCCCCCCGGTGAGACAGCCGGCGTGGGGGCCATCAGATATCCGAGCGGAACAAACGGGATCCCTCGGATTAAACCGTGAAAACGGCAATGTTCCGTCTTAACTCGGCGTTACCCAAGACGATTCGCTGGGGACGGATCCTTCAGCGCGCCCACGCCCGATGGGGAGCCTTTCAAACGCCTTCGTTTCCAGACCCACAACAATCGTATCGCCAAACCGCCAAGCTCGGCTGAGCTCGGGCATTTAATAAAGAGATAATACATGATTAATTGAATGACTGCCTGCTATGCTGATCCCCCCGGGGGAGGTAGAGGGAGTGGCAGTACGTATTGTCGTCTCCCCTTGTGAAGAGCTGCGGTAATCCCCATGTTAACCTGTCAGGGGGTGAACTGCATGTGGATACTGTAATGCGCATGGACCGGGCAGACGGGGCTCCAAAGAGTCCTGAAATTGCACTCTCCGGGTCTAAAGGCAGCAGAGGCTCAAAGAGCTGTTCAAGTCGCACCTGCTGGGCTCCACTGACATCCATCCTCAGTCAGACGCTTCTTTGAGCCTTTGCAGGTTGTGTACTTCATATCGATTGGCTGTGACACTGCATTGAGCGCCTGTATCTACTGTCTGTTAGCTTTAGCACGACACAGTGTAGCAAGACCAGACTGACTTTTGTTCAGCCAATGTACAGGTAGTGGGCAAAAAAGTGGAAACACTTTGTAAATGAGGGGCACAAAGTATATTAAAAGCAGGTGCTTCCACACAGGTGTTGTTCCTGGGTAAATTGAAGTCACATCCCAGCATGCTTGGTTAACTATACTTGTGCCCAGCATGGCTATAAGACAAGGCCTCAGTGACTTCGAAACGGGTGATTGTTGGGCCGCATGCAAGTGCTTAAACTTAGACGACGAGAAGAACAGGAGGCTTTCCTAATAGGTTCTGAGTTCTACAACTCCTCTTTACAAACCTTATGACCATCGAGGTGTTTTATTATGTCCAATTCTCTTGGTTTCGAGCAGAAATGCGCTTTCCTCATCAGACCAGTTTTGTTAAGGAACCTTCTCTGCCATGTTCCTAAATTAAGGAAATTACGTCCCCAGCTGCACATGCGCACAAAAAAATAGGTATTCTGATTAAATAAAGTATTCCAAACGGGTGTTTACATGCTGATATTGGGATAATATTCTACAATTAAACTGATTATCAGAGGTTTAACCAACCCTTCCATTCGCAACAAAATGTAATTGGGAAAGGGCTCATTCAGGCTACTCTGTTCCAGAAGCAGTGTTTATATGATGGTATTTTATTCCAACTGAGTGTTCATTCTGACTAATAATGGATTTTTAGGCTGCATGTAAACCCTTAACTTTGGAACTGGAATGCCGTCTGTGATGTCATAATTGGGCCACACACTGCAAGTGATTGAAGTGCATCTTTATGTTGTTGAAATCTGAGGCTAAGTCACACATTGTTTCACTGGGGCCTGGAATTCTGTTTGTGATATCATACTGGCACTGCAGGTGCCGAAAGTTTATTGTTTTGTTTGGAAATTGATGATAATGCTCATGATGTTCATTCCCTGCAGTGTTCTTTACAAAGATGAAAATGAAAGCCAGTCAGGCTTTACGCGCACTTAGCGAACACTTCATTATAGAGTGCTACTGGAGCACCACCATGCATAATCTAGAGAGGTCGCATGGCCACTGTTCTAATAAAACCTGTACCTGCTTTGGGTGTGCTGTTTTGATCAACCCCCCCCCCCAAATAGAGGGCTGTCCTTTTTTGTGCTTTGTTTCTCTCTTTCTCTCATCACCACTGCCGACTTGCTCAACACTTCTTGTATATGTATGCCTGCCTTCTCATTTAATGAAAAAAAAAAAAAAAAAAAAAAAAAAAAGCGACTAATCTTTTCCTTCCCAGTGTTACTGCCTACAACGATGTCTATCGCTGTATTACTGCACTGATCTCGTGCGCAAACTATGATTGTTCCTACCATGTATTAATGCACATCTTGTAAGTCGCTCTGGATAGGACCGTCTGCTAAATGCTTAAAATGTAAATGTAAAATGTAAACTCTCTAACCTTTATTCTTAATCTCTCTCTCTCTCTCTCTCTCTCTCTCTCTCTCTCTCTCTCTCTCTCTCTCTCTCTCTCTCTCTCTCTCTCTCTCTCTCTCTCTCTCTCTCTCTCTCTGTCACACACACAGAGCACTGCCCTTTGGTCATAATTAGGCCCAACTCACCATAATTGGACCACAGAATATGATAATACGTGGACATATAAAATGACAGTTCAAGAAAGAACCTCCTTAACGGTCACGTTGCCCATTAAGTTCACGGTGCACAGAAGCTGCATGCACACAGAGTTTATTAGCTGTACGCTGCTGACAACATCGGAAACTTTGGGCTTTTTTTTGTACTGCACACTGTCTACGAACCCATCCCCAGAATATCATTAATGTTCTGGTTCATCCAGTCCTTTTTTAATTTTTTTTATGAAATAAACATTTGCCTCATGTTTGGCTTATCGTTGCTGCTGCGCTCCCAGACGCATCTCCCCCCCGAACCTCGCGGCCTTTATCGGGAATGTGCTCGCGGCTAAAACCCTGGAACGGCCAAACGTTCACACGGAAGATTTGACCCCTTGTGCAGAGCGCTGCGTTTGTCAGGAAACCGGGTGGAATTAGTCCGATCAGCCGGACCGGTCGTATTAAGGGGCGAGAGCAGGACCACGAGAGCCGCAGGAGGAACATGCTGCAGTACAGAACATAATTGCCTCCCCCGGTTCTGCTATTGATCCACTCTAATACACTCACAAACCCCTCAAACAGGGCCGTGCTTTCACCCCGGGGGAACGTCTTAAAAAACAATCACAGACTTACACAGGTCTTAATCTGTAGTCCCCACAACAGACACACTCGCCCTACCCCAGAAGTATGCTGGGAAACCGTAATTGTGCTATTTTCTTCGTTTATAGCTAAACAGTTTCTGTTACGATAACTCCCGATTCAGGGCTCTGTTGTATCAACCTGTGTGTACTTCACTGGTGCAGTCCCGGGAATATTTTCATGTTTTCATAACGACCGAAGAATGTGAGCAACTGGAGTAAAGCCCTGTTTCCGGTTTGGTTGTCGCCACACAGTGACTAAGAAGTGAATCGTAGCGAGACGGTTGGAATGAGTGTCGTTAATGAAATATTTCCAGCAAGTAGTTAATTGGGGGCGTAGGGCGTTGGGCAATCAAAAGCAGATTAATCGGCCTCTATTGGTATCACAATAATAGGAGAGAGATTGTCTCAGATGTGAGGAGCCCTCGGACAGCCCCTCCAGGTGAGGTGTCATAATGGACATCCAGTGGACTCCCTTGTTCTGCTGTCAATGCCTGTCCTCCTTCCAATTAAGCGATTGTCATATCCTGGCAGTGTGTGATCTTTCGACAAAAGAGTAGGTGGGGTGGTGTGGGATGGCATTTTAATGTAATTTTTACAATTCTGATAATAATCAAATAATTATATCTTATTGACTGCTTCTCACTTGTGGGGGGGTGTTGTGCAAATCTCATTGGAAGTTACCTAGGCAACCTCCCCACCCCACCCCCAGACTATCTGCCCTGATGTGCTGTTACAGTTCTTTTTAAGTTTAATTTTCCGTTTGCAGAAGAGAGTCTGGTCTCACACCGAGACCATGCTCTCTGAGAAAACCGTGTGCACCGAGAGACACCACTCTCTCTGAGAGGGCACTGTGACCGCCATCATTTCCTCAGACAGCCTGTTTTCAACATTACTCTTTTTATTGTCCAGACACATTAATCAGCTCCCGGCCCACGGCCACCTCACCTTGACCAGCTCTCAATGCCTTCACACCAGAGGGGGGGGGGGGTGGGAGACAGAGGTCACCCTCGCGGTCCCGGTCTGCTGACCGCCAGGCCCTGACACCACCATGCCCCGCCGTCATTCACTCTCTCCGGCAGGTTTAGGAGGACCTCACCATTGGCCCTGCGCTCCGATCTGACATTTAGCTTGTGCGCTTCTCAGAATCGGCTTGTGCACTTTCGTTTGTGTTCACGACCAGGATCCGAAATGAACACCCGCCAAGCGCCAAATGCAGGCAAAATGTTCTTTTGGCAGCTGAATCTCGCAGTGTCACCAACCACTCCGGCGAATTAAATCCCAACTAAAGACAAAGACAACTTCTTCTTTTTCTTTTCGCTTTCCCCTTATCCCGTAGCAAACTGTAAAACATGTTCCCAATTTGTTCTCGACGGGCTCCGTATGAATATCAACCAGTTAATTTCGGACCCTGTTCGCAAGCAAAACAAAAAGAACGTTGCTGATCTATGTCTACGTTTTTAATAACAATTATTTTAACAGTAGACATTTTTGCAACCCACATTTTGTATTTTTTTAAATTATTTATAGAAAAAGTTTTACATTGTCCATATTTTATCCTAGCAAGAGCATAAATTGTGAATGAGAGGAGAAGGGTTCAAAGGTCAGGAGCATCACAGAAGAGCACAGGACATCAAGGCTCTGGCATGCGGCCTCGCTCAGCTCCGCAACGATGCTGTCCCTCTCAGTACCGGGCTCAGAGGGGGAGAGACCCCTGGCTCTATCCCCACAGCAGGTTGGGTGCTTGAGCGCTGCTTGCAGGCACTGTACTGTGCTGCGCTGTGGCTGTGGCCCCTCACCGCCGAGCGGGAGCTGGCTGGGCTCTTTGTCTGCAGGTTATCGGACCTCTACCCCACCCAGGCGTGACCGTTCCGGATAAGGTCGCGGGCTGCCCGGGTCTGGGTGCCCTCCTGCGCCGCTACGAGAGTTTGGCTCGCGCGGTGCTTTGTCTTTCCCTCCATTGTTGTCCCTCTTTTTTTTTTGTTGCCGTATTTGTTTGTTTGTTTTCTTCGGGGGCGTCGGGAGAATACGACGCTAAAGAGAGCATAGGCCTTTGTGGCAAAGCTTTGCACGGCTGCCATATCCTCATTAATGAAGCTTCTTTCCCTCCCTCCCTCTCTCCCCCTCTCTCTCTCTCTCTCGTCTCTCTCCCTCCCACAGCAACTCATGAGAGAGCGGCAGCAGATGGCGAGCCGTCCGTTCGCCTCCGTCGATGTGGCTCTGGAAGTGGGGGGAGGAGGGGAGCAGGCTGAGCCGCTGCAGGCCCCGACAGAGGTGGGTACCCACGCAACTTTTAGTTTTTTTTTTTTGGGGGCTGTTGCATATTTATATAACCAGCCCAGTTTCTATGGCGACGCGGCACACAGGCGTGGCTGCGGGCAGCACCCCTCATCTCAAGCGCACAGACTGGAGCACCGGGCTGTTCGCTGTTTGTGGGCTGTGAGGTTTAATTGTATGTGGGGCGAGGAGAGCCACTGGAGGATCCGTTAGTTTAAGGACAGGGGGCTCTCAGTGCAGAGCAGACGGCACTCTGTGACACTCCAGTGACGGATGAATGGCGGGCACTCGTACTTATGCCCTCAGAGTAACCACCCAACCCCCCTAACTGCCACTAAAACCCACAGCTCCCTGGGAGGGGGGGGGGGTGCAAGTTTAAATCACAGCCTCTTATGAAAAAAATACTCTTATAGAGTTCTTATAAAGGTCTTAAACTTTCACTGTCGCTCTGTCTGTCTGACCCGGTGAGCATTTTTACCTTGGGAAAATCCTGTTTCATTAGGCTTCACTTCAGAACAAGAGATTTATTTCCACCAGAGAAATAAATCACGGCTTTCATTGCGTTTAAAAACCCCTAGGAGTATTGAATCGCAGAGGGCGAAATAGTTTTTTATGAATGTGGTGTTGCGTTTTCCCGGTTCGACAGTGCATTGTCGTTTCAACTCATTCTGTTCTTCGTTGCATCATCTTCTCCTTTTCGAATCGTTCCATTGTATGTCCTTTTGATAATCCCACTCTACCTACCATTAATTGCATGTTATTGAATTTCGCACTCGTCTCCTTTCCCCTGATGCTCTGCTATACCCATTTAAGATTGACTTGTAAGATAATATCTCCTGTGCTGTACCAACATCCAAGTTTTATCTTGCTGGATGTGAGTTGTCTCTTACGTGCATTGTCTTCATTTCAAGTTTTCCCTGTCTTGTCCTTTTTTTCTTTTAGAATTTGGGACCGCATGTCACATGATGTAAGAAAGAAATCACTCCTGGCTGTGCAGTTGTATGATTAATAAACCACGACAGGGCAGGACAGTGATGCTGTCCGGAGGCAAAGCTGGGGGCCCTTTAACCCCCTCGAAGGGATTTATTAATGGTTCATTCCTCTTACACCATGGCTACTTACTTCAGAATCAAACACAATTAAGTGAAATAGCTGTAGCGCTGCGTCATTGTTTTTGTTAACTTGTTTTCCATTATGCTCAGTCGTAAATAGAATGTTAAGCTGAAGTGGAATGTTGAAAGGGTTCGCGTATTCATTTGGAACTGCGATAAAGCCACTTTCTCCGGAGCCGCCACTTCGCCTCGCGTTATCGTTTCTACGTGCGGCTTATTGGAAAATAATCAACCGTCAGAATCTTTTATTTAACCCCGATGCAGGGTGCTCTCTTCGCTAATTGTGACCGGTACTAATCGATTCCACACCCGTCTGTACTTAACTGTTCTATGTAAATGAAATGGAGGTACCATTTGCTTTTCTTGTGGGTGCAGTTTTTGGGAATCCTCCCCTTGCCTACTATTTCCTGTGGAGATGTAAAGTAGTGGGGAAGATATAAAAGCGGGTTACTCAGAACTTATGACTGGAAAAGAAGAAGAAACTGTAGAGGTCTGTCTCTTTGTTGGAGCGGGTGCTCTTTCACCCGTTTTCACACACATGTCCACACCTGCCATTGTGTGTCTAGACAGACGGGTGAAAGAACACCAGCTCCACCGGGGGTTATTTATTATCATCCTGTACACTCTGTTCTTGGGTAAAGAAGCTGGTTTCATGCTGCGTATTTGATCACTGCTTCTTCCACCTCAGTGTGTGTGTGTGTGTGTGTGTGTGTGTGTGTGTGTGTGTGTGTGTGTGTGTGTGTGCGTGTGTGCGTGTGTGCGTGCGTGCGTGCGTGCGTTGTGGAAGGGTCTCTGGGTCTGTTGATTAGTCTGAATGTAGTACATAAGCACATTTGTTGTTTGTGGCTCTGCCTGGTATGCTTGCTTGTATTTGTGGAAGGGTCTGTGTGGTCTGTGATGAGTCTGAATGTGTGCATAAGTACATTTGTGTGTGTGGCTCTGCCTGTGTGTGACGTGTGTGTGTGTGTGTGTGTGTCCACGCATGTGCAAATGGCTGTTTAATTTCCACTTCATAGCACTGCACAGTACAGTAATAGAGTGAATGGTGTGTCGTTACTGCAGATTTGACTCAGTGATTTTGCTAAGACCGTAGTCTCACAGTGTACGTATGCCTCTGAAAGATGATCATTCATCTCCAAGGTTGCACTTTTCTATCGTCTCTGTACTGAGGTGTGTACTGAGGTGTGCGCCATGGAAACCTGTCCCCTTTTATTATGTAGTTCCCTTTGCACTGAGGTGTGTGCCATGGAAACCTGTCCCCTTTTATTATGTAGTTCCCTTTGCACTGAGGTGTGTGCCATGGAAACCTGTCCCCTTTTATTATGTAGTTCCTTTGCACTGAGGTGTGTGCCCTGTCCCCTTTTATTTTCTAGTTCCCTTTGCACTGAGGTGTGTGCCATGGAAACCTGTCCCCTTTTATTTTCTAGTTCCCTTTGCACTGAGGTGTGCGCCATGGAAACCTGTCCCCTTTTATTTTCTAGTTCCCTTTTTTCTGAGATGTGTCACATCAAAATCTGTCACCCTTTACATTTCAGCTGCCTCTGTCCTGTGAGACATGTCCCCTGAAAACATGTTCCCCTTTATTATGTAGTTCCCTTTGCACTGAGATGTGTCACATGGAAACCTGTCCCCTCGCAACACCTCTTGCTCCATTTTGTTGAGTGCGGCTCATCTTGTGTCAGTTGACCCCATGCGTGGAAGTAAAACCCCTGAGAAGGAGGACAGATTTTTTTTGTTTGGATTTATTTCTGAAAATTGACTTTTTATTTTTTGAGTGAGAGGTGAAGGGGTGAAGAACAGTGAATCAAAACCATTTATTTTCATAAAGGTTAATTACACAACGTCTGTCCCTGCTTTACATACTCTGTTTAGCATAATTGCATAATAAATGGCCGACTTGTTTATATGCCATTTGTGAAGGGGAGTGAATAGAGTCATCATCAAATTTCATCCACAGTTTGGGCAATAAGCAGGAGTTTTGACTGCGTGGTGTAATATGTATATAAACTTCAGCCAAATCCATTATGTTCGCAGTTTGTGACAGCTCTTTAAAACTTTATTTTGCAGATGAGCAGACTGATAAGATTTTATATTTTATATGTGCGTATTGATTTTAATTGTCATTTTAGTCTTTGTTTTGTGAAGTCGGGCGAACGTTTAGTTGAATCATTACAGTTTTTTTGAGCGTGATAGGGAAATAAAATGTTTATTCAATTTAACTTCTTTGTTATGGGAATTTAAAGTCTAGTGACTAATTGTCACTTGCATTAAATTGGGATGTTACCATCGAGAACATTTCATTTTCAACAATGTTTATTTTAGAAAAAATGCATGCTAGAGACTTATAGTTATATTAAATGATGACATGGTTTTTTTCTTGTTTTACAGAAAAAACCTTGAATGCTGCTTCATGCACTTGCCTTGTGGTCCATGCTAGTTTTGATGAAATGGGTTGAAGCCATGCTGAATGTGTGTGGCAGGGCTAAAGCTGAGCTCTTGAAGGTTGTGTAAAAGAGTGAGGGAATGGACAGGCTTCAGAGTTTCCTCAGTCTCCTGCGTTCCGTCTCTCTTAGACCTGTGTTTATATTCTGCGTTTATATAGGCCTGGCTGACAGGCGGTTATGTTGAAGCCAGACTGCAGGTGAACTCAGTGTCTCGTACAAATGGTAGCAGATTTCAGCTTCAAGTACTTTCCTTAGGGACTTATGATTAGCTTTGTCCTATAAAAGTGTATTATTATGCTTTGGGAGATGAAAGGAATGCTGTTTGTATTTCCCAAAATGGATTTGGAGAAGCTTGACACGGTGGAAATCATTTGTCACAAACAAAAATTTTGAGAACAGTTGTAGAGAAATCTGGATTTATGTGTATAATAATAATAAGTGTGATAGGCAATAGTTATACGTACAGTATGCTGAGTACGCAGCAGTACATGAGGAGTGGGACATGTCCTCTCACTTTCTCACTCTCTCACTCTCTCACACATACACGGATCCACTCTTACACGTGCACACACACACCTACATACACTCTTTCTTTCTCTCACTTTCTCTCACACACACACACACACACACACACACACACACATACACACATACACACACACGGTGGTGCACATGTACTCATCTATATGTGGGTGTGGCTGGACTCCTGGGTGGGTGTGGCTGGACCCTTCAGTGGGTGTGGCTGGGCTCCTGGGTGGGTGTGTCTGTGCCACTGGGTGGGTGTGGCTGGACCATTCAGTGGGTGTGGCTGGACCCTTCAGTGGGTGTGGCTGGACCCTTCAGTGGGTGTGGCTGGGCTCCTAAGTGGGTGTGGCTGGGCTGCTCGGTGGGCGTGCTTGGGCTCGTGGGTGGGTGTGGCTGGACTCCAGCATGGGTGTGTACAGACTGGTGTGAACAGGGTTTAGTCATGCTTAGTGCTGGCGTCGGTTTGTCTCTGGTATTGATGGCAGGCATCCTAAAGGGTGGGCTTCTGTAAGACGATAAGGGCAAAACGATCTCCGACGTGGCTTTGACCAGACAGGCGCAGTCGCAGCCCAGAGGCCCTCTCTGGAATACCACGCTCGACATCGGGCGAGGATCGGACAGATCCTGAAGCGCAGGCACAGGGAAAAAGTTTCTCAGCCACCGTCACCCGGGGACGCTTGAGATGAGCGGCTGATTTAGAGTCCGTCCACACGCCGCCCCGCCGCTCCCACTCCTATCGCTGTCACCCAGCTGTCAGCCGCAGACCGAGGAGGGCACGGACGGCGCATTGTCATCTCCGGTCCCCGGTGGCCTCCGCGCTTAGAGCTCTTTAATTTGGCCTGAATATTGAGCCCAGCTGGAGCGGACGAGCGTTCGCCATTGTTTCTGCGTTCAATTACGGGGAGGTGATTTGAGGGGCGGGACGCGACCTTGCGGTGCCACCGTGCCCGCCCGGTCTCCGCAGAGACGGGGGTCTCTCAAAGGAATGAGAAGGGGAAAGAGAGACAGCGAGCGAGCGAGATAGAGAGAGAGAGTCTTTTGTTTCTTTCAGGAGAGAACAAACGCCTAAGTGAATTTGAAAGCCGGTAAAAAGTTCATTTTCTTCCTTCTCCCATATTTGAACGCTCGCCACTCTGAGCTGCGGTGGGGCAGTTAGCCACTGTCCTCCGCTTGTCCTCCGTCACACAGATGAACCCGGTGGCTTGCGGTCTGCGCTAAACTCTGTTTGCCCGAACGTTTGAGCGCTGGCATTGTGCGAGGTCCAGCATACCAGCGGCCACTGCCATTGGACTGATCCGTAATTACTGTGCGGCCAGGCGAGCGGGTCAGGGGTGTTCTCAAACGAGGCCGGCCCAAGCTCTCTCTGATAGCAGGCGCTCGCGTTTAACCCCGATTCCTGCTTTCCGGATAGCCTCTCGTCCCGGGGGAGAGTGGCCGCGGAGGCTGTCAGCTTTAAAGGAATCGCTGCCGGGCAAAGCTCTAATGCCAAGCAAGAAATATTTACACCAGGTAGCAAAGCACACGCTGTCAGCCTCCTGACCCACGCTGCTGAATTACTGCGTAAAGAAGGGCCCCAGTGCGTTATATACTAGGAAGGATCAGCATAGGAAGGCTACTGAGGAGGTCCACCTCTCTCAGACCCCCCACTCCCCTCTCTCACCTCCACTGAATTACACTTATCTGTGTTTTCACAATGCTGTTTAAAAAAACCCCGAAATGAATCAATTTCATATCTAATGCTTTAATGTCATGCATTTATTCTCCAATCTCCCAGATTTAATGCTCCCATGAGGGTAATGAAACCGTTGGCGTGGAGATAAAGAATATTTATTACACCTGTGCGAGAACCTTAAGCTGATTGTGGATTATCAACACTCATGACCCCCCCATCCCCTTCCCCCACCCATTTTATCTCACCTAGCACCAGCAGAGTTAAAACACAGATGAATAAACATGCACACACACTCCTACTCACATGCACTTTGTATACACACACACACACACACACACACGTTTCAATACTTTTAATCCACAATGAGAAGTATTCAGCTATAGGATATCTGAATAATGGCCTTAGGTCTTATGTCCTGTGTATTTTTAGCAAATGCAAATGTGTTTTTTCACTGGGATGCATGTAACAGCATCTTTTCCATATTGATCGACCTCCAATTATCGCTGAGAGTGTAATATCTCACTACCAAGCTGTGTACATGGAACAAACTACCAATCATTAATCTCAACAGTTGCCATGTCTGAATATGTCCGTGTTTACCAAAGGCTAGTAGTTCAGATTCTGAGACATATGTTTTTTGCATGCGCACACACACACACACACACACACACACACACATACACACAAACATGTATACACCCCTCCACGGATGAGAATGCATGCGTGTGTGCGTGCGTGAATGTGCTCTACTGTATAAGCCCATTGCATCTGGGCATGTGTTATAGATAGAGCCCTGAGTTTTCAGTGACTGATTTTATAGCTTGATTTTACAGCCTTCCTGAATCGTTACTAATTACACACAATTACACTTCAATTCATGAAGCACTGCTAGTGGCTATTAACGCATACCGATAACTGCCAAAATAAAGGAAACGTGAGTAAATGAGGGATACAAAGTATGTTGAAAGCAGGTGCTTCCATGCAGGTGTGGTTCCTGAGTTAATTAAGCAATAACATCCCATCATGCTTATGGTCATGTATAAAAGTTCTGGGCAGACCCAGTGGTCCATTATTTGGCTACTCTGGCTAGAAGAAGGGATCTCGGTGAAAGAGGGGTGATTGTTGGGCAAGTTTGGCAGGAGCCTCAGTGATGAAGACTGCTAAACTTGCTGATGTTTCATGAGGAACAGTGGCTGGAAGTCTGAGGGAAAGGCATCATCAACTATGGGCAACTGAGGAGAAAAGCGTATACTCCTCAACTGTGATGTCCGTGCATTGACTTGAGATGCAAGGCAAAATAGATTAGTAACTGTGAATCAGTTGATTGCAAATATCAATCTAGGGTGTGAACAGGCAGTTTCATCTAGAACAGTCTGTCCAGAACTTGAGGGGTGCAAAGAACACGGTGGTGTACTGAATAGTGGAAAAAAGGTCATATTGTCAGATGAGTCATCTGTTCTCAACAAGCAGACGAGTGTGTGACGCACACCAAAGAAAAAAAATACGGACGGGCCCCTAGGTGGAGCAATGGTACTCGCCCGGAGTGCAGGTTGCCCACTGCCCTGGCTGCACCAGCCCGGCTCTGGCCAGGAGTCCCATTTGCCCTTTCCGAGTCCCTGTTCCCCTTGGGAGAGGGGGGAGGGAAGCCGGCATGAGCTCACCACATACAAGAGTGGCTCTGTGTGTACCAGAGTTACGCTCCATGGCTTGGCGTGTTCCGTCTTGGAGGAGGCGGCTCATCTCCTTTGTCACAGCCGGTCCCAGAGCTACGGCAGCAAGCTCACAGTATGAGGGGGGATAGTTGACATGAAAATAGGGTACATAATTGCTGTGACTCATCTCTGCACTTAATTGGGAGGAAAAATCAGAAACAAATATAACAATAATAAAAAATAAAAATAAATACAGGCCCAAGTGCTTGTTTCCCACGGCAGGTCTGTTATGGTATGGGGTGTATTTTCCTGCCATGTTGTGGGTCCACTCAACCCCTTAGAGGGCAAGGTAGATGCGAATAAATACAATGTATATACCATTCTGAATGTTTACCCTCATCCTGTGGTTTAGAGAGTGTGTAGAGGTGTGGTGTATCCATCAGGATAGAAAGGCCATCTCCTCCAGGATGACAATGCCCCCATCCACAGGGCATGAGTGATCACTGAATGAGCATGAAAGCAACTGGCTGAGGGCCATGATGGAATTTGAAAGAATGGTGTAGCATCCCTCCAGTTGAGTTCTGGACAGTTGCAGAATCCATGCCAAGGCCCATTGAAGCTGTTTTGACGGCTTGTGGTGGCCAAATGCCCTGTTAAGACGATTTATGCTGGTGATTCCTTTATTTTGGCAGTTATCTGTATTTATACATTTTATTAACCGGTTTATTCATTGTAATGGGACAGTAATACATTCATGTTAGTTTGTTCAAGTAAAGACTTGTAGATGTTATTGGTCCTGCCATACAAAGAATTATCTCTGCGATCGATTTCCCTTTATTTAGGTAATCGCCGCTTCATAACAGCTGATTACCCGATGCGTTGACGAATACTGAGGCTCCATTGTTAAAGATGCTCTCTGCAAGTGCATGCTGGGCCCTGTAGTTCAGACATCGCAGATTTGAACCTTGATTGCCACTCATGGACCATGACTGGGGGTTTGCAGAGGTGGGACTGTATTGGCCTCATCGCGCCAGGGGTAGGGTGGGTTTAAGTCAGCCAGGGTTCACTGGTTTACCACTGTATGAGCTCCTGCAATGTGCCAGACCCCCACCCCACAGACATGCCTGCACTCCAGTCAGCATTAGCTCTTGTGTAGTTGTGTGGCCTGCAGTGTGGAAAATTGTCACTGGTTTGTGGGCGAGCACATCGGAGGAGTGCACATGCGTCAGCCCAGGAAGCATTGGCTCAAATCTGGGAGAGAAAAAAATAATTGAGACACAAAGGGAATCTCAACTGAAATGCATACTACAAAAAACTGCTGGCTAAAACACAGGAACCTATTTATTAAACCGTTGGCACATGCGTTCGTGGTCCATGAATGGCGATCAAGGCTCAAACCTGTGATCTGCGTGCGTACGTGTTTGCGAGAGCGCGCCCGTGCGTTATTCGTGGGTGTCATATCCGGCCAGCACAGCACAAGGAGACCTCTGTTTGCCGTTCCCGGCTTTAGCGCCAGTTGAAATTGTGACACTCTGCAGAGTGCATTTTAGAGCGTGGCAAGGCGCATAGTGCTTTGTTGTGGAATTTACGGCGCTCTCTGTTGACCGACGCTGTCCTCAGCCGAACCCCACTCCTCTGAGTGAGCGCAGGCCTAAACGGGCTTAAGAACATCAGCGTGTTTCAGAGACGCCATCGGCACCTGCTGCCTCCGTTGTCACAATTGTGTCTGGACCTCCCTCTGTCTTTAATGCTCACGAAGCGAGTGGCTTTAGCTGAGCAAACAGATGCCGCAGAGGCCCGAAAGCACAGCTCGTATCCATGAGCGCCTCACAATCGTTCGTTCTCTTTTTTTAAATTCTTTACCGGTGCGTTTACCTTGGCGGGAAATGTCCGCTCCCAGTAAAGCAAATAGCGACCTTTGAATAATCCTGTGTTTCTTTGGCTTGTAAAACAGAGACGGGAGCTGAGGGAGGATAGTAAAAGGCTGAATGTGAACCAGATCTGCTGTCTGTATCGCCGAAGCAACCGGGCAGTGAGAGATTCCAACCTCCACTGTAAAGAGGAACAATGACCCAAAACATCATCAGCATTAAATCTCCTGGCCTGCACATGACTTTTTAATGTTGTGTAATGAATACATTTGGGGTAAGACAGTATGCAGTCATAACATCAGTGCACAGTTTCTTAAGTTTTCTTACCTTTGCCTGCTTACAATTGCAAAATTGTCCGTTTGTTGGTAATATATTGATTTTAGTAAATTGCTTCAAGTCGTGTTACTTTGCTCACACACATGTATACAAAAAATACTTATGTGTTGTGTTATTGCATTGAATGTTTGTGATTTTATGTTATGTTCGGTAATTTGGGGAATGTAATTTAATGTGGCATAGTGTGACTTATGTTTAACGTTGCGTAATGTTGCATAATTTTGTTTAATGTTAGTCAGGTGTGGTCACCTGCCAATACTGCAGAGGCCGTAGGCTGCTGTTTCTCTGGCCGTTATGAAAGCCTCATCCCTGACCACAACTTGACCACAGCTTCTCGTCCGTATGACTGCATTGTGACTCGCCCACAGCTCCCAGTCACTATGAACAGAAACCCTCCACAGCTCCCAGTCACTCTGTCTCCTGTCCACAACTCTCGGGAGCTTCTGTTCCGCTTCACGGAATACGGCGAATCTGCAAGTGTAAGCTTGTCAAACACAGTGGTCTCTGCAGAAAGCTGGTCCCTGCTCTACCTGCAGAAGTGCTGAGCAGCGCAGTCACTTTTGAACAACATCTCTTGCACTGCAGGGCTCCAAACCCTGTCTGATTTTAGCAGGAGCCTCTCTTTGTTAGTTACATCTTCACTCTTTCAAAAGCTAAAGTAAAGCCCTGTATGAATTATGAAAATGGGTGTTTTATATTCATGTTATTTGTATTCATTGGTGTGCTTCACTCAGAGGACTGACCAATGGGGTGGAGCTAAATTACTCACTGTTGTGGAGACTCCCAAGGGCTCCAAACCCTGTTCATTTTAGTGAGTGAAAATCGTTATTTGAGATGAATTTAGGGTTTATTTTTTGGATAATTTGAATAATTTTTTGGTCAGTATTTATTTTGACTCCTCACTGTTTGTCTCCTCAAAGTGCTATAACTCATTTGTCTGTGCTGTGACTCCTCACTGTTCTGTAACTCCTGTGTATGCTGTGACTCCTCACTGTTCTGTAACTCCTGTGCTGTGACTCCTCACTGTTCTGTAACTCCTGTCTGTGCTGTGACTCATCTCTGTGACTCCTCACTGTGCTGTGACTCTCTCTGTGCCATGACTGCTGACTCCCCTTTGTACTTTGACTCTTGTCTGTAATTTAACTCTTGTCTGTGCCGTGACTTTAACTCCCTCTCTGTGCCGTGACTCCTCTCTCTTTCTTGTGACTCCTCTCTCTGTGCCGTGACTCCTCTCTCTGTGCCGTGACTCCTCTCTCTTTCTTGTGACTCCTCTCTCTGTGCCGTGACTCCTCTCTATGTGCCATGACTCCTCTCTCTTTCTTGTGACTCCTCTCTCTGTGCCATGACTCCTCTCTATGTGCCATGACTCCTCTCTTTGCTGTGACTCCTCTCCTCTCTGCACTCTGTGGCGGGAGGTTCGAGGTCGGTGCGGGTGACCCAGACAGCTGTCTGAAGCTGGCAGATGTCAGACTCCGCTGTGCAGCTGGTGCACAGCATATGGATGTGCTCTGAGATTTGTCCATGTGATGGATTTGTCTGTCAGAGGGACAGCTAAAGGATGACCCAGCCAACAATCGTCTTGTGCTTATGCGCCATGGCTCGATTTATACTCTCTGCACAAATCTCCTACCAAAATCAAACTCTCAGTTTAGCACATTGTGCTTCCAATCAGAAAAACAAGCACACACACGCCCCCACACACACACACACACACACACACACACACACACACACACGCACACACACAGTCTGTGTTATTGGGCCGTTCAGATCCAGGGGTAAATTCCTGCTCATCCGGCTTTGAGGACTGCAGTCATTTATTCGAGGCTCCAGTTTAATCATCTCCTAATGCAGAGGGGGACGCGACACAGCCGCAGACATGCTCCATAAACCCACACGCTGGCGGTCTGTGGGCCTCCCGCCGTCTCGCGTACACATTAAGGCCGAGCGGCGGATTCGTGATTTTCCCGCCTTTAATTAATGTATGAGAGCATAATAGATCTGGCTCGTACGGTGGTAAATCTCAGCAGCGTAACAGACCGAGCTGGACGCGCTGCCTAGCGAAACGTTACGCGAAAACGTTACCTCAGATTAGCACACGGCCGCTGAATAATTGAAGCAGCCCTGTTAATGGGGCGGCCGGAGAGGAGTCGATAGCTCATATCCTTTTACTGGATGGGGGTGTTGGGGGGGGGGCGGGGGTCGGTCATGAACATGGCTGTGCACGGGCTGGGGAGGGGTGAGTAAGGTTACCCTCCCGCCTCCCTCTCTGTGGGAACAGAAGTCAAGTCCCAGAGCGAGTAGGACATTGTCACTGCCATCATTTGTGCGTCATTGGCAGCTGTCAGTATAGAAAGCTCAGCTCTGCCTCATCATCATCATCCTTATCATCATCATCATCATCATCTTCAGTAATGTTTGTTTTTATTAGTTGCAGTTGTAGTAGCATGTAATGTAGTTGTCCACATAATGCATATGCATAATTACAATACTGTATATAATATTCATCTAAATCCAGAATGGGCCTAGGGGGAAAATGGTGAAAACAGAAAGGATGTATTACACATATTAAAGTGAAAATAAAATCAATATTCACGGCGCTGGTCCATCGTAGATCCTTTCCCAGCAGCCTTTGCTCCCTTGATCAAGAAGATCAATGAACCCAATCCGGACTGGAGGAAAGGATCAGCTCTTGCAAAGCTCGATCAACACTCTTACATACAAAACATTGAATTGAATTGAATTGAATGTCTTGACATTATACCAGGGTACAACGAAATTAAGATAGGCTCAGCTTAAATGTGCAGGACAACATACAACACAATCACGAACAGTATACAGTATACTTTTTTTTTTGCACAAAGTCAACGTCTTCAGGCTTGTCCTTAAAAAAGACGCATTTTTGAATATCCTAAACATCCTATCCCAATTTCAAATATCCTAGTTTTAGTGTGGAAATTATTTTGTTTATGGAGTACACAGAAAATAAAAGCCAGCTAATATCTAAATTGTTGGCACAACATGGTCTTGTTTTGTATGGAAGTGGGTTTTGGGTTAGGAGTGGAAGTGAGTTAGATTAAATGCATTCAGAGCAGTAGCTGAGCTGTGCAATCTGGCTCGGAGAGATGAGTTGGCCCAATCTTAGCAGGCTGAAAAGCAACAGCAGTGACATTTAGTGACGTAATACCACCACCACGGATTATGTGAACAGATGCAACTGTATTTTTTGGACTCCAAAAGAACTGAGCTGTTTTGATGTCGTGTGAACTTGGTCACATTGAATTCCCACCCCCCCCCCAGTCCCGGACCATGGGAGCGGCATATTTACCACGGCGCAAACAGGAACACGCCATTCGCTCGTGTCTTCGGTTCAGGAGTGCGGTCTCGCATAGCCCTTGGGGGTAGGGGGGCAGAGGAGGGGGGCTCCGCTACAAAGACGCTTTCATCAAGCGTTCTGTGATTAAATTGCTTTTGAAGAACTTCTGATAAAGCGTAATTGTGGCATTTTGGCCATCTCCAGATCAAAAAAAAGAAGGAAAGGAGGGCGGAATTAAAAAGTGCAGACTTGCATTTCTTTTCTTCCTGATTACGTCTTCACTTCGTGTGGGCGGGTGAGACACTGGTGTTCATTTCATTGGGCCCTTTGACTGTATAGCACAGGCCACAAGCATGTGGGGCAATATCACACAGCTTCCTGTTCCGCTGCTGATTAAATTGCAGAGAGGCCGCCAGCCTGGCTCCTCAGACCAGCCCCTTTACCGCTGTGGGGGATCAGTATACTGCACCTTGAGGCACTGGTGTGTGAGCCCTCTATACAGTGCAGTGTGTGAGTCCTCTACAACAGGTACCGGTCCGTGAGTCATTTGGTACCGGGCCGCACAGAAATAATAAAAACATTTTAATTTTAATTTTATTTCCATTTTATTGACTATCGCAGTCTGCAGGGTTTTTTTATTTAGAAAATGAAAAATGACCACTTCCGTCTGTACCTCTTTTCCGCACTTGTCTCAGTTTTTTTCCGTGCACCCCCCTCCTCCCGGTCCGTGGAAGAAATGAACTGGTCTGTTGTTTTTTTCCATGCGCCCCACCCCCCGGTCCGTGGAAAAATGGTCTTGCATGAAACCGGTCCGTGGTGCAAAATAGGTTGGGGACTGCTGCTCTACAATGTAGTGTGAGTCCTCTCTATACAGTGGTGTGTGTGAGTCCTCTCTACAGTGGTGTGTGTGAGTCCTTTCTACAGTGCAGCGTGTGAGTCCTCTACAGTGTAGTGTGTGTGAGTCCTTTCTCTACAGTGCAGTGTGTGAGTCCTCTCTACAGTTTAGTGTGTATGAGTCCTCTCTATACAGTGCAGTGTGTGAGTCCTTTCTACAGTGCAGTGTGTGGGTCCTTTCTACAGTGTAGTGTGTGAGTCCTCTCTACACTAGTGTGTGTGAGTCCTTTCTACAGTGCAGTGTGTGTGAGCCCTCTGTCTACAGTGCAGTGTGTGAGTCCTCTCTCTCCAGCAGGGATATTCAATTCCAGGCCTTGAGGGCCACAGCAGGTATTTGTTTCACCTGATTACACTAATTAGTTTACCTCCTTTGTCCAGGAGGTGAGCTAATAAGTGAAAGCAGGTGGGGTAGAGGCCTGGAATTGAATAGTCCTGATCTACAGCTGTGTGTGAGTCCTCTGTACAGTGTAGGGATGTCACAGTACAACGGTTTGATGGTATACCACAGTGTCAGAATTAATGGTTATCATACCATAAACATTTCAAATTCTAGCCTCTATTGATGATCTCTATCAGCTATCAGTGTGTGAGTCTTCTCTACGGTGTAGTGTGTGAGCACCCTCTAGTATACTGTGTAGTAGTGTACTATACCATTATTTACTTCCAGGTTAATATTTGGAGTTAGCCTGCCAAGAATTTGGTTATGGCAATGGCTGTTGCTTCAGTGCCCTGCAACAAAACTGGTCAGAATTGAGCTTGAAGGAGCATCGAGCATCCCACTTTTATTATCCATAAAACATGTGCGTAAAGCGAAAGTCACCAGGTTTGACTGCCAGATCAAATGGTCTCATCTCCATTGCAGTGGAAGTACGTAGAATGGATGCTATATGCAAAGAGGCGTTATATAAATACAGAGCAATATCCCTGAGGGACTCCACAAGAAAAACCTTGCAGAGAAGGGCACACGCTCCCCAGCTTATGCCGAAAGATTCGAACCCAATCAGATCCTGGACCTAAATTGACACCAGTCTACTTTCATTGCAAAGTCACCTGAACCAAATCAGTTTAGCACGTTATGACCGAGTCCCGCCCGCGTTTTTGAACTATTGATTAACGTGGAGCGATCAACGGTCTCAATCTCTGGACTTAGATCCTGGGCGTAAATAGAAATTTGTCTCCAGTCTACTTTCGTTGCAAAGTCATCTGTTACTCTGAGGAGGACAGCGTCTGTGCCAACATTCGGCACATTTATTTTCAGACGTATGTCATCTGGGGATAATTCTATAGTTATTGACTGTAAAGGATGTAGAACAGTTGTTTTTTTCTCCAATGAATGGGAACTGTTCCCGTGGTGAGACAGTCCCCGACGTGTTCCAGAATGTATCGCACACCTCAGAACATCTTGGCACGCAAAGCTCTTCTCATCTTTAAAAAAACTCATCTTTACAAAGCTGAGCTGGGTAAAACAAAACAAAACAAAAATCTGAAGAACAAGCAAGTTTATCTGCATGGCTGCTTCGGTCCAATTAGCAGGAGTTATTACATCAAACAGTTTAAGCTTTGTGCTGTAACATTGTGACACAGTAAAAGGCTTTGGTCCAAACCACAAAAAGAGGAATCTGGTTTCTAGCAGTGTTGTTCTTGTTTAAAGAGAATGGTATCAACAACAAAAATATATTAAACTAAATCCTCGCATTGTGAAGGTGAAATGTTTTGATTGGTATTTGAGGAATATTTAACGATCTGATCAAAGGTGCCGAACATGTCGGGAGTTATTACCGTTTTTGGAGATAAGACTGGAAAAGTAATTGGATCTTGCCGTTTTTACAGCTGTATTGTATTTCAGAATGCAGTAATGAGGAGGTAGGCCAGAGGCTTTCCATTCCATTACATTTCTCAGCTCTCGCTCCTAATTTTGGAAAATGTTCTCTCTTAACCTGTAGCATGCTGTAAGTTCTGTGTCTAATGTACTGACTCCTGTCCATAGTGTACTGTGAGTCCTGTATCTGTGATGTACTTACTCCTCTCTGTAGTGTTCTGTGAGTCCTGTGTCCATAATCAACTGACTTGTCTCCATAGTGTTCTGTCTGTAATGTACTGGCTCCTCTCCCTAGCATGCTGTGAGTCATGTGTCTGTAATGTACTGACTCCTATCCCTAGTGTACTGTGAGTCCTGTATTGTTACTGTGCTCGTCCTGTGTATTGTGCTCTCTGAGTCCCTCCCTCTGTAGACTTTGGTTCCCAGAGCCCCAGCTGTCTCTCGCTGGCCTGTTTCGGCACAGCCCTCTTTAGCCACGTCGGGGCCCTCTCTAGCCCTGTCCGGTGCCTCAGTGCGGCCCTCGATCTTTAGCCCAAGCCTGGCCTCTTTTGTGGTTCAACGCTTGGCAGCGGGGCCCATAAGAGACCGAGGAGAAGAAACGAGTCAATTGATTGAGTCTCTCCGTCTCAATGCAGGCGCAGGATGCTGACAGAATGGGATTTCAGAGGATCGCTTATGAGACGTAATTGAAAACTGTCAGTGATTCTGGGAGAAAGGCGGGGGGAAGCTAGCGTTCAGCAGCAGGTGCAATTTCTGGAGGGATAAATCAAAGCGCCGTTCCCATGTTTGGGGAACACGCGTGGTGTAGGAGGCAGAGCTGGGCGCAATGCCGCCTCCCTTCATCCAGTGTAGTGTGTAATTGGTTTGTTTACAGCTTGCAGATGTCTTTTACAACATGTAATCACCGGACCTGTTGGATCCGCAAGCCGGTGTGTAATCCGTACGGGGAGGTGTTGTGCGTCTTCCCGGTTTGTTCGAGCTGCCTGCGATTTCCTGCAGTTCAGTTCACCTCTGCCAAACTGTGAAAATGTGGAATTGACTCAGTCGAGTCTTCCATTAAATATGCACCTTTCAAAGCAAGATTCTTCTCTTTTCTTCCCTCCGATATTTGACATTTTTAGGTTCCCTTCAGCTCCTGATCAATATCGCTCCCTTCAGAAGAACGAAATCGATAACAAATCTCAGGCAAAACATTTTGGGAATGATGGGGTGTGTGACGTCCGGCACGTGGAGGCCAGTTCTAAATCCACTCAACCTTTTTACACACCCCGGTCCCTGCATGTGCATTAATCTTTACCTCTGAAAGCACGGAATAAGTGAAATATACACTCCACTGCTTGAAGTAAAAAGGTTTGCTTCCATAAAGTATTAGAGAGATGATTAATGTATTGCGGTGGATGAGAGAGGAGTACGCCTGCCTTCTGGCTTCGGTAATGGTGTTCACTTTATGGCGCGCGGATTAAAATGGATATTCGGAGAGACGCTCCGTGCCGGTTAGACACGTTTTTATGTCTGCGATTTGGCTAATGACCGCGTCTGACCACAGCTGGTGTCCAAACTGTGCGCCTCGGCGCGTCTTAATGACTGCGTCTGCGCGGATGGTGTCCAGGCTGCAGCGCGGTGTGTCAGAAACGCGTGCGTCGCGGGAACACGGCGTTCCGGTGCATGCAGGGAACGCTGTCTCACCGTGGCGATGTTATTCCTGCCCGATCCATTTGTGTTCTCGCGCTGACACACAAACACACACAATCACACATACACGCACACAAAAACACACACACACCTGTCCAATCTGTTTGTGTGCACTCGTTCATTCACTCACACACATAAACACTCACTCTCACATGCACACACTCTCACTCACACATGCACCCACACACACACACACACACACACACATACACTCTCACTCTCTCTCTCACACACACACACACACACACACACACACACACACACACATCACATAGTAACTGCAGGTGATCACAGCGACCGCGCTGTGTTTCGGAGTGTGCTGACAGGTGTTGGTGAACATGCCAGATCTCTCCGAGGGAAGATGAAAGGAGGAAAGCATCGGTTTCACTGGTGCAGGGGACTTTTCTCCACACTGTTTATGGCTTACCGCTTTATCATGACTGATATTAACCAGGTGCATATGAAATGTGCATTATAAGTAAAGGGGGGAAAAAACATAAATCCTTTGATCTGAAGTTTGCAGTAATTTTCCCAGAGTGAAGTCACTGCAGTTCAATCAGCTTTTGGAAGGAAAGTTTGGCAGTCATGCGCCAGGCACATCTGCAAGCTAAAATTGGAAACACAGTGGAAAGTTAATAACAATAGACCGAAAACATGTTGGCAAAATAGCAGACATTTATGAAGTTAATCTCTAGTTTGTGATGAAGGGTGGCTCTTTGTAGTACACTTGCGCATGAAATGCACATCTGGTCCATGTGAATGGCCAAGTCGGTTACAATCAGCCTCTGTCTTGTGTTGAGTTTTTTTATAAGTCGATGTGTTCATGTAGGTGTCAGTCTATTGTAGCTAATAAGGAACTTGAACTAAAAGATGACAGTACAACTGGTGACACAACACAAGAGTGGGGTATATACACACACTTTGAAAGCTGATGAAACACGTTCGAGCCTACGGTCGTCCTCAGGGAACAAGGGTGCGTGCAAAGACACAGACACTGAACTTTAAGGTTCTGTAACAGTCAGGTGACATAAAAAGTCAATGTTCCTCATAACTGGTGGCAGAATTAGTATAAGTCTAGTATAGAGATCCCCTTGAACACATACACCTCCCAAACCCTGACAGCTTCTTCCCCCTCTGCTCCAGCTCAAAATAAGGCACTTTGATCTCACAGATATTTCAAATGAGTCTAAGAAATAAAGTAGCAGGAGATTAATCTTATTTTGAGTCCAAAGCCTCCTTTGGTTCTAGTTTCCCTAAAAACCGCTCGATACAAGCTCAAAAGGCAGAAAAGGACAACCAGTGACAAATAGCCTTTAAGTCTAAACGCACTCAGCTCAACGCTCATTAGTGTTTGTAAGTTAGGCGTAGAAGGGTATATTACCATCACAGTCACTTGGGAACTAGTATAGCTCCATCTGTACCTCGTGGATACAGTCGCTCCTCTTTCCTTGTAGCGATGAGATATTGAGATCCTCTTCACATTAGAGTAATTATCTGCCTGCTGTTCACATTGAGATGACAGAGGGAGCTGGCCCTGTCTGCGCGGAGCCCGTCTCCTGTTTTAAATTCCTCACAGGCCCGCTGAATTGTGCGAGGCTGACCTCCACAGAGCTCGCCCGAGGCTGTCACTTTAACTGCTCCGCACAATCTGCACTTAAATTAATTTATGTGTCTTTCAGAAAATGGAAAAATAACCAGGGCCTCCAAAATGATCTGTTTTAATGATGGTGATTACTGTTGAGGAAAGAAATCAACGCTGCATCACCCACCCCCCCCCCCACCACCCCGAAACTATTCATTCCATCTCTCTACTATGAGCTGGGTTATTCTCTCTCTCTCTGCTCCTGATACACACTCTCAAACGCACAGTGTGGCAGCTCTCTACTTACGTTTACTTACTTTTTACCACTTATAATGATTGTTAGTTTGCTCATTTGTATGTTAAACATGGCGTACAGTGGTTCAGTATTTGATATGCTTTGGCAATTCTGCTCCATGTTGTCTGAATCAAGTATCACTGAATTGAGAGAGAGTGTGAGGGTTTTCAATGGCAGTCAACAGTGAGACTCCTTCAAACGCACAGTGAGGCAGCAAGGTCCAGGTGACTACTGTTCCACTGGAGAGAGAGAGAAAGAGAGAGAGAGAGAGAGAGAGAGAGAGAGAGAGAGAGAGAGAGAGAGAGAGAGAGAGAGAGAGAGAGAGAGGAGAGAGAGAGAGAGAGAGAGAGAGAGAGAGAGAGAGAGGGGTGCACTGTAATGTCTACAGAATTAAAAATTGAAGAGAGGGAGAAAAGGTTTGGCTGGAGAAGTTGTTCCAGAACAATAGAGAATCCTGAGGTTTCTGACAGCCCTGCAGTCAGCAGTAACCCTGCGTTCTCTCTCTCTCTCCGTCTCTCCCCATCGCCCTCCCCTTCTCTCCCTCCCAGTGTCTCTTGGCACAGATTGCCTCTTGGAGAAAGCGTCAATGATGTGGCTCTCTGTGCAGAACCTACAAACTGTCACTGGGCTCACAGATCTGAATCGGGTTCAATCTGAGTGGCTGTGGCTACCCTGTGACCAGTCGCCCCAACCCCCAAACCATCCCTCACTCACATCCATGCACACACAGACCACCCTCCCATACACACGGTTACACACACACGCACAAACACACACACACACACACACACAGACCCCCCTCCCACACTCCCACAGTTCCACACACACACACACACACACAGACCCCCTCCCACACTCACACAGTTACACACATGTACACACACACACACACACAGACCACCCTCCCACACTCACACAGTTACACACATGCGCACACACACAGACCCCCCACACTCACACAGTTACACACACACACACCCCTCCCACACTCCCACAGTTACACACACACACACACACACACACAGACCCCCCTCCACACACACACACACACAGACCCTCCTCCCACACACACAGTTACACACACACACACACGCACACACACACAGCCCACACTCACACACAGTTACACACATGCACACACACACACACACACACACAGACCCCCCTCATACAGTTACACATATGCACACACACGCGTGCACACATACACACAGACCCCTTCCCACACGCACACACACACATTTACACACATACCCACCCAACCTTCGCTTCATTTTTGCTCAAAAAACTGAGAGAAATAATTACATTTATTTCTATGCACTGACACAATATTTTGAGCCGCTTGTTGTTAACCGTTTTGTTTCAGCTTTACTGAACCATAGTAAATGGGTCAGATAAGAGGAGCTGAAGCGTACAGCAGGAGTTACACTTACAGTGGGTTACTGTGTCTCTTTCTTTCTGGAGAGCAGAAGTGAGTGTAAATGCACAGAGGTGTGTGAATCTGCTCAGGTCGATACGTGTGTATGACACACAGGGCTGTAGTGAATGCATTGTATTCCACGTGTAAATGACCTTAGTTTGACAAAAAATCTTCTTTAATTGTTTTTTCCCCAATTAAATTGCTCAGAATTGGAGACGTATGCCTCATACCTCATCTGTGCATATGGTATGAGTGGGCGGGAAGCTAATGTTCATAAGCTGGGGTATTAAAATGAGCTGGGTTTTCCCATGTCACAAATACTCCCCATTTCAGCCAGTAGGATTTTAACACCAGAATTTTTTTTTCAATTGTATTTATTTCTTTACTGAAAGGCGGAGCCTGACCCAGCAATCGCCGTACCCGCAACTGTCCGTTTTCAAGCTTCCAACACCATGTTCCAGCCAACCATCATCCTATTTTATAAAAAAACATGTTTTTGACTGTTCAGGACAAAAAATTCAAGATGAGTCTCACAGTACTACATGGCTCGTTGTTTTCTTTTCCGATTCCAGAAGTGCGGATTGGGAAATGCCCATTTTCCACATGGATACATTGTGTTTACTGCACATCCATCACAGCCTCTGTGCGTGCGTGCGTCCGTGCGTCCGTGTTTGTATACGTGATCGCACGAGCGCAGAATGCAGACACAGGGTCCGAGGCGATGGGAATTCTGCTGTTCTTATGCTGTTCTCATCGCTGTTGGACTCTCCACCAAGCCCCAGATCTGACGTCCGGGTTGCCGCGCTGTCCGCTGTGTGCTGGTGTGGTGGTGGGGGGAACGCCCACCCGCCCCCACCCCCACCCCCACCCCCTCTCCCTCCCCCCCGCCTCCTCACAGCTCAGCCAGCCATGAGATTTATGGCCTGTTAATTCCCCAGGCTTCTCTTGTCTGGCGCTCCATGTATAATTGTTGGCTTCTAATGGGCACCTGAAAAGACCGGCTGAATGTGGAGTCAAAGGTCCCGCGCTCTCCTTAACTGTCACTTCACATTTAAAACCCCTTCGTTCGCCGTCCCGCCGTGATTTATGACCACACTGTTTACGAGCTTAATATTAACAGCGAGTCGGACGGCTTCTAAAAACAAGCTGTTCAATCCGAGCTCACTTAAAGATGGATTAAGGGGCATTAATTTCTGTTGCGGGTATAGGGAAAAACATTTTTTTGTAATTAAAAGGTCATTTTGTAATGGCGTCCTGCTGTAATGTGAATTGTATAGTGTTTCGCGTCACACGAGCAAGTGCTTTGAAAAGGTGCGCTTGTGCTACTTGAACGCAGCGTGAATGTCACCTGCTCACAGCTGAACTCTAAGCATTTGAGTGTTTTTGTTTTTATGTTAATTCATTGTGTCGGGGAATTGAAAGGTATTAAATGCAGTGTGTGTGCGCTGAATGTGTGTGTGTGCGAGCGCGCTGAATGTGTGTGCATTTGTGTGTATGTATGCACATGCAAGAGTGTGTGTGTGTCTATATGTCTGTGAGACTGGGGGCAAAAGAAATATAAACAGCATATGTGATTTACCTCAGTGGATAAAAAAACGTGCTCCTTTCATGTAAAATGGGGAAAGATGATATAATTATGTTGAACTACCTTTAACTTTATATTTAAATGTGAATATGCTGTGAGAGATCTGGCCCTGTTGTATTCACATGTTAAGCGCCCTTTTGCGATGCATGGGGGGTATGCTTTGAAGAGGTTTAGACACCCACAGCTCCTGACATTTGAAGTTGCTCCTGTAAACACAGTGACTCTCTCTCCATCTTGCTCTCGCGCTCGCTCGCTCTCTCTCTCTCTTTGTTTGGCCTTAATGTGTATTTATACGTTACAATGTCAGGTGGAAATGGCTTCTATCTAAAACTACTCTAACATTGGTTTTTGCAGTCATTTGTCATGTTTGTTTTTCTCATTAGTAATATTTGTGAGGATCAGTACGACCTTCATCTCCCCTTTCCAGACTAACACCCGTCTCTGTCTGTCTGTCTCTTTGTGTGTGTGTGTGTGTGTGTGTGTGTGTGTGTGTGTGTGTGTGTGTGTGTGTGTGTGTGTGTGTGTGTGTGTGTGTGTGTGTGTGTGTGTGTGTGTGTGTGTGTGTGTGTGTGTGTGTGTGTGTGTGTGTGTGTGTGTGTGTGTGTGGTTTCACCACCCTCCATTCATCTGTGTCTGAGCCTGTGCACAGATTACCGACTGATTACTGCCAGTGCACCACGGTGTGTTCTGAAATACGCAGTGCATTAGTGTTACGCTGTGCTGTAAAGCATTAGTGCGTTATGCGGTGCCCTTTGCGTTTTGAAGCCGCTGTGTTCTGAAGTGCACGGTGCGTTTCTGTTAGTGTGTTCTGAAAGCTTCAAATGCGTGTGTGACCTTCAGAGCTCGGGTAATCCTGGATGCAGGCAGGACACAAACGCAGGAATGGCTAAAAGGCTGGAAATAAAACAAACCGCCACCTTTTCCCATCCCATTTAGCCGCCACTTTGAAGCTCTTTGCTAAGAGCTTCAGCAAAATCCACTTTTCTTTTCAAAGGGACAGCTATGGCTAAAATCATGCTGCATCCAGTTAGCTGAAGAAAGCGGCACTTACATGAATGGCTTGTCACAGGAAAGCGCCATTTAAGAGCCTCCTCTCTCCGTTGCTGATGTGAAGCGGAGAGGTGCCAGCCATCCGACGTGGAAAGCATGGTTCTCTGCTCCAAACTTCAGAGAGCTTGGCCTCTGCCTCTTGATTCTCTTCGTCTCACAAATAGCATTTGCATTTCACAAATGCAAATGCATTTGAAATGAATCACAGTGGCACTCGTGCAGCGGGAAGAGATTTCCCCCCACTGAAAATAGAGTGCATTTCCGTAAGTGTGTTCGCAGTATTTGTGCGTGTTGAACCTGAGGCCGGGAAGCCCGGGCTGGTTTTCTCTTTAGTCGGTCATAGTCCTGCAAATCCCTTCCTGCTCTTACTCAGCGCTAAGTTACAGCGAAAGAGGGCAGGGAACCTATGTCCATCTGGGTTTCTGCATTTCCAATCTCATGAGAGCCAGCTGGGAAGACCCCTGTCTGTCTGTGTGTGTCTGTGTGAAGACCTGTTCATTGCTTTCTTGGATCTCGCCAAAGCCTTCGACACAGTTAACCGTCAGGTACTCTGGAGCATCCTCGCAAAGTTTGAGGTTCCACCCAAATTCTTGAGCGTCCTACAACAGCTGCACACTGGCATGCAAGCCTGTGTGTTCATCGGTGGACAAAAATCCCCACCCTTCCCCATACAGGTAGGGGTAAAGCAGGGTTGCATACTTGCTCCAGTTATTTTCAATCTTTTTCTGGCAGCAGTAACTCTCCTTGCACACAAGTCTCTCCAAGCCGATGTTGACGGGGTCCAGCTTCAGTTTCGCCTTGACGGCAACCTTTTCAACCTCAGCCGTCTACAAGCCTTCACCAAGACCACAATCACCACCATACACAAGCTTCAATATGCAGATGACTGCGCTCTCCTTGCCCACACCCCTGCTGCAATGCAACACGCTCTGGACACAATAGCTGAAATCTACAGTGCCATTGGCCTTCAGATCAACACCCAGAAGACATAAATTATTGTCCAGATTCAGCTCCTGTATCCAGTCCCCCAGTGTTCAGTATCCATGGCACGCCACTAAAGGTGGTCCACCAGTTCTGCTACCATGGCAGCATCCTTGCATCAAACTGCCAAATTGATGACGACATCCAAGCACGAATCAATCGTGCTTCCTCTTCCTATGGCAGACTGCGCTCTCGTGTCTTTGAGAACAGTAACCTAAAGCTGTCTACAAAGGTAGCAGTCTACCAAGCAGTCTGCGTCTCCACCTTATTGTACAGTGCCGATACATGGACCCCCTACCTACGCCAGCTGGAAGCGTTTAACATCAAGTGCCTCCAGCGCATACTAAAAGTCACCTGGCAGGACCGCATACCCCACATAACCATCCTTCAACGTACCCAGACAACCAGTGTGGAAGCAACTTTGCTGCAGCGCCAACTCCGCTGGGTCAGGCACGTCATTAGGATGCCTGAACACCGTCTCCCAAGACAGACCCTATATGGTCAGCTCCTGGGAGCCAGCAGGAAACCTGGAGGCCAAAAACGGAGGTACAAGGACTTAAAGAGTCACTTAAGAAGTGTGGAATAAAGCCAGGGGATCTTGAAGCAACCGCTATGGACCGCCGAGCCTGGACTGCATCCTCAAACTCTGGCGTCGACCTCCTAGAATCAAAACGCACGTCCCAGAGAGAAGCGCAACGACAGTGCAGGCATCACCACGCGCAACAACCCCAAGCATCACCAGACTCAGCCCTCAGGTGCCCCAGCTGTGGCAGGACATGTGGGTCAAGGATCGGGCTTCACAGCCACCTCCAATGGCACCGCCGTCAGCAGCGTTAGCCACAACACTCCACCAACCAACCCCAAGGAAGTGACGTTATCTTCGGCAACGATGGGCGGCCGCAAGCAAGCAAGCAAGTGTCTGTGTGCGTGCGTGTGCTTTCTCTCTGAGCTCCAGGTGTGTTTCTCTTATGTCATGCGGTTGATGAGTGAAAGATGGCCAATGGGGGCCAAATGTCATGTCCAGAGAAAGCTGAGAGACTCTTGTTACCATCTTTCACTCATCAACAGGTGCGTGCCACCCCCGGTCCCCATCTCCCCCCACCATCACCTCCGGGCCCAGTATTGAGCTGCAGTCCTTGTTATTAAATCAATTATGTAAAATAAGAGAAAGTAATCAAGCTGGCGGTGAAGAGGCCAGACCAGCGCCGAACCACAATGTCTCCAGTACCCCTGTTTCTAATGTCTGCACATTTTTGACAAACCCCCCCCCAAACTGTGGGCTGTTGATTTATCCTCGCGCTGTACTCCCCGTAATTAATTTGGACAGAGTGCCCCGCTCCCTGCGCCCTGATCGCCCCTTCATTCTGATATCAATCCTCGCCGGTCGTCCATCACTCCCTTTCCTCTTTAGTGCTGTTGTGCTTGGGTGCCATTTTAATAGATGAACTTTTAATGAGTGTCAAAATTAAGCTGACAAAATGTTTGGGTGGTTGCGCACCGTCCAATCTGAGGTCTTGCCATATACTTCTTTCTCGGTTAATGAAACCTTACAATATTAATATTATTAAAAGCGCACTTTAAATTGTGCATGTATTGTGTGTTTATATATATATATATATATATATAAATAATGACTCCCACAAGATGGCTTGTTTAACAGTTGGGAACAGGCAATGCAGGTTGAAGGCTTCCTTTGCCTTTCTCCAAAACATAAACCTGTCCAGATGTAGGTAAAAGTCAAATACGACTGATCAGAACATATTAATTTCTTCCCTGCTCAGAAGTCTTTTTTGTGCTCATTACACCAGGTGTTGTGTTGTTGCGCATTGGCCTTGGTTACAAGCGACTTCCGAATGGCAGCCCCACAATATATCAGCTTTGTGAAGCTCACAAGTTTTTCTTGAGACTGGGTCACGGAGATGTATAATCAATTCTGTGGTAATGTTTGAGATCTGTATATCTGTGTGAAGTGTTTGAGGAATGTGGTACATTGTTGAATCTCAAACCATTACATGGGTAAAACTTGGTGGAAAAGTGCTGCATTTAATTTTTAAATCAGGACCATTTTCATGAATAAATATGACCACCAACATGTTATTTTCTGTTACGTTAAATAAGTTAATATAATAAGCAATTAACTGAACTGTGATTTCTATCTCAGCTCTCAATTTTTGTGTGTGAATTAACGCATGAGGGTCTGTGGTTCATGAGACGTGTGTGCGTGTCCGTGTGAGTGTGGGTGTGCGTGCGTGCGTGCGTGTGTGCGTGCGTGCGTGCGTGTGTGTGGGTGGGTGGGTGGGTGTGGGTGGGTGTGCGTGCGTGTGTGCGTGGGGGTGGGGGTGGGGGTGTGGGCGGGTGCGTGTGCGTGCGTGTTTTGGGGTATCTGGCTCTATGTAATTGAGTGCTGGGTGGATAAATTAATCCGGGCAGGAAATTGGGGAGGGTCAGGTCCATTAACCACTCGTTTCCTGGAGGAAATTTCTCTGGTGAATGAGTCTGCGAGTGTGTGTGTGTGTGCAGGATCAGAGGCCAGGTCAGGGCTGTTATTGAGGAGGAGGGTTTAATGGTGCTGAAAAGTGATCCCTGATATTAACAGGAATGCCCCCCCCTCCCCTCCCCACGCCCTCAGGGAGCAGCATGTTTCTTGCGGTCACTACTCTCCAGCGTAGCCCCCTCCCCACCACCACCCTTATCGGCACAGATACCATCTAAGGGAGCACATAACAGCATTGTCCCAGAACTGCCTCAGTCCCTCCCTCCATAGCGACTTGACCTCAGCAGGAAAAAAATATAATTCTCACATTAACACTAAAAACCAGAACCATCTGGTCCACGTCCCCGTTTTTCAAAACTTTAATACAACCTCAGAGCCTTGGACTGGCAAGGAAACAGGAAAAACAATATGCAAATTTTCATTGGAATAATGCACAGAATAATCTTGTGTTTGGGCATTTGACTTTTCCAGATTTATTTGAATGAAAATATTTGAATTCAGAAGTGTAAAAGTGTTATAATATCTAATAGTCCCATGAACAAAATGAATATTGGTGGGTAGTTGCTTTGCTACAGGGAGGAAGTTGAGACATGGATTGCTTCCATATCTGTAACTATCCGAAACTCTATTGAGGTTGCTTGGCAGTGTTGTGTTTTAATTGCTGCTTGAAAATGGTCGGTTATTTTGATGTGTGAGGTTAATTAAAAAATCCTCATTACTGTGCCCTTCTCTCGTACTCTCTCTGTTTTAAGTTTTTTTTAT
The DNA here is from genome assembly GCA_029706075.1 of Aldrovandia affinis. Taxonomy (NCBI): domain Eukaryota; kingdom Metazoa; phylum Chordata; class Actinopteri; order Notacanthiformes; family Halosauridae; genus Aldrovandia; species Aldrovandia affinis. The sequence goes on from JAINUG010000002.1 coordinate 332,459, forward strand.
TGTTCACAGGTGTCAGTAGAGATGTCATGCTTTTGCTGGTGTCTTAATTTGACAATTTGAAATCGCACGTGTGCCAGAGGGTCGAGGGGTGATCCGTTTCAGTGACGGCTTCCTGTCACCGCTTATAGTCTCACTTTTAGAGGTGTGAGTCACCTGCCTGATAGTGCGGCAGTGTAGTGTAATGGTTAGGAAGCTAGGCTTGTAACTAAGAGGTTGCTGGTTCAATTCCCAGGTGGAGCACTGCCGTTGCACCCTTGAGCAAGGTACTTAACCTGAATTTGCTTCAGTAAAATATCCAGCTGTATAAATGGATGGTATGTAAAGAAATGTGAACTGTGTAAGTCGCTCTGGATAAGAGCATCTTAAAATGTCAAATGTAAAATGTGATACATGGCGCAAGGTAGCTGCCAGTTCTGTGAAGAAACTGGCCTCTTCCATTGCCAGTCCTCTCTCTCCCATCACACCTACACCCCCAATTTTCAGAGATGCTGTTGGATACTGAGAGGGTGAAACCACAGATTTTCTATTGTAACCATATGGTAAGCTCCTATGTTCCAGGAGGCTCCAGTCGGTAACAGGAGCTTCTGGTGCTACTTTACAGTTTATGAATATGAACATGAAGAGGCGTGTCCAAGGACAGAACATCTTTTAGCATCTTGTGTGTCCTCTGGTCATAAGTGTGGTGTGAGGAGTCAGGCCAGAGCAGGTCTGCTGGGACACCGGGTGGCAAACAATGTCCGTCTCCCTCCGATTCACTAGACAGGACCAATGTAAACAAGGTCCAACTGCGCGACCCCTGCGGTCACATGACCCCCTGTCCTCTGTGTCTCTCCAGGGGATATCTGGGTATCGGTTCCAGAGACGGTCAATAACCCACAAGCCAGTGCGAGCCTTCCACGATTTCACCTTTATATATATCGCCGAATTCGCTAAATAACTCATGCATCAATAGAACCAAATAATTTTTTGTTGCCGTTTGGTTGTGATATTTTTATCTTAGGGGCTGCGGCTTTGTCTTTATTATGTGACATTTCTGTGTTCATATTGCCCAGCAGCACAAGTTTTGGTGGGACTTGACAGCAGCTTTCATACGTACTCAGACACCATTACAGCCTCGGCCATTTTAATTGATTATTATCCTATTTCTCCCCCGGATCTGTAGTGGTAATGCCTGGCTAATTGCGATCTGATAACATTGTCGTTAGCCGTGGCAGAAGAAATGCACTTTAATTGGGGAGGCCTAGCGATCTGTGTAATTAGTTCCAGTCTGATTTAGTCTCATCGGGTTTTCCGTGAGCCGGCCCTTTCGCTTGAGTGTGAAAGACGGTGCCGATTATGTATCCCATTTTCGCGAAACTCTCCCATCAGTTTGCTTCGAGTTTTAAATCATTACAAAATGTTTTAAGATCCAATTTAGCGAAACGTCGGCTGCATGTTAGTGGTAAAGAAACGAACGTGAAGCGAGTATGTACGCATAGACGCTGCCATTCAGGGGATTCGTTACAGGTCAGTTGCATTTGTGCAGTTATTAGAGTTATGGATACGATGTAACGGTAGCAACGAATGCAAACATAATAACATACATTATTATTATTATTATTTGATTGTTAATTTTATATTTTACTGTTATTATTAACAACTGCAACTGCAAATATAAATGGCTTGTAATAAAACCCACAGAATCTTTACAAAGGTTATGTTGATAATTATGTATTAAAACCATTTATGTGCGGTGGTGTTGGTGCGGTGCGGTGCGGTGCGGTGGTTTTGGATTGTTAATGTTGCCCCTTTCTGTCTCGGTGGGAGCACACAGGTTTTGAGGGGCACATAAGGTTCAAGCGCCTTGTGTTTGGGCTGGACGCACACCTACACCACCTGTGTTGACGATCATATCTGGCCCACTCCGTAATGAGAAAAGTGCTTTGTTTCTGTAGACCCGTGCGTTCGCGGCCACAGCGACCTGCACGCCCTCTCCGCTCGCCCGCCGTGTGCTTATCTAAAGCGGCGCACGTGTGCATTGATGTGCTGTGGTTGTGTACGTGGCCGTCCTTCACCCATCTCTGAAATGCTCGCTCCGTCCACAGTATAAACGAGGCCGTCCCTCTCTTTCCTTCCCGTTAGATGGACACTCTTGTGTTTTTTTGTTTTGTTTAGTTTTTTGTTATTGTCATTTTTCTGTGCTGTGAATCGGTATTCAGGATGATTTAGTGAGAGGATTGTCAGGGCTATTTATCTCCCCTAAATCAAACTTTCATGAATAATGATGTTGAGTGTGATGGAAAAAAACAAACACTTTATATGGGAGATTCAGTAGCATTGTTGTATTTTCACAGATACTTGATAAGAATTAAAGTGTTTTAGGAATGCGTAGTTTGAGTGGCTGTTAAGACGTTGGCGGTGTAATCCCCAGTGTGTGCTACGGTGTGGAGGAGAGGGATATGTCCACGCCGGCCGCTCCCTGCCACCCTGACCGCGAGACCTGGGCTTTGATGTGAATCGGCTTGTTCCCAGCGGCCTGCCAGGCGGCTGGGGAGACGGGATATGGATATAAATGAGGGTGACCTCTAGGGGGCAGCAGTGAGGGGGGGCTGTGATGGCGGGAACGCACTGTGGTGTAGCAGAACAGCATCGCCATCCATCAACCTCCCAGCCTGCCACGCTCTTGTATCAGCCTCTGTCACCCAGGCTTAGGGACACAAACAGACTTTCGATGGGTTAACCAATCCATGCAGCCAGAGCTTCCTGTCCCACCCAGTTCTTCACAGAGAAGCACACTTGTGTCTCTAAACAAACTATCGCTGTCGTGGTCATAAGATTTTGCTTGACCGTTAAACTTCACAATTGTAACCGTGGTTGACAGTTAAACTGCTCTTTTCTTATTTGTTTATTTATCCCAGTGTTAAACCTGCTGGTTATCATGTATTTTTTATGCTATTACACAAGTCACCACTAGGTGGGGTCTTAGCTTTTAGTCACCGCGTTGTAAATTTTGCGATCTTGTCTGCGACTAACAATAATTCATGGTGCAACTTGTTGAGAAAGTTTAATCGTAGGATTAGGAAAGCTATGGCGCAGTGGGCACGTGTTTTAACGCACGATGAAACTGCCGCAACATTCTCAGCTTTCTGGGAGCGCACACCATCTATCCGAGATGATATCCTGAAGACTATAAACCATAATATGTCAAATAGGCTGGCTTCATCAAAAAACACCAGGAAGGGGCTCAGGTGGCGTAACGGTTAAAGGCACCCGTCCGGAGTGCAAGTTGCCCACTGCGGCCAGGGTTCTTACCCCGGCTGTGCCAGCCCAGCTCTGGTCCAGAGCCCTGTTCGGAGGCAACAATTGGCTGGCCGCCTAAGAGGGAGGGGGGAGGGAAGCGGGTAGGAGCACATCAGAACCCTACTGATCATTTTCATATGTTCATATGTTTAACATAGCCAGTGCAAGAATGCTAACATGTTTGTGTATCTTGAGTCATATGAACATGTAATTTTGGTAATCGTTTGACTATTCGCTCTCATTAAATATTACTTTTGCCAATATTTTGTTATGTTTTCATTATCCACTATTATTATAGTGAACACTTTTGGATTATATTGCCTGCAATCACTAAATATACCCTCAAAACCGAAAAGGAATAATTTAGCTGATCACAAAGCCCAGCATTCTAGCTTCATAACAATGTATGACATGTCCGAGACTGATTTTGATTGGAGGATCCTTGCTGCCGTTTCCCCTGAAAGGTGCTGTGGCATTGAGGTGGTTCATTATTCTAAATTAAATATGGAGTGGAAAAAATGTGAAAGCAACAGTCATGATGGTCATTTGATTTTGACCGTCTCCACGGCTGTTGGTCAGCAACCCTGAAGAGTGTGCACCTCTGAACTGGGGCAGCAGTGGCTCAGTGATTAGCGACAAGGGCTGGCAAGCAGAGGGTTTCTGGTTCGAATCCCAGGAAGGCCAACGAAAAAACAATGGAAACCGGAGGGAGGCTTGTTCACTTCCTGGGGCACTGCCGAAGTGCCCTTGAGAAAGGCACTGAACCCCTAAACTGCTCCAGGGGCGCCGTACTATGGCTGACCCTGCGCTCTGACCTCTCTGATGGAAAACATATGTATAGTGGTCTATGTTTGTGTGTATCTAGAAGAGATATGGGGAAAGACTAATTCCAATTACCTTGTGTAACATGGCAATAAAGTATATTACAATATAACAATCTCTGAACTGGTTTAAAACACTTGGCAGCTGGATTTGAGAGCATTGAAGAAAATAAAGAACAGATGATCATAGAGATACAGTCTCTCTGGACTCCAAATCAGAGTCTCTGTCCCATGTGCGGGGGAGGCAAAACCCTGGCGAGAGGATGTTCAGGGACGGTTTCGCATCAAGGACTGATCTGACACCCAGCAAATGAAGCAGTTTTACTTAGACTGAGACCTGGGACTTGGGAGAAGATTTATATTCCAGCAGGACAATGACCCACACCATACAGCAAAAGCTACACTGGAGTGGTTTAGAAACAAAAAAATGCCCAGTCAAAGTGGCCCAGTCAAAGCCCAGATCTCAATCCCATTGAGAATCTGTGGAAAGATTTGAAAGTTGCTGTTCACCAACATATCCCATCCAACCTGATGGAGCTTGAGCAATTTTGTAAGTGAAAAATTGCAATGTTCAGATGTGCAAAGCTGGTAGAGACTCAAATAGATCCAAATAGACTAAATAGTAATTGCAGATAAAAGTGCTTCTACCAAGCATCAAAACAAGGGGGGTGAATACTTATGGAATCAAGTATTGTCTGTTTTTTATTTGTAATTAATTAAGAAAAAGCTTTAGAGTTTTTATTTTTTTATTTGACATTTTGTGTTGACCAGTGGACAGAAATCCCAATTAAATCGATTTTGAGTCCACAAAATGTAAGAAAATAAAATGTGGAAAATACCAAAAGGGCGAATATTTTTTATACCGACTATATATCTTTATATATAATTGTATTTTTTGTGAGGAGAACCATTATTGTAAAAATGTCCAGTCAATTTGTCCAGGAACAGTGGCCTCTGTGACGGCCACTTCAATCCATTAGGAACTGGCAAAAACAGGTTAAAAAAATCTCTGAAATTGTGATGGAGGGATGAAAACAGCCTTGTGCTGCTCTTTGCTCTTTTCAGAGACACGCATTAACGGAAGAGGCCCCACTTTAAAGGAACGCTTTGCGTGGAGAGAACTTTTCCATTTTCCGTTTCTCTGCTTTGTGGAAGGGTGTGTTTAAGAGAGGCCTAAAACTGCACACCTCTGAACTGGTTTAAGTGCACCCTCACTGCGCTCGGTTTTGAGAGGAATGAAGAAAAGAGCGAACCCCCTCGTTCGCCCATTAGAGGGTCGCTTTGACTCTGAATCTTCATCGCCATCGTCACCGTCATCTTGCGGTGCGTGCCTTTTTATAGACGCGTGTGCTTGTCCGAAGACAGCTCTTGGGATGATCGGATGCCCCACAAGGAGATCTTTTACCCATGGATTCATTTGTCTTTTATCGTAACACTTTAAATGACTGTGTCTGAGACAGAAAAGCAGTGTGCAGCGAATTGGGAACGGTGGTTCTGAGGGTCATGAATGAAATGTCACCACACACAGCACTCTCATCTGCAGCCCACACTGACTGACTGACCCTTGCCTTCGCCAGTTTCACACCTGAGTCTCTAGGACAGGTGCGTAGGAGAAGATCAAACATGAGTGAAGGTCGAAAAGCATTCCAGCACACTCTGCTTGCATTGACATTTATTAGGTGCAATGTTTGTGTCCAATGACCTTCGTATAAAAACTTGTGATGGTGTTATATATATGTATATGGTCACATGACCAACCAGGTGGTAACAATTGCCACACCCCTTTAACAAGTAATGCCCTTGGAAAATAAATAGAAAAAATATGAATAACATCTTTATTGTCATACAAACAACATGCAACAGAAAACCCTGTACAAAACCACCCACCCCGTCCCTGAGTTAGTGTAGGTGTGCGTGCATGTTTCAGTCTCCAATAATGGTCGCTGCATTGTTCAGCTCCCACACCTACAACTAGCCACCTTGCAGTGAGTGTCACTAATTGTATGTGTAATAACTAATATCTATTGAAAGGGATACGTGGTGCATAATTACATAATGGGAATGAAATCCTGCGTTATCATGTGACCTTATGTATGGCTCCATTACATGTATTGTCTTTATGCCTGACGAAGGTCGTTGGACCAAAATGTTGCACCTAGCAAATGTGATTGCAGTGTGTGGGAATACTTTTTGATCTTCACTTTGCTCATTTCTGAAATTCGGAGGCATCAGTGTGCAGTTGTCGCTGTGCTTATAGATGGCTCTCCTGTCATGTGACCTGGGCCACTTACAGATCCACGTCCTCAATGGCTGTTGATGCATGTCCTCTCACTAAATTTCTCTGTGCCCTGAAGGGGGAATTGACATTGCAGACAATTTATAGAAATTTAAAAACATTTCATCAGACGGCGTTCCTTTTGCCTTGCTGGTTTGAGTATAAAGCCATTGCCTTCACATGCAGAGACTGGAGTGCAGTGTGTGTGCGTGCGTGCGTGCATGTCTGTAAGAGTCTGTGATGTGTGTGTGTGTGCGTGTGTAAAAGTGTAGGTGTGTGTGTGTGCGCGTGTGCGCATGTGTAAAAGTGTAGGTGTGTGTGTGTGTACATGGCTGTGTTGGGGTGGTGTTTGTAGATTGAGAGGGAGGGTGAGTGGAATTGTGATGTTTATTCCATCATTATCACGCCTGCAGCAGCTGTTACATCACACTGATTAACCAACCCCCCCCCCTCCCCGTCCCCCAATTTCTCCGCAGGGCGCCCCCAAACCCATCGCCACGGAGCCGTGTTCGGGGAGCAGAGCCGCTGTGCTCACCGTCTTCATGTGTCCCCCGGCACCGTCCGGTGTGCCACCCCCGGGCCAGTCTGGTAAGGAACCCGCTCCTCACCTCAGCCGCTTCCTCCTCCCTCTGCCCCTCCCCCTAGGGTGACAGCTGCACTCCCCCGGTGTATAATTGGGTTTAGTACCCCAGGTGCCAAACAGCTGCCAGATCCCTCCCTTTCAGCCAAGTCCGACTTCTGCAGCGGTCGGCCTGCGGTGTCTGACGGGGTTAATACCATTGCAAAGTCCTGGAAGAAAATAAGAAAAGGAGGGTTTGGATTCTTTACACGTTTCCACAAGACATGGACACAGTGCAGTCGTACTTTGTGGCAGCAGTGTGCTGCCTGTCATTAGCTGACCAGATCCAATTTAAAATCAATTGGGGTTTTTTCTTTGTCTAAAAGCAAAGTTGCAATCTGCATTGTTTTAATGCATTGGCTTATAGCACTGTTAAGTTGTGCCTTGTTTCAGTCCTCGTTGAGCAAGTAGATGTAAGAGCGTAGGAAGGGCCTGCTCAACCTGCATGGGTGAGTTTTCAGGCTGACTGTCGCTTGACCCTGTTCTCCCACCTGGCAGCCACTGAGGTACAGGGTATTTGTGAGATGAATGAGTATGAACTTGAAATGAATGTGCGGGCACTGAGAGAAACTCATGTGGTGGGCGGTGGTTCCTGTCTGGGACCAGAGATGATCCCAATTTCTGGTGTGCACGTTCTTACAGTTTTTCACATATTCATTATTGTGGGTGTTTTTAGTTCAGAGGGTGCAAATAAGCGCCCCCCCCATCTTATTTATTCCACTGTTCTCTTTGTGGAACATGAAAACAGAAGGTGCAAATAACACACTCTCATCCTCCACTGAGACTGGTGCTAGATAACTCAGGCTGTGCAAATGGGGAGAGGGTGGTGTCAGTTGTGTTCTGTTAGAATGCCATGCCATGGTGCCCCCCCCAACCCCCCAACACATCCCCTTATTCATTAATGCCACCAACACCCTGCTCCCCCCCAAACAAAACACAGTCTGTTATCAGACTCAGAATCTATTTCTGCCTGGCAGTTCAATTTGTGAAATAACATCTGTATGTTGACATCTGCAATTGGATTGGCTCTTTAGTGTTGGTTCATTTTGGAAAAGAGGGAGGGGGGGAGAATCCGTGGAATTATTTCAGTCTGTGATCGATTTCTCAATCTGATTATTTTGTCATCACACGGATTAGGTCATCACTCTCCACAAACAATATTTGACATTTAAATATCTCCAAATGCAGTGTGATGTTATCTGATGAGGGGAGTGATAAACCTGCTAATGCGTACAGCTGATATTTGTGACAGTTTGGAAATGTCTTCACATTTCAGCGCTACTGGCTCTAATCAGCCCTCACTTCCCAGAGAGAGAGACACACAGAGAGAGTGAGAGTGTGCGAGAGAGAGCCAGAGAGAGAGATATAATGTGAGAGAGTAAGAGTGTGAGATAGAGAGAGAGAGAGACAGTGAGAGTGAAAGAGAGGAAAATAGTGTGAGAGAGAGTGAGAGTGAAAGAGATGGAGAGTGTGAGAGTGAGTGAGACACAGAGAGAGAGTAAGAGTGTGTGAGAGAGAGAGATTCAGCTCATAATGTTGGTGTAATAAGTTGTCTGAAGTACGAGTGGGTGTAAAAATCTCTGCATTGTGGAGCTTGTGATAGAAAAGTAATGAAGCACCTGGCGAGGCAGCAGGTTTTGGATGTCAAGAGATGACCGTTTTACAGAAACTAAACAAGGCAGGAGAAGGGTATGAATGGGACACTGCTCTAAGTCTCAGACCCCATGTGCAGCTTTATAATTACCACCTTCTTTAGCAGTGACAAAACATACATACGAGAGAACGAGGCATCCACAGGGGCTTCCGGAACAGGGGGTCATCGTCTTAAATGTGTCCCGGGAGGGATGGGGTTTAGCCTCTGTAAGCTGAGGAGAAGAGGCACTGGGGCTGAGCAGGGAAGGAAACTACGGTCTGTGTGAGAGATGGCTGCACAGAGGGAGAGAGAGAGTGGCGAAATTGGATATGATCAGTTAGGTTAAGGAAAAGAGGGAGAATGAGTATAGTGTAGAAATGATTGGCTATATAAGGACAACTACCTATACAAGAAATACGGGTGGGGTCAAGGTTAGAAACAAAAACCCAACCCCCCCAGGGGCATGGAGTGAGACAGAGGTCTGCAGTTTGACTAAAGTATTGTTGAATATCCAGTGTTGTGACTTATATTGTTGAATATAACAGTCTGGGACCCTTGATCTCACCTTTCAAGTGAAATCCCTCCTCTGTTTTACCATGAAATAAAAAAAAGCTGTAGCCTGGATTTGCTGGAGCAATACTGTCAGACCTGGGCCCTGAAAGCAAGTGAAGTGAAGAAAACAAAAATTGAGATATTTCAAAAAAGAGAGTATTTTACGGAACGGAACGTGATTAAAATAACAATAAATAGCAAAAATATGAAAATCAGTCATTGCACCCTTATGGCAGGGAAGTTCGGGGATCAAGGGTTTGGAGAACGGGAGAAACACCCAACGTAACCCTCCAGGCAACTGAATCGCTTCTCACCTTTAATGGACATTAACCAAAGATCAGTAAACAATACATTTATAAAAACCATGGACCGCACTCCTATCATTTCAAAGCCCTGAATTGCCAGGAGCTCAAAAAAAGAGATCTCTTTAGCCTTGGTCTGTCCTGAAGCCGACAGCGCTAGCACCCACCAGACAGCCTCAGGACAGACCGACAGCAACAAAAGCTAAATCGACCGACTTGTAAAACTCCTGTCAATGTCATCCCCTACTGAGTAATACCTTCCTGGTCCTAGAATATAGCCACGGAAGACTGTTTTACTGTGGGGACGAGTATACGGCTGGCAGTGTAGTGTAATGGTTAGGGACCTGGGCTTGTAACTCAGAGGTTGCAGGTTCAGTCCCCAGGTGGGGCACTGCTGTTGCACCCTTGAGCAAGGTACTTAACCTGAATTGCTTCAGTAAAATATCCAGCTGTATAAATGGATTGTATGTAAAGAAATGTAAACTGTGTAAGTCGCTCTGAATAAGAACGTCTGCTAAATGCATAAAATGTAAATGTAAAATGTAAAGAGTCAAAAGTCTGCGAAAATTGACAACGTACAAACCGGGTGAAGACTCCCCATGCGTGGGACTGATGGACACTGGCAGATCTGGCAGCCCAGAAGAAAAGACAGGTTGTGCTCTCTGTTATTTTCATAAAAGTGGAGACGACTACCTTTCTTGGCTACAAGTACGGAGTGACAAGAGGCATTGTACTTCCTGAAAATGAAGGAAATCCATTTGGCAGAAACATTTGGCACCTGCAGCACAGTATGATGCCACCTGCCACGATTGGTAGGACAGTGTGTGGGGGGGAAAAAAGACAAAAGAAAGAGAAGTTTTGTTTCTAGTTATTTTAATGCTGCTGTCTGTTTTTTCTTCTTCTTGTTGTTCCACTTGTTCCTTGTTTTTCCTTCGTGTGCCTTGGCAACACGCGTAAGTGCGCACTTCCCATGCCAACGACAGCCATTTGAATAGAACTGAACTGCGGGAGAAAGGGAGAGGAAATCAGTCCGGGAGGGAAAGGGACAAAGAGAGGGAGAGAGAAAAAGAAAGGGAGGGAGAAAGAGACTGGGAGGTAAATCAGTCAGGGTGGGACTCGCTGAGAGAGAAAGGAAGGGAGAGACAGAAAGAGAGAGTGAGAGAGTGAGAGAGTGAGAGGGAGATCAGTTTAACGAGAGCAGGAGGTCAGTTAAAATTGTGTTCAGATGAACCGTATTTTAGTGTTTGAGGTGTGGAGATGATGCTGGTCCTATATCCTGGTGGTGAGAGGGAAGGCACGACCGCTACATCACTTCCTTTCTGGGCCTGTTATGATTCAGCCAGTCCCATGTAGAGACAAGCCTGCACTGCTGATTACCCTCCAACTAATGGAAGCATGGATACAGTATTCACATCACCAGACCCCCTTTTTTATTTAATTTTCTTTTATTTTTTATTTGTTTTCCCCATTTTTACATTACATTACATTACAGGCATTTAGCAGACGCTCTTATCCAGAGCGACTTACAGTTTACATTTCTTTACATACAATCCATTTATACAGCTGGATATTAACTGAAGCAATTCAGGTTAAGTACCTTGCTCAAGGGTACAACGGCAGTGTCCCACCTGGGGATTGAACCTGCAACCTTAACGTTACAAGCCCAGTTCCCTAACCATTATACCACACTGCCGGCCCTGCTTTTCTCCTGCCTTAGTAGCCAATTGTACCCTAATTGACGTAGATACATCTACGTCAACAAACCCCCTTGTACTACGAGCTTGCTGTTACAGCACTGGAACCGGCAGTGACAAAGGTGATGAACCACCTCCTCTGAGATGGAACCCACCAAGCCGTCGACCGTAACTCCGGTACACACAGAGCCACTCTTATACATGGCGAGCTTATGCCGGCTTCCTTCCCCCCTCCCTTGGGGTGGACACTGAATCGCCGCCCCCGAACAGGACTCCCAGCCAGAGCCGGGGTGGCGCAGCCGGGGATCGGACCCATGGCTGCACTATGCGAGTGCCTTTACCGTTGCACTGCCCGGGGGCCCTCAGACCCCCTTTTAAAAAAAGTTTTTTTGTTGTCCACTATTATTATGATTATAACAATTTAGAAACCATACCATCTCCTTTGTTGTAGAGTGTTTCAGTGCATTCTCCCTCCTGGCAACGGCAGCCATCTTGGCAGTGCCAAGCAGGCAGTAATATGGGATCAGCTCCACAAATTGTCTTTGTTCAGCATGACGGCTGAGTGCGTTTCCCTTGATAATTGCATACTAAAACAGCAGGCTGTCTGCAGTCTCTGCCTGTCTGTCTGTCTGTTGGGAGAAAAGGAGAACGCTCGTTTGTCAGGATCTTGTTTTTCAGGATAAACCGTGGAGCACTTTGTCATAACAGCTCGAGTACAACACAACACTGCAATGATGGCAAAACAAAAGCAGTGATGGGAGAGTGAGGTTTCATCAACCACAAAATGGGAGAAGCTATGTGTGACACTGGTTTGAACCAATCAGAGCATTTTTGCTGCTCAGTACAAATCTTTTGATTTGTTTAAACAAATAAGTGATTGACTGTACATCCTGTCGAAGCACCACCCATTATGGGGTTTGTGAGCCCTTACTCTCCCATTGCTACAAAACATATCAAATTAAAAGGGTCATTTCCCTCGTAGATACTTACCTGAAGCCAAACAATCTGTTCAGCCCAAAATGTCTTTGACTACCTGAAGAGCCTCTGCCTAGATTCTGACAGCCTCCGCTTGGTGGAGTATGTGGGCCTGTGAAGGTTGTGGGAAAAGTCAAGATTATTGTCTAACGTGGGACTTTGTGTCTCGCAGCTAGGGCGTGAGATATCTGAGCACAGAGAGAAAGAGAGAAACTGTGCTGTGAATGAGTTTCCTCCTTTCCCCTGGAGAGGGACTTAGTAGGGCAACAGTGTTTTACCATTGATCTCTGTGTGTCTTGAGTGAAGTCACCTCAGGCATTCACAGTGCTCTCTTTCTCTCTTTCACTCCCTCCCTCTCTTCTCTCCTCTCTTTCCATGTCTCTCCCTCACTCTCTGTGGATTCCCTTCAAGAGGAATCTTTGATGAGCTGGTTATTTTTATTTTTCCCTCAGTCTCTTTCATTTCTTCTGGTGACTTCTCCATTCTTTTGACCTCTTCCTGTGAGTGGTGCATGAAGTGTGTTTTTGAAGTTCTTACGGCTTGTTTTGTGGGTGCTGTCCTTTTACGAGCGTACGTGTACGCCACCATCCAAGGTCTAGAGGAAAGTTAAACACTATTTCATCAGCTTGTAAAAATGATACAGTAAATTCTATGGCTTTAGAGTCCATACTCCCATGATGTTGTCCTTGGATAAAGGTGCTGTGCCCTCCAGAATTGTTCACACCCTTGATAAGGATGAGCAAAGAGGGCTGTGTAAAGTAAACAATACAGGTAATGAGCTATACTGTATGCTCAGAAATGGGAAAATTAAATATTTTTTTACTAATACAATTTCTCAGAGAAAAATATTTTTTAGAGTAATATTATTTTTTCCCCCCAATAGATGTCACAATTATTCACGCCCATTTAAAATAAAATACAACAAAAATAAGTCTGCCTTAACACGATACCTTTTTAAGTTAATCTCAATCTTAGGGAACTGAATTGTGGCCTCCCATGGCTTTCTGTTTCAGTGAGGAATACAAATGAGGTAACACTTATGTAAAATATATTGGTCACCCATCACCGTGAAGAAAGGCAGGGAACAAGACAAAGGGTTGTTGAACTTCACAAGTCAGGAGATTGTTACAAACAAATAAATTAAAAAACTATAATAATAATGTAATAATTAAGAAGTGGAAAGTGGTAAACCTGCCTTGTAGATGATGCAAGTGCATCTTGCGCCCACGCACAGTGAGGCAGATGGTTTGGGAGAAAAATCCAAGTGTCACAGTTTGAGATCTCCAAAATTGGTTGCATCATGGGGACATAGTCTCCAAATCTACCATCTGATGCCTCCATGCCAATAGGCTTTTTGGAAGGGTTTCCAGAAAATAGCCTGTATTGAGGTCAATCAACAAAAATAAGCATAGGGAGTTTGCTAAATGGCATTGAACCCCTGATTGTAACTGGTCTCATCTACTGGTGCTGGGACTCTTGTTAAGGTCAATTGAGTCATGAACTCCAAGTACCAAGACATTTTGCCTGAAAACTTTGTTCCCTCTGCCAGGGAAACTGAAACTTGGCCCCAAATGGATCTTTCAGTAAGACGGTGATCCCAAGCATATTTCAAAATCAACCAATGAATGGTTAATTGGCCAGAAAAGTACTGTTTTGAGATGGCCATCTCAGTCTCCAGACTTGAACCCGATCTAAAATTTGTGGCTTAAATTGAAGAGGAACCTACACAACAGATGGTCAAAGATCTCCCCCAATATGTTCAACATTACGCCTATAGTAGGTTTGAATAATTGTGACACATTTTTTGGGGTGAAGGAACATTATAAGCATAAATATTACACCCAAACAAGCAAAAACATGCACACCCACACACGCACGCAAGACAATACTATCCGATCTTTCTCTCTCTCTCTCGCTCCCTTTCACTATCTGTGTGTCTCTCTCTCTCTCTTGCTCCCTTTCTCTGTCCATCTGTCTGTCTGTTTGTCTCTTTGAACATTCTTTACTCACAGCCAAGCTTTTGTGTATGTAGTTTGTGGCCCTACGAGTGAATTATGCAGACCGAAAAAATGTAATATTTACTGTTCCAAGCTGTGTTGTTATAGCTTGCCGGCCTCTCCTGGAAGACTGACATGTTCTGCATTTTTAAAACCCACAAGCTTTTTAGAGCCGGGACTTAGAACAGAAGTTATTGGGGAAAACAAAGTGTAATTTATGGATCCTTTCAGCCAGAGAGCCCCATTCCCTGTAAGGCAGAGACTGGACCCACCTGAGTGCATTTCCTAAAAGCCCCGACGCCCTCCTCAGAACAACAGTCTGCTCTTCACTGGGGAAATCAGGCGGCTCAAAGACTTCAGAGTGGCAGACTTCAAGCAGAATTTTAAAGAAAGGCATTCTGTCTGGAGGAGGGGGGGCTAGGGGAGGGGGAAGGAGAAGGACGTAACGCATCCAGCAGTCATACGGGGGTCGGAGAGGCCCCCTGAGGACCTTCTACATCAGTCACAGCCACTGATCTAAAAGAATCAGTGGTCACAACCCCACAATGCAGTATTGTGATGTCACTTCCTCCCACCTACGCAAGCTTCTAATAAGCTTTGCTTCAGAGCTCTGTCAGATGATTTCCCTTGTATTAGTCAGTCTCCCTAGAGCTTGTGGATCCTATTATTGCCGAGGGGCAGTATGGGGCATTCAAAGTGTTCCTCCAATCCAGTACTACTGGACACAAAGTATTGTCAGCAGTGTGATTCACCACTTGCGCACGTGTTCAGCAGTGATGGGTGTGATATTGCTTGTGTGACGGAACAAAACCCCAGCAGTAATAATAATATAAGATCGTTCACTATAGATAGATACTCTATTTAAAATGCAAGTGTGGCGACAACTACTTGTTGTACAGTTTAACTACTTGGTTAAAATCAAAATCTTACGATATTTATGTTAATGTAATGTGCAAAGCATTTCTCCTCTTGACAATACCTGTCTCTGAAGCTCAGTAAAGCATGCTTACTCTTTGGCCTAACTTTTTTAAATTTAATATTTAATAAGAAATGAGCTGAGCAGCTGCCTTGAGCCTATCTGCTTTGAGCCCTGTGGGTTAAGTACAGGTAGCTAAATAAAGATTGCTAGATTCAGTAGATGGATAGATAGAGAATGTTTTTATTCTCAACATTGACTTTATTGAGTAGGCCCTCTTCCAGATGTTGCCTTCATTATCAGATATATCATATTTGATTCACAACCAAGATTTTTTTCATATGTTTCTGCCCATTTGACCTTTCTTTTCACACCAGTTCATCCCAGATGCACACATGCCATGCTGTCCTCGTCCAGTAACCTCCTTATTTATAAATTATAAAATATTTCATGTTTCATGGTCTTAACACAGTGCACCAAACAGTTCAAAAAGAATTCCACATTTCAATATTTCATACAGTAGTATTACTGTGTAGTGTTACTCCAGGCCCTCACCACGGCATCCATAATTCCCCCTCTGACAGTGAATGCTCAACCCCCCCAATGCCCTGCACAAGTTCAAACACCTCCAGTTGATGTGTTAGCTTGTTCTACATAAAATCTTGCTAAATTATCACAGTAACTAAAACTTTAAACATTGTGAAAACACAATTGCCAAAGCTGGAATATTTAGATGCATATATTGATAGGATATGTAGGAAGGTGGGTAAATAGCAAAGATATTCCTTTCCGCGGTCTGTACAAGCCACGACCAACACAGATTAACTTTAACACATAATTTCAGCCAGTACACCTACATTGCAATCATTTTATTTGCGAAACATGACCATGCTGTACCCTTGAACCTCGCTCACAGCAGGGTGAGACCCTTCACTTTTACTCACCGTCTTAGATAGGGCAGGAAAATGGCCTACGGACTGTACTGGCCCTGTGGCAAAAATGCAACGAAAAAAATTATACTTTATATCCATGTTCGTGTTTATGTTCATTAAATGTGAATAAATGCCCTACTCTGAACCTCACGTATATTTTGTTGGTTAAAAAAGGAAAGGAGTTATTTGATTAGGAATGCCGCTATTAGTTCAGTTTTAAAATGACCCCCCTCTGTTTTTTATTTTAAGCCCGTGTTCTGCTTGTGCATATCCCCTGTGCTATATGGGCTACACTCAGTGGCGGCGCCGGGGGGCTTGCCGGGGCTGTAGCCCCGTCAGCAATTTGCATAGCACCGGCACGGCCCCCCCAAGCATTTTCTTACAATTTTACATTTTCATTAAACGCTTTATATCAAAATAACTACCAGCTGAAGTGTACTTCAGTACACTGGTATGCATTGTCTATCTGGTGGATTTGCACTACCTCCAGTATGATCGCTGCTGGGTTGTTTTGCTATTTTTAATTTTTTTTACATTATTGTATTTAGCATCTGGTATTCAATATACTATGATGTTCTGTATGTCTGTATAGCTGCTAGGTTCTTACTCTGGTTTTTAAATATATTTATTATTCAGTATGCTGTGATGTCCTGTATGTCTTGTGTGTTCTTTCACTCCTGTACCATTGCTGCTGTGACAGACCAAATTTCCCGGGATTAATAAAGGCTATTCTATTCTATTCTATTCTAGCCAACAATTATTTTATAATTCCGTAGTAGAGGCCTTGTGTGTGTGTGTGTGGGGGGCTTGCGGGACGAGAGTACCTATAACTAGCGAGAGTACCTATAACTAGCCTACGTATGTTACGTTGCCATCTCGAACATTAAACTTAATTGAACTTTTGCACGTTTTGAACTATTGGCAAGTTCGACAAAACTGTTGCGCAAAAAATATCAGACAATCCCAGAAATGCAAAGTATACTCACCATGATATACAGAACGAGTTAATTTAAATTATGGCAAGTATGGTTAGGGAGCAAATAAGTAGTGAAGTAGAGGAAGCTGGACTGTTTGCATTGATAGTCGACGAAAGTAAGGACATCAGGAAAAAATAACAGGTGTCTGTGGTGGCACGCTATTTGCACAATGATGTTGCACTGGAATAATTCCTACATTTCACTCCAGCCAATGGATTACACGCTTTTAAAAACAATCAAACTGACACTAATAAATGCAACATTGACCACAATACGTGCGTTGCTCAATGCTATGACGGCGCAGCCGTTATGTCAGGCTGTCATAACAGTGTAGCAGATAAATTCTGAAAAGATGTCCCACAGGCACTGTATATCCATTGCCACGCTCATTGTCCAAATCTTGTTTTGGTGGACTGCGTTAAAAACCGGCGGCAGAGTTCTTTGAATCAGTGCAGGTGCTGTACAAATTATTTTCGGGCTCCGTCCCTCATGATCTTTTCCTAAAAAACTAAAATGAAATCAAGCCAACACAAGCTCCCGTTGATTTTGCAATGAGTGAGATGGTCTAAGCAGTGTTTATCTATCATGTTGGGGCAATGTTTTCCTGGCTATTGGTATTGAGGGTCTGGGTCATTGTATTAATTTTTGAGTGTGTGAGATAAGCTAAAATCAATGCATAGCATGCTTGTTGTAGTAGCCGTGCTGTAATATCTGACTAGATGGTTTAAACATTATGCATAGTAATGTAGCCTTCATAGCCGTGGTCTACGCGCCCGTGACCTGCACGGGTGTCTACATTTCATGAGCACCCCTTACAACCATAAAGCACCCTCTTAGCACCCCCAACCAAAATTTTCTGGTGCCGCCTCTGGCTACATTTATACTTAAAATGTGTTTGGCAAATGGCAGGAAACTCAGGCACCTATGTCTGCCTGTGCCTAGGAGAGTTGGACCTACACCGATGTCCAGAGAGCAGTTTGACAGAAGTCATTTACTGGGTTGTCCAGGTGAAAAGCTGTTTTCGCCACTTTTGGTATCAAGGTCAAAATGGTTAGGTGTAGGTAGTGTGACTATTCTGGGTGCCGCATATTTCACATGGTACGGCAGTTCTTCCTCATGTTTCTGTCACCAGACCCTGGTCTCAAAATGGCCCTGCCTGCCCGCCGCAGCCCCGCCCTACACGGTCTATGTTTAGCGCCACAGGATCAATCAGGAAGTTGGACATCCTCCGCTTTGTCTCTGTCTATGGTCGCTGACAACCCCAGTGCACGAATCGCATTACCTCTGCTTCAGGATCGCCTTTCTCTACCATAGATTTTCCCTCACTACGGACCTCATTACGGCCTGCCCTATGCCCCCCCCTGCCCCCATTGTGTCTCTCTCACACTCACTGGGTAATTATGTAGATATAAGAGTGTAGAGGTGAGAGTGTAGAGGTGTTTGTCTATGTGTGATTACTGTGACGGCCCTGCCCTGTGATAATGTGTGGAACTCATTAAGCCTTCGTGAGGAAATCATGTTGATAAATAAAGTACAAGATTCCCACTCACTTTTTCCTCATTTTTGTAAGGTGTGCTTGGTTTGCAATAGGTGAATCCTCTGTCATTTTTTGAGGAATTTTCACTATGAATTGATGGTATAGGATTAAGTAAATGGAAATATACAGTATACCAGTAGATCAGGATACAAATCCAACAGGAATGGAATTCCTTAAAAAAATTAAAAAAATAGGATTATGTCAGGACAAAATTTGCCACATTATACAGTCAATCAGTAGCCAGACACATCAGATGTTTCCCTGTACCCTAGACTTTTATCAGACCCTGATTTACACTGGCATGGAGCCACTGTAACAACCTTTTATATATAGTTTTGTTGTCTTGACTTCATTATGTTTCAGTGGACAGATGTGCAGCACCATGATCCCCATTACCTGAGTTTCAGGCTGAAAATGTGCATATTTGTGCCCAAGAGTGATGTAGAAGTGGTCTTAGTGGAGCGTTATTGAGTGCTACAACCTTATTCTACTGTAGAAGTGCAGCACAAAATCAGCTTCCCAAGCTTGCCTGTGTGATCTGAGACCAGGATCAAACTGTTGGCTGCCAGGTAATGCAATGTTCCTGTGGAGTTTTAACAATACCGTAGGAGCGGAGCTTGAGAAATATCTTTGCTAGAAATATGTGGGATGGGGAAGAGGAGGAGGAAAGGTTTTAGGAGGAGGAGGAGAGGGCCCGAGGTGCAGAGGGGCCCTAAACCGCAGGAGATGTTTGTGTTTGCCCTGTGTAGACGTCTCTCAGGTGCACGCTCATGAGCACCCTGAGGCCTGCTGTTTCGTACCAGTTTACCTTCTGCATCACAGCCAACCCCTCAGATCCACCCTGGCTCTATACATTAGCTTTATAGATGCATTATAGCACATTAACCATTATAAAACACCCGCTGGAATGTATGGAAGAGACTGTAAATGTAAATATATATACAGTTTGTGAGTGCGTGCGTGCGTGCGTGCGTGTGTAAGTGAGGTTGTAGCACTCTGTAATGTTCCAATAAGAACACTTCTGCATCACTTTTGCATTATTTTATTTGGGGGAATGTTCTGGAATAGCAATCAGCTCGTTCTCTCGTTCTTATGGGTGGCGCTGAACCACTCAACAATCTGAACATGTCAGTGCACTAAGAGAGAGTGGTACTGACAACACATACAAAGGCTCTAAGATGTGCTCTCTCTCTCTCTCTGTCTCTTTCAGTTGTTTATATTTGTAATAAATATTCATGTTGTTTTTAAATGTATATTAATTTAGGAGCAGTTTAAGTTCCCCATGTGCCCAACAGTGCATCGTGCATTGACAATGTAGTGCAGCCTAGTTTATCTCCCAGTGTGTGCAGGGCCTCTCGGCTCCCGGTTAAAATCACAGGATGTGTGGCCTACATAATATGCTTACCTGTCTGGCTGGAAACACTCAACCTGTGGGAAACACATCTTCTAATGTTTTGTTTTGTTTTATTTCCTCAAGGAGAGAAGTAGGCCGCAACCACTGAATGAAAAAATATGCCACAACACTGTACTGGGAATATACGATTATCACACTGAAGCCAAGATTATAGTTTTCACTCTGTGTGTGATATATTAAGATGAGACCCTACCAACACTAATGGGAAAATCTTTATTGGCCAATGAAAAACTGGATCCTGAACTGGATGCGGTTGGGCCTGCTGTTACCACTAAAAGCATCTGTTTATTCCTCCATTGGGGCGGGAAAGGAATGCACCAGCAAGCTGGCAGTTCTGAAGCATTCACTTTAAGTCCTGATGTATTTGTGTTCACCACTCATCTTGACACGTTCCCTTTACGTTCTGATGTATTCCCTATCCATTATGTCTAGGGCCATGCAAAATTATCTCGTTAACCTGCAGCTCCATCCTCCCATGGCAAGAGGTTGATGGGCAACATTCCGAAGCTACTTGTTAAGCAATCGACATATTACGATCTCAAATAATCATTCAATGATCACAAAAGTCTGTGTTGCAGTGCAGTAGGCTCTTGTGCAGGTGGAGCGATGCACACCCATGATAAAATACGCCAAGCAAAGAGCAGCAGCTGGGCAATTTAGTTTACTTGAATTCTGGAACGGTTCTAGAAAAGGCCAGTTACTTCTCAGTCTGACGCAAATGTCAAAATGTATGAGTTGTCAACAATTCTGTGGGCGCAGAGAGGAGTGTTTCTTCTTGTCGGACAAGTGCTGCCACGACAGTTCGTGGCTGAAGAAACGGCAACTAACCTGACAATGATTCAATTTAACTGTAAACCGTACAGTATTGTGTCCCCCTGGATTTTAAGCCTCTTCATGACCTCCTGCATTAGATTTTTTTAATCTAAGCTATGCAATTAAGACTCCTTTTGTTCTTTATATTTTATTTTCCCCTTAGGCTATGCAAAAACTTTTAATTTTGCTTTCAATTGTTTTTATAAGTTGTTAAGCGCAGTTTTAAAACATCAGCCCACTCATTTCCACCTTTTAGCTTATTCAATGCTTCGGAACGGGCATGATATATCCTGCAGAGTGGTCAACAGGCATATTTTTACATTTGAAGGCAGTACTTTAGCAAACCAATTAGCATGCCTAAGTATCATACTCGCCAACCCTCCCGTTTTCCCCGGAGAGTCCCATTTTTCATGCCCATCACCTGGATGTCTCCCAGGCACTAATTTCTCTGTTTTTATCTAGTCACAACAGCAAGGGCATTAAGTGAGCGTGCCATTTTTCTCTCGCTGTTTAAAAACAGCGGGGAGGCCACAAAACCCACGCAAGTGAAAATGAAGAAATCAGCAACATTTGAGTAATAGCCACTAATATCTAGCTACACAGAAAACCTTTCAGCAGCCCAAAATACAAAGCCATGCCACCCGTAGTGAACTACTAGCGTAGTATCATGCCCCTGCATGAGGCTTGTTAAATATGATAGCTTGCTTCTGTACGTTTTCTACTTTCTATACTATGCTGTTTGATAACTACAAATAGATGTTTGGTTCTTTGTGGCTCAGTAGGTAGAGCGTGGCGTTGGCAATGCTTAGGTTGTGGGTTCAATTCCCACTGGGACCACATATACTGAAAAAACAAATGCATGCATTCACTACTGTAAGTCGCTTTGGATAAAACCGTCTGCTAAATGGCATATATTATTATATTATAGATGTGTGTATTTACTACTATGTGTACTGGCTGTACAGTGCAACATCTTAAATAAGTTGGGAATCATTCACAAAACAAAAAAATTAGTTTGAACATTGCTTGGATTCAATAGTATGCAATTTAGCCCAAAAAATGTCACATGTCCCCAATTATTACATGTTCGTTGTTCCTTCACACTATTAGAATTACAAGAATTAACTCCCGAAATGAAATATTTAGTTCTGAAACTAAATCAACCATAAGTCAAAATGACTTCAATGCCTTGTCTTTGGACATAAAAACGCATCTGCACTATGCTTCAGTGTTTCAATTCATAAACCTGCAAAACCAAGCCACAGAGCTGTGGTGATGTCATTTTCTCTGCTGGCAATGGCTATGAAAAGGCACCGGCTGTTTGACGTTCAATAACAGTACATTTCTCCATTACGCACAGTCCAAATGTGCGTAATGTTTATGGGATATTTCTTCGACGGGTAATCCCCTGACGCTTCAAACGGCCTTTCGTGACGTATGTCCCTAAGTTTATGGATCGCCGGTGACAGGAGGCGAGGTGGGTGATTGCGCTGTGAATTAGCCACTAATAGCGTTGAAGCTCTATGGCTGAGCACCATTAAAGAACGTTGCTGTAGAAGACCCAGAAATGGGATGGATGTAACTGATACCAGCGTTGGCACTGCTTAATTCACATGAGTAAAACTTAACGTACTGGAATAACTGGGGCGAGATCAGATAGCAGTTGGCTTTTATTGACATTAAACATCCAGCGTGCTGTGATTTTCTTTCCGGGAATGTTTTTATTTTTCCCCTTGTTAGTAAATAACGTCAGAACGAGTTCTGCGCCTGACGCTTGCAACGTGTGCGCGTCCGTGCTTTGGTGTTTCCGCACTGTAGCGGCTGATTAAACTCCCATTTGATTCCGCGTGATGGATGTTGTTCCGCGGGTTTAAGATCCGCAGGCGGCGCGGGAGGCGTGCGCGAGCTGGGTCGGGGCCTTTATCGTGTCGCTGCAGCGTCGGCAGCCTCGTTGCGAGCGCGTTACCGGTCCAACCTGGTGGAGTTCAGCCCCCGAGTCGCTGGGGCGGAACGGACCCCTCCTTCGGCAGACAGCCATTACTTTAATTAGCCGTGCTGTTTTCCCCAGTGCAACACAGTTAATCATCCCGCCAGCTCACCTGACAGAGAAGCTCATTAAAAAATGAGTTTAATGTTCTGTTAACGAAGACCCTGCGTTACTTCAGGACTCTCCCACGCGCTAATTTGATTATTTAACATCATCATTAATTGTGCCACAGACGGACAGATGTGTTCATCCACAACACTGCTTTCTGTTTACAAATATATTAGTTTTGTTTACCGATAGAAGAGCTTTTTTGTAGAGTAGTACGGAATACTTTACCTTGAAATATTTCTGTGTTAATCCAGTTTATTTTCAACATGTTATAAATGTATACAATTTAGTGTGAAAAACTGTTGATCTTGTCACACTTGCAAGCACAAACCACGCACACCAATTATGCCCAGCCCCCTGCCCGATGACAAATGCTGAAAGTTGAGAACATCACACTGAATTTCACAGTGTTTGCATCCTGCTGGCACAATAAATTAAATTCCTTCAGACAGGCAGTTGGGCAGTAGTGTTCCTTTGGTTAATTGTATTGCTTTGGTAACGAGGAGGAGCGGTGAGCCAGGAGAACACAGGAAGTGGATTTCAGATGATTTGTGAGACAGCTCAGGGAGCGATCCACTGGAGTGGCCCGCTTTATACAGAACTCAGCTGACTGGCACGCCTCAGTGCCGCGGTGCTTTGCTACTTTCTCGGTGCCAATGTCCATTGTGCCAACAGACCACAGCTGGAAAGAAACCACATAAAAGTAAATGTTTGATGAATATGTTTGCGACGTGCATTTTTTGCTTGTGTGCTTTTGCTGTAGATCATAAATGATCAGTGATTATAAGGACATGATTCTGGATTGATCATCCGGGGTGTTGCACGATGCATTTGTTGATACGTGTTGTGGTATGAAATGAAAAGCAACACAGCAGTGTTCTGTACTTTGTCAGTAGTACTTGCAGGCGCACAGAAATTTTACATTTTAGGCATTTTAGGCATTTTAGCAGACGCTCTTATCCAGAGCGACTTACAGTTCACATTTATTTACATACAATCCATTTATACAGCTGGATATTTTACTGAAGCAATTCAGGTTAAGTACCTTGCTCAACGGTACAATGGCAGTGTCCCCACCTGGGAATCGAACCTGCAACCTTTGAGTTACAAGTCCAGTTCCCTAACCATTACGCTACACTGGCTGAAATGAAGCCCACCTGTAAGCCTTTATGGCGGTGTGTGCGGGGGATTGTCCTATCACAAGAAACAGTTGCTGCCTCAGATTGGCGGTTTACTCGGCGGGCCATGAGGTCATTGTTCCTGCCCGCCTCCCTGTGTGTGTGCCGGGATTACGGCTTTTACCGCCTCTTGCTCTGGACTGGAGAGCAAGAGGAAGAACCACTCCAGTCCCCGGCACCGCTCCAGGCTCACGGCCTCCGTGGGGCACGCCCCTCGAATCTGCCTTTAATCCTGTATGAAACGTTCTGACACTTTGCGTCCACATTGTGTACAGACAATGAGCTTTTTGGTTATTTGGAACCGTGCACAAAAAATGGATTTACTTGTAGTCACTACCCTAAAATGCAGGATTAGGTCTGTTGTGCTGAGAGTCGGAAAGGTGTGACTGTGATGGTGTTTGCAAATATGTTTTCTGCTTTTTGATTAATTAAGCGGTAGGATTTTTCTCCATTTTATTTAAAATTCTGAACTTAAGAACCTGCCTGGTCGTGAGGAAATCTGCATACGTGCACGCATAAACACAAACGATTAATACACACACACACACACACACGTGCACTCTCTTAAAGTAATGCTCACACACACTCATAAACATACACTAACAAAATGAACATCAAAGAAATGTTCAAGAAAATTATATTGAAAATTGAATCTTGGATTCCTCAAAATAGCCACCCTTTGCCGTGATAACAGCCTCACAAACACGGGCCATTCGGTTAATAAGTTTCAGCAGGAAATCACCCGATATGTCTTCCCAGCTCTCCTGCAGCAATTCCCAGAGAAACTTGTGGGTTGCTTTGCTTTGACTCTTCTGTCCAGTTTGTCGCATACAATTTCTATGGGATTGAGGTCTGGACACTGGGCAGGCCAGGTCATCAGTTTGAGTTGTCCTTCACGTTCCTCCTTCGCCAGGTAGTTCTTGCACAACTTCAAGGTGTGTTTCGGGTCGTTATCTTGCTGAAGAATGAAGGAGTGCCCGATTATCCATCGTCCAGATGGAAGGTGTACTCAAACTTTTGACCGGTAGTGTAAATTCTCACTCACACACACGTGCACTCTCACACACAATCTCGTGCTTGCACGTGGTTCTGTGTGGCTCAGTAGGTAGCGCATGGCGTTGACAACGCTTAGGTTGTGGGTTCAATCCCCACTGGAGCCACATATACTGAAAAATGTATGCATTCACTACTGTAAGACGCTTTGGGTAAAAGCGTCTGCTAAATGGCATATATTATATTACACATGCTCGCTCACATAATCTTTGATGTATGTTTAGACAGAAAGAAGAGGAGATGTCTTGTTTTCAGAGTGGCTGTTTTGTTTTCTATCCTGGATGCCCCCCTCTACCCCCACACCCCCTATCCCCCTCTCTATAGAGGAGAGGCCAGGTGTCTCAGTACTGTTCTCTGGGCTCACTGTCTTGGCCTCTGAAGTTCACCCCACCTGTGTGTGTTTCTCCTCTTCTTCACAGGCATGGCCATTGGCAGTGCCCTCATCGATACCTCGCCGCAGAAACCGTTTGACTTCAAAGAGAGGAGCCTGGGGCTGAAGAACCGCAAACAGCAGCCTGTGCCACACCAGGGAACTTGCGTTTGAACCGCCGATGCGTTGCCACACCCTGCCCATGCCCTGTGTACGCTCTGTGATTGGCTCTCTCCTCACATGCCTTGTGTAGCAGAAGCAGCAGAGTCACACCGCAAAACATCTGTTTTTACGCCAAGCCCGCGAACCAGACTCAGTTCGGTAACCAAGCACCCACAATTCCCTGCAGTTCGTACGTCACCTTCCGCAACTGCAGGCCCAGCCTGGAGGCGTGTGACATCACACACCTGTCTGTCTGTCGCAGTGAGGACTGGTGTCCACTGAAACGGTGGTGAATATTACAAAGTGACCAGCGGGGGGAGCCGTGAGGATCTGAGAAGCACTGGTCTCTCTGTACAGAGAAGGAGCACAGGTGTGCACTGTGTGTGTGTGTGTGTGTGTGTGTGCGTGTGTGTGTTGTACAGTGACCCTGGAAAAGCATGATTTAAAAAAATATATACATATTTTAATCTGCCGGATTGAGGTGTGCAGTTAAAGTCAGGTACGATCACACCTTGCTGTCTTCATCTGGCTCTGAAAGGGTGTCACTTTTCTCTGATGACATCACTTATTCCAGGGGGGTGTGATTTGAGCACGCCCCCCTGCACAGCATAGAAGGGGTACCTGAGTCACGGGTGTGGTGGTTCTGCGATTCAGCGTTTTTTTTTTACGAGTTTAGGAAGTGTGGAGATGGACTCTTCGGACGTTGTTCTGGGTTAGCGGAACCTGCAGTTTTGCGGTTGTCATGGTTGCGGGCCCAAAACGTCAGCCTTGGTTTGTTTGGCCTCTCACAGTGTCAAAACTGTGCAGCTGAGTGACCACAAGATTCCTGAAGTGTGTTCAACAGCCATTGGGGGCATCTGTTTACCCGCTACATGTGAGCGCCATGTATTTCATGACAAATGTGAACAAGAAAAAAAGTATGTATTTTAATTTTTATGATGTTTTGTCACAATTTTTTTTATTAATAAACAAAGGACGGTCTGTTTGTTTTTATGTTCCGGTGCAATTCCTTACTCTATGCTTCATATCTGTTGTTTTTTTTGTACAAAATTGTTTTGTTAAAAAAAAATTGTACACATGTACATATCATGGGCCTTCAGTGTACACTAGAGTTGAAAATAGACAATTTTTTCCTGGTTCTTATCACTTTTTTTGGTCACTTGGCATACAACTCGGTTAGCCATACAAGCTATTCTTCAAGAAATGGTACGTGAAGTAAATCTTTGTTTTTTTTGTTTACCTTTTTTAAAAATGTTTTACTGTTTAAATTGTGTTGGAATGACACTGTCCTGCTGTAACAATGGGGGCATTTTGGAGATTATTTTACCTGAGGCATGAAGTTTGGCTATGCCAGTTTCTTTTTGGGAAACAGATGTTTTGATGGGGAGCCCCCAGAGTCCCCCCCACCCTGGTATTATTCTGTCTTTTTAGGCTGTCTATGTGGCTGACAGAGAGCTGTCACACAGAGAAACAGATCAGCCTTAGCATAGCTCAGTCAGCTGAATGAATAACTCATACTCGCCATCGGCCATAATGCCACAGCGTGTCTGCAGAAGGCACAGGAACACACAGACTTTATTCTCTCGATTGTGTACCCCCCCCCCCTCTCTCTGCAACTCCTCTCCCTCACTCCCTCTTCAATTTCTGCTTCTCAGTGTCCTCTGCTCATCCCTCTCCCCTTCCTCATATTTACTCTCTTTCTCTTTCTCTCTCTCTCTACTTTCTGTCTCTATCTCCCCTTCTTCTCATGATCTCCTCTCGGTCTCTCTCAGTCTTTTGCCATGCTTTCTTGCGGCTCATATTTTCGATCATACCCTTAGAGGCCAGGGTGTGAATTTATGTGATAATGAACATGCTTCAGAACAAAGCAGACACAAAACGAAAACACCAGCATTGTTTTAAACTTGTATTCAACATCGGTATATGTGTTGCCTGAATTTACCTTTTCTCACCTGTTCCAAAGGGGCTCTTTCTGTTGTCCCCTGTACTGGAATGACCTGTTTCACCTGTCAGGAGCTCATCCATGTTTATCACAAGTTCAGAGATGTTTTAAAGTCTCTTGCACTGATTGGAGGAGTGTTTTGTGGTTGGTAACAAATTCCTGTATCTGGGATGGTTTTGTTGTTTTTACCGCTGTTCTGTTTTTGGTGTTTCTGTTCTTTGTTTTATTTGATATGTTGTCTTGAAATGTGATACGTAAAATGGCCACACTTGTACATGTATACTCAAATGTATAAATATAAGAGTTCTGAAATGTTTTTATCAGTTGAGTTCTACAACTGAAGTATTTTACACAAATTTGTATCAGAAAAGGGACAGTTGTTTCTGTGTTCGAATGGGCATATGCGATGTTCATAATGTAAAGAAAAAAAGAGTTGAAGCTTCTTCATATTGTAATAAAGATAATTCGGTGTATGGAAATATATTTTATTTTTCATACTGCATGATTTTTATGCTGGTTTCCATCCCATGCATACAGAACTGTCACACTTGCAGAACTGACTGACACTGACTGATTCGTACAGAACTGACTGATACGGTGTGTAAAGGCCTGGCCCAGCACATGGACAGATATTTTTTCATTCATTTTCATATGTTTTCATATCCAGACTGTGTTCATTACATTCTGTAGTCATGCACAGGGTGCGTAGAATATATATTCATTTAATGTATATGTTACGGTGAATGTGTAAAATCTGGAAATCTATAGGTTCCCCGGGGAATCTATACTTTCCCCATCACGCAGGGAAATCTGTAGATTCCCCAGGGAACCTGTAGATTCTCTGTGGGTTGTGGGAGTGGACAAGGTTAAATATTCACTGGATTCAATCAAAACCAAGTTTGTCTTTACGGAAAAGGAACATTTAAAAAATAATAATAATCCAAGGATATCTACCAGAGTAGACCAGAGTGGACCAAGGTAATACTCTGCCAGTGTACAGCAGGTTAACTCTCTCAAAGAGAGGACTAGGTTAACACACTCCTAGTGTACAGTACAGCAGGTTAGCTCTCTCAGACTGGACTATGTTAACACTACTGTTAGTGCAATGCAGTGGAGCTCTCCCCCTGTGGTCTGATGGATGTGGGTTGGACAGAAACAGTCGTCTGTCACGGTTGCCTCATTTCCCCTCTGAGCTCCATCTCTCCAAGGCCTCCATCTTTATCCCTGTTACAGGCCCAGGCCTCGGGTGGAGCAGGACCCACATCAGTCACATCTCCCTCTCTCCCTCTCCCTCTCTTGCCCCCTCTAGCTCTCGCTCTCAGATCAGGCTCTGGTCCAGTGGTGACCGGCCAGCAGGAAGGCTCCATTCCACCCTCAGGCGTGTCTGCGATCACGGCCCCGCTCCTCTGTCACGCCATCGCCCGTCAGGTCTAACTGTGCCAATGCTTATTTATCTGTCCTTTCACTTCACAAGCCCATCCGTTTCACCTTTCAGTTACAGTAGTTTGATTCGTTTCGATGTGGCTTTAAAAAAAAAAACGAACGCCGAAACGATTCCAATGAAAATTTTCTTGTGAAGATCGCCTGTGGCTCGCTGCAGCATCTCGAGTCATCTGGTTGCTTCCTCTTTCCTCTTTCCTCATGTGTGATGGATATTCTGACACAAAATGGCCACTGCATATCACCCAGGTGGGTGCCACTCATTGGTGGTTGAGGTAAGCCCCCTCCTAAGATCCTGAAAGGCACTGTATAGATGCAATACATTATTATTAGGATTATTATTGTTATTGTTATCCTTGCTCCTTACAGATGGGTGTGGTCCACAGGATTGGGCTGGGAGTGAGGTAGGAGTGGCCACGGCTCATGGTGTCCAGGAGCAGGTGTGTGTTATTGCAGCCTGCCTCATTCTTCACCTCGGCCATTACCCTGGCCCCACTGTGAGCCTCGGGGCCGGGGCCGGCCCCTCTGTTCTGGGCTGATCACGCCGAGCGGGGAGTTTTATGGGGAGCGGTCGGAGGACAGAGAGCGGGCCGCGGGGCTAGTGCCGCCTCCGGTCGGGGGGCCCGGCTCTGTGGTAAATCACTCTGCTGGGGATGAGATATTAATGAGAGCGTGATTTACCAGGGGAGGTGGAGGCAGGTGTCTGATTGACAGCTCTGTGTATTTTATTAATTGTTTGGAATGTGAGAGCTCAGGGGGGTCACCGGTGTGCCGGGGAACGGGACAACGCTTTCGCTCGTTTTTCAAGGGAATTTCGGAATGAGCCGTCAATCCTTAAAGTTCATTATTCAGGGTTATTCAGTCCTTCTGTAGCAAATGCTGTAAGTGTTCTGCTCCCTGCCAGCTGTTCTTACGTGCACCCTCACTCTCTGCTTCACTCTCATCAACATCTTTAGAAATCCTTCAAAATTCTTCTCCTTCAAAATGAATACATTTGTAGTATATACATTTTAATTATATTGTAATAGCATTGTTTGTTTTAGAAACACAAATACTTTGCATACATTGAGCAGTAAAATGTTATTGTTAGTAGAAAGTCTTTTCACCGATAAGATACCGAGCAAGAGTTATGCGGAGACCTAGTGCCACACAAGAGTAGGAGCAGGAGGAGGGAACCGAGCAGAGTGGTGTGTATTTATTTGGGCTCGATGAGGGGGAGATGTTTTGAGGAGGTGTGTGTCTTTAATACCGTGCGATGACCCTGGCATCAGGCTTAATTTTGGATAAGAGGCGCTTGGGAGAGTGAGGCGTTCAGAGGCGTCTTCATAATGGGTTGATTTTTTTTTCCTTTCAATTCACCTTGAAAGCCTTTTGCCATTTGTGATAAAACAACACTTTCTTAAACAAATATAACTTCAAGGCCCATCTTTACAGCTCTCCCCATGTCTCTGGATGACTCTGATTGGCTGGTGTTTAGTGCACTCAGTACATTTTGATTCTTGCCACTAAACATCCTGGCCTTTTTTTCTTTCCCTTTTACAGTTAATAAATTCATGCTAGCCGCCAGTCTTTTGCAGGCTGTGGGTAAATCGGAAGACCGTGTTCAGACGACAAATGCAGCTTCAAACTTTCATCATATTATATTTAATTCAATGGCCTAGACGTTACAGAGAGAGAGAGAGAGAGAGAGGAAGGCCCGATCAAATTACAAAAGCTGCGGTTCTCAGCGTGCGTGAGCTATAACAATGTCCAGACCCGCGCCGACTGCCCCCCGTGCTGACCACGTCCTGGACCGTTCTCAGGGCCGAACAATGAGGGCCCTGTCTGCACCTTGCATCTCGTATGACAGGCGATCTGAGAGCAGCAGTGGGGTCAGCGCTCTGTTGAAGAGGTCTCTGAGTCATGCGTGGGGGGGGGGGCTCCCTGTTTCAGTGACAATGTTTTGGTGACAGACACCAGGGACCGGGCTAAAGGAATGGGCCCTCGCAGATTCTGACAGCGCCGGCTCAACTCCAGACTCTGGGGGTCGCGGGATGATCGCCTCGGAGGTCAGGCTGTGGACCGAGAGGTCGTTTTTAAGGGCACGGCTGGCATTCCCGTCGTTAAAAAGGCATTTTGTCTGGTTAGCCCGAGCGCGGCGTCGCAAACATTCCGTCCCCATAACGGGCTGGGGGCTACAATGGGAAGAGAGCCATCACCGTGACCCGCTTCCTCTCGCTCAGTCATGCGATTGTCCTCTCCGAGCCCGAATGTCATCGTGTCAGTGTGTCATTGTGCCCTTGTTCTGCATCTCTGTCACACTGGGTCATGTGCTCCGACACTCACAGTTACGGGTGAATAACCATCATGAGAATGATGATGTAACAGGTGCTGGAGGCACGTCAACGTATTGAAACCAAGTTTAAGCAGTGCCAAAAGAGCATTTGTGTTGTACAGGATGTTCGATGATGCGTTGTGTTGGTCACTGTGTGTGGCGCATTACATATTGTGTTTTATGGTGTATGTTCTGTTGTGTTGTAAACGGTGTGGCGTTGTGTCATGGCGTAGTGTGCGATGTGTTGTCACTGTTGTTGTGTCGTGTCGTAGTGTGCGATGTGTTGTTGCCGTTGTTGTGTCGTGTCGTAGTGTGCGATGTGTTGTCACTGTTGTTGTGTTGTGTCGTAGTGTGCGATGTGTTGTCGCTGTTGTGTCTTAGTGTGCGATGTGTTGTCGCTGTTGTTGTGTCGTGTCATAGTGTGCCATGTGTTGTCACTGTTGTTGTGCAGCAGTGTGCTGCTACACCCTGCAGGTATTTTTTGAGCTTGAGAGGCAGGGTCTCCGGGGAGGAGGACAGCAGAGGCAGCCAGTCCCCATGCTGCAGAACCGGCTGAACCCCCTCCTCCCCTGAGGGGTGCGTTGGACTTGCATGAGATGGGGTGCTCATTAAAGAGGCAAGAGTGACATGATTTAGTGGCGCCGATGGGGAAGGGGTGGGGGAGTGTGGGGTGAACGATCGCGCTGCGCTGAAGATTAGGTCTGGGGTTCAGGATCAGTGCCTCGTCTCCGTGTCCACATCCCGCCACAGAACAGAAATACCGGGCCACTATGCCCTGCTCTGCTGGTTTAGATCACTCGTGAAGGAGGTGTGAACAGATCAGCATCACCGGACTGTCATAGGGACGTCCCCCACCACATTTAGCTTTCATGTGACAACATGTACTGTACTGTTCTTTGGCAGTATCTTTATTATTTTTTATTGTATTTTCTACTCAGTTTTGTGCCTGAAATTACTACCTAGGTTTCTACCAAGACGTACTAAGACACATATACTCTAGCCCGTATAAATCAGATTGGTTCTGCTCAGTCAGTTGATATAACTGACCCTTCAAGTTGTACTTCTTTGTGCCGAAAGCATGCCTATAGGCTCGGGCGCGAAGTGCACATATTCCTCTGGCGACCGAGGGTACACGCTGCACAAATTGACTTAAATACGCATGAGCATATAAATATACACATGTACAGGAACACACAGCCAAGCACATGTTCAAATGTATGCATATCTTAACGAATCAAACACACACCCACACAAGTGCAAGCAAACCAGCACACTAGTCTTCAAAACTACTACTCCTGTCTAAGACCCCCATACAGAATACAGGTGATCAGATGCAAATAATGTTTAGTAAACTCATTTTGTGTTATTATTCTGTACAAAAATCCGTACATATACAATACATGTTCACTTTTGTAACTTCATCTTCACCACACCACCTTATCTGTAAGGCCGTAGAAGGATTTTCACAGTCATTAGGAAACTCGGTCTGTTCCGCTGTTCCACTGTGGAGGCACTTCTGTCACTTTATATCAAAAATCCAATTCCACACATTCATAAGAACTAATGCTCGATGTCTTTTTTT
Organism: Aldrovandia affinis; assembly: GCA_029706075.1. Taxonomy (NCBI): domain Eukaryota; kingdom Metazoa; phylum Chordata; class Actinopteri; order Notacanthiformes; family Halosauridae; genus Aldrovandia; species Aldrovandia affinis. Next base: position 365,331 of record JAINUG010000002.1, read on the forward strand.
ACAGTTCAGCTTTGCCAGAGGGCTATCATTTTAGTATTGCACACTGCATGTTTGACAGTAATACTTTTTTTGTATGTGGTTATACTTCCGTCCTGACACTTTCACTATTTTGGCACTATTTTTACATTATTAGAATTTATACAGTAAAGCAAAGTATTTGCAGTATCTAGGTGTTATATATTATCCCTGTTTTGTTCATTTAGCCCCAGACATCTTGGGCTTCACTGAAAACAACAGATGGTTTGCTAGAATTACACAAGGGAAAGACAACGTGTAAAGTTTTCATAGAACATGCCAACCTGTATTAAAAAAATAGATATTTTTAACAATCTATGTTTAAATGCTCTTGGAATAGATTTATAGCACTATACATCTGTGATAGCAATTTCAGCTATTTAGAATGTAATTTTTCACTTAAGATCTCTATTTTGTTTAACTTCCAAAATAAAGGAAACACCAATGTAAAGTGTGTTAATAGGGAGTAGGGCCACCACGAGCATCAGAACAGCTTCAATGCGCCTTGTAGATTATACAAGTGACTGGAAGGATGAACTTCTTCTATGATAAATTCCATCATTTTGTGTTTTGTTGATGGGAGTGGAAAACGCTGTCTCAGGCACTGCTGCAGTATTTCGCGTAAAGTGTTCAATTGGGTTGAGATCTGGTGACTGAGACGGCCATGTGGTTTACATCTTTTTCATGCTCATCAGACCATTCAGTGCCCTGTGGATGGGGGCATTGTCATCCTGGAAGAGACCACTCCCATAAGGATATAAATGCTTCACCATAGGATGAAGGTGATCACTCAGAATAGCTTTGTATTTATTGGTGTTTACTTTACTTAAGGGGTTGAGTGGACATAAACCATGCTGGGAAAATGCACCTCGCACCGTAACAGAGCAGCCAGAACCCTTCACTGTGGGAAACAAGCACTCTGGGATATAGGTTGCTTTTGGCATGTGACATACATGCACTTGTCTGCTTGTTAATAACAGGGTGAAGGATGACTGCACTGATCTTGTGCGCTAACTATGATTGTTCTTACCTTGTATTAATGCACATCTTGTAAGTCGCTCTGGATAAGAGCGTCTGCTAAATGCTTAAAATGTTAAATGTAAATGTAAATGACTCATCTGACCAAACCACTGTCAGTGTTCTTTGCACCACGTAATGTGCATTTTTAGGTGTAATAAGGGGTTTATACACTGCAACTGCAAATAGGCAGGCAGTGTGGTATAATGGTTAGTGAACTGGGCTTGTAATGGTAAGGTTGCAGGTTCAATCCCCTGCATCTGCTAAATGCCTGTAATGTAATGTAATGCAACTCTGCCATAGTGTCCCTCTCTGTGAAGTTTTCGACGGACTGTTCTTTGTGAAACTGCCTGCTCACACCCTAGATTGATATTTGCAGTCTACTGATTCTCTGATGCTCGTCTGTTTTGCCTTGCATCTTGATCCAATGCACAAACATGACGGTCAAGGAGTATGCGCTTTCAAACACAGCTGCCCCTCGATGATGACGTCTTTCCCTCAGACTTCCATGCCAACATCACTTTAGTCACTGTTCCTCATGAAACACCAGACAATTGAGCAGTCCTCATCAATTAAGCTCCTGCCAAACATGCCCCAACAATCACGCCTCTTTAAAGTCACTGAGATCTCTTCTTCTAGGCATGGTAATGAAAATAATGGGCAACTGGACCTGCTCAGCATTTTTATACATGACCCTAAGCATGATGGAATGTTAATAGCTTAATTCTATTGTTTTTAACTTGCCAGTGCGGAAGAAACCGCATGCAATATACCTTGTATCCCTCATTTACTCAAGTGTTTCCTTTATTTTGGCTGTTACCTGTAAGTACCACATATTTTGTAAACTAGACAAAACCACCTAACAGCAGCAAAATGTATTTGTTATCAATTGTGTGTGTTTTCTTTTAAAGAATTTAAAAAAATTCATCCAGCACTGGGAATATCTCCTGCATACATACAACTACCTAAAACGTGAAATAAAGATGCTGGGCTTCTGAGTTTGGCTGGTTGTAATCCTCATGTGACGTTTTTAGTCTGTTATTGCAGCACCAGTTTGTTGCTTTGTCATTTGTCCCAGTTGTCATGTTGTTACTTGTGCCCTTCTCTTGGAATCCAAAGTAGGGAAAAGTCACCAAAACAACGACGGCAAAAAAGTACAATCTGATCTTTTTAAAGGAAAGTGAGTGCCTTTGACCTTTGAGTTCTGATTTGAGATATGAAATAGAAAAATATGATGTAATAATCCACATGCAGGGTCTGTGAGAACTCAAAGGTCAGACTCAGCTGGTGTCTCTGTGGCCTGCCCTCTCCAGACGGTCTCTCCCAGCGTCGGGCCCACAAAGGGCAAAGGTGCAGTAATTAGGTGTGATTTGCTCTTTCTGTTTGGAGAATAAACTTCAAATGCGTGGCCTTTATCTGGGGGCCTGCGCTGCCAGGGAGAAATTATTGCACCGAGACGCTTTTATTCCCACCCAGCCTCAGGAATGGCGTTTGGGGGCAAAGGCCACTTTTTAAAGTGCTTTTTGTTTGTTTTCTTTCTTAAATTGTGCACATTTAAACATCCGTAACTTCATTTCATTTGTGACCATCAATGTCTTGTTGTTCTACATGAGGGATATTCAAATCCAGGCCTCGAGGTCCGCAGTGTCTGGAGGTGTTTGCTCCAACCGTGCACTACACCACCTGATTTCACTAATTAGCTTCCTTCCTGGGCTGAGAGGCAAGCTAATTATTCAAAATCAGGTGGTGTAGTGTGTGGCTGGAGCAAATACCTGCAGACAGTGCGGACCTCAAGGCCTGAGTTTCAATACCCCCGTTCTAGACATACGTTGATTGTTGACGATTGCCCTTGTCAGTTGCGTATCATTTAAATTGCTTTGCTATCTTTAATTGGTGCTCAGTTGTCCCTTATGCATTATCACCTGGCGTACCCGTGGGTTCCTTTCCAAAGCAATTGCGAGCTGTGTGGCGAGACGGCACTAAACAAGGCCAATCCGCTGAATCGTTTGCTGAAACTTTTTTCAATCACACTGAGCACTTAACGCACCATGTGATTCCTGCAAACAAATTCACTGAAGCTAGTCGTTTGTGTGAAAACAGTGTGTGGGCAGCAAAGTCCGTCACAAACAAAGGCCATTTTCTTACACGTTGACTTCACATTTATTGGAATTATAGCAGAAGGAATGGTCCCCCATCCGCTGAATGTATTATTTATTTATTTATTTGTAAATGCATTTATTTATTTGTATCTGGCACACCATCCGATATCGCAAAGTGAACTGTTGGTTTTAATTTCCCCTTGGTGCTGTTTTGAGTTTGATGCAGGATTATCATATAAATTACAAAGCATTTAACCACGATTAAGCAGTCTCAGTTGACAGAGAATTGGATTAAATGGAAGCTGCGAAAGTGGCACTTGTTTTGTGGCGGTATGTGCGAGCGCTGTCACACCGCAGCATGCCAGTCCCTTGAGAGGCAGGCCTGTTTGCGAGGGGATTCTGGGAATCGAGTGCTGATAACAAAACCCACTCTGTGCTCATCGTCTCACTGCTGTGAGGATAAGCTGAGGAAATTAGCCCTGATATGACCTGACGATGCCTCAGGACAAGGCCAGGTCCCAGTGAGAATGTTGTCTTTGCTGTCATTTTTTCTACTGAGTGCTGACCTGTTTTGCAACTGGGGGGGAAAAAAAGAACAGGATGGATTTTGTTCACTTCTGGCTTACTGTAAGTATCCAAGGAAAGCTGTGTCAGTACTGTTATCCAGCCAAAAGAGTCCTCTCAGTGCCATTACCGGGTTTGAGGCTGAGAAAGAATTGCATCTGTTGGCGTGAAGGAGATAGGGTTAACTGAGTTGTCTTTTGCCATTAACACGGAGAGCAAATAGTGTAGAATAAGGAAGGAAAGCAGTGGATTGGTAGTCAAATTTGAAGATTAAGATGTCCTGAGATCTCTGTTCTTATCATTGTATTTGTGTTTTTCCTGAGTATTTAGTATAATTAAGCACCTCGCAGTAAGATAATAACCGATGAAGCCAAAAATCTAATACAAAAGCTGAGTTCTCTCAATGGGCCAGACCCATATTCACAAACCAGCTGTTGGAATTCAGGAGAAAGACAACACTCCAGTGTGTTGGATGAGTCAACATTTTAATGATCATTTTTACAGAATAGATTGTACATTTTACACAAGCTAAGAAGTAATGGCCAATAGCTTAAGTATCCTTGACTTTGTTTTACAAGTATAAACATTTTAGATTCTTTTTTCCTCTTTTACAACCAAATCAATGCAGATGGAGAGAGATATAAATATTGAATGACTTGACCTGCTGCTGCTCTTCCGGGGCCTTAAATTCCCCTCTCCGCCTCACCGACTGCCCTCCCCTAACCCTCCCCACAGACCCAACCCCTCGCCCCCCACCTCCCTATCAAACACATACCCTCACCCCGCCAAGCCCCAGCGATCCCGCCGCTACCACCACAGGAGCCCCCATACCCATCACCCCTGTGAAAAACACTGCAATTAAAACAGCTTGCATGGCTGCCCACTAAAAATGCCTGCTTTAATTGGTTAAACAAATACTTCTGATAGCTTTTCTTTTGCATTAATTGTTCTCCATGCAATACTCGTATAACTTTATCCATATACAATTCTGTGCTCCGTGATTGCATGGGAGAGATTAATACAATAAATAAAAGTATCAATGTAAGAAATATAAAAATAACAGGGTATTTACCATAAAACTAAATAATAATATGTAGGCAAAAATCTGAACTATGGTACAATATTTGTGTTGAAGAGAGAGTGAGACAGCTACAGTGGCAAAATAAAGTTTTAAGCTCAACCTCTATGTGTCCTCCATGAATGAATACATAAATTGTACTCTGAAGAAAAATATATAGCACGTTGTCAAAAAAAGAATGCATTTTCTTATCTGTCACGACAGATACAGTTTTAAGCCAGATTGAATTACATATAGATTTCTCAAGAAAATACTAAACCCCAGTCACACAACTGTGTTCTCATAAGCGACACTGAGACGGTTTTACCCATCGGCATTAATTAAGCACACACATTATAATAATACTCGTATAATGCCCCGTAAATATAAATGAACAAAGTAGGTAGCTGGGTACTGGAGTAATATACACATGTCTTAAAAGCCACAGAAACCAAAAGCAGCACAGTTTAAACGATCAAGATGTGTGTGTGATGGCGACGCTATTCACTGCACATGCGATATGTGTGGGTCGAAAGAGTGGCGGGTGTTCGTCATAGGCAGATTTGATCGTAATTTCACCATTTCAAACCTGGCCAAGGTTTGATAACTCACCACTAAACCACCATTCCCTTGATTTGCATGTTACCATTCATTATTTCATCAGCAATTTTCTAGATAAACCTACAACAAACATTTAAAAAAAAATGCGAACAAATCACTTAAAATAATAACATTTTACATTTTCCGCTGGATTTGGATGTCAAACTTTTGTTTGATCCAGTGCTATTTTACCAGAGGCAAACCAATTGAGAGTTTCATTGTGAAGGCAATACAAAGACAAATACCAATTTGGCGGCGTTGTGTGATCATGCGCAATTGTAGAGACGCATTCTAAAAAAGTGTTCATTAGATGAATCCATGTCCGGTTGCATCAGATATGGTGTATAACGGTAAGTGTGCAGAACCACACGTAAACACTTCACCAGGCTGGTCCGATTCCTCCTCTCTTGGCTTTTTAGTTATAGGCGTGTGAGCGCGCAACTTTCACTCGCGCACAGAAAATTCTCTCAAATGCATCGTCATTACAGATTATCACATTGTTCTGAATGGAGTAAATTCAATCTAATACCTACCCCCAAAAAAAGAGAAAGAAATCAAACCCATTACATTTATATCTGCAAGATAAACGCTAGTGGTGACAAGTTAAATATCACAGTTACTGGCTTGTGGCTCTCCTCTCAGGAATGAAGCTTTAGCCGAGTCAACAGTACCACTGTGCCCGTTTGTGTGAGTGAGTGTGTAAGTAGGTTTGTGCGTGTGTGTGTGTGTGTGTGTGTGTGTGTGTGTGTGTGTGTGTGTGTGTTTGCATGTCTGTGTGCAATATGCGCCAAGAGCTAGTCCTGATATGTATTGACAGATGTGGAGGACGTGTTGCCCGTGAATGGTTCATTAGCAGCAGGACTATTTTAATCACTTTACACAATAAAAGTAGAGAACATTAGAGCAGGTCAATTATGAGTCCACAGAGCCATAAGGACAGAGGGGAGGATCCAATTTGACCTTTGCCCTCTGGCCATCCGCAGCCCCTGCCCCAAAATACCCATCCACCTTCATCCTCACCCTCACCCATTGTCAAGTTGGAAAAGATGGGTATTGTTTGATAACACACACACACACACACACACACCAAAGACAAGATTTCTCAACACTAAAAAACTGCCTGCTTCACTCCCAGAACTTCTCACTTGTCCCACAGCCTCCATGCCACATGCCCTGCCCCTGCCTCCCGTTCCCCGCCACGCTCAAATCTTCCTCAAACTCCACACGTCCAGTGGCCGCCCTGTGTTGGAATGTAGCAACGCATCAAATATTCACTTTAGTGCTAAACACTGAAGGAGCTCTTCCTTCAACAACATAACGACCCCAAAGAGAAATAGAGAAAGTCCAGCTACACAGAGACCACTTTAGCACACAGCTTCCAAAACAGCCTCTAAAACCAGAGAAAATAAAAACTATAAATGAAGAAGTACAACAGGTGACTGGGAACAGAAAGAAATTCTGTACAAATTCATGTCTGTCCATGTGTGAGGCCAGCACGGCTACAAGAGCTGTGAAGTGGAGGGAGCCCCCAGGGCGCAGTACAGCACCGCCACCAGCGTGAGCAGCAGAGAGCACATGCCAGGGGAGGCCGTTTGCCAGGAGCAGTTCCTGGAGATGGCGTTTGAGGGACTCGGGTCATCGATCTGCGGATCCTGTGAACACAGCACCAACAGCAGCCATGGGTGGGATTAGAACAAACCTTTCACTCGGAGGCCCAAGGGTTTTAAGAGTTAGAGCACACACCTGCCGGACAGAAACATGTTTTAAATTCAAAATGAAATGGGTTCGCAACTCGCACGTTACAGATCTGTAAACGCTGCTCTCAAAATAAAAATGAATTAAAGAAAGTATTGAATACTGTAATGGCTTTTTGCCGGTAAGTATAAAAGGGTCAGCTCTTTTATAGCTCTTTGGACTGTATCTCCAGAATACTAAATGTCACTTGAAACAATGATGCTGATTTATTATGGGGTGACATTTACTGAACTTTAAATGGCAGTAGATGAGGTACAGACAGCAGCCTGGCAGCCTGACAGACCGGGAGACGTCACTCTGGTGTGTGCCAACACGCTCAGATCAAGGTAATCTCACCTGCAGCTTTTATTGCTGTTCACTGTTTTTATGAATCAGCCACTAATGTGCATATCCAGGGCATCTGTGAGAAGCACTGGTCACACAGGCTGGACTGAACACTGGATCTGACTGCTTAGACAGGTGTGAACCCTTTCAGATTTATACAAACGTGTGTCCTTGGGGTTATTGCTAATATTTGTGAATGAGGAAGGCTTTGATTGGAATGAACTGCATTCACAGGATGAGAAGTTTTGTTATTTTGTGGCGTGGAAGAGAGAGTATGCGTTTCCATGCTTACCACACAAAGCACTGCGCCCATTGACACGTTGGACTTCAGCTTCTGGGCCTGCGGAGAAAAAGGGGAGATAATCTGTGAAACCCCCAAAAAGCGTGTGTGTGTGTTTGTAACGGGGTTGGTTCTGCCTGCAGCGAGTTTTGAACCGAGGATCCCAACGCCACAAGAGACACGATTAGCTTGCTGAGCTAAAGACCAGAGTCCCCAGCCAAGGGAACTAATCGTATCCTCATCGAGGTCACTTTATGCAGCGGACGCTCACGTGCTTAACTCATGTCTTCTGAGCTCCGCTACACGTGCGTGCATGTGTGTACAAATGTGTGCACCTATCTGTTTGTGTGTTTGTGCATTACAGTGCATGTGTGTGAGCACAATCATTTGTGCGGTGTGTGCATTTGTGTGTGCAAGAAAGTGTGCATGTACCTGTTTGTGTGTGTGTGTGTGTGTGCGTGCGTGCGTGCGTTTGCGGGGGTAGAGGGTTACGCCGGTGATACCCCCTCTTCTGTGTGAGTTGAGCTCTTTCTGAAATAAGAGCACAGCTGTACTGGACAGGGCTCAAGTCTGTGCATCTTCCCCTGTGTAACCAAAACTGCGTGGATGTTGGCAGACAAGGTCACTAGCAATGGCTTGATGTGCGCTCTCACGGACATTTTGGACACATAAATCTCTTTATTTCTTATTTGCCCCAAACAAAGATGACAGCTGCATAAGACACAAGCCTATCTGGTTTCAGGTGGGGATTAGGGAGGGTCTCGCCCTTCCCAAGACGCTGACAGCTAACTGCTGTTGGTCTGAGATCTCCTGGAGAACATTTTCCAAATGTTTTTCGGCAAGAAAATAGGTTGACACATACTTAATGTGTTTTATGTAAATAAAGCGCTGGTTACGAAAGCAATCCATCACTTTGCGTTGTGCGATGACACGATAGAAATTTAGGGAACCGTCTCGAAGCTCGGACCCAATTGTATGCATGGACAATTGGCTTGCCACGTGCAACAAAGCACTTTCCCTGGGTTTCATGCCTTCACTTACCATCAAAAAGTTTCAGTTTCGGTTTGGTTTTATTTAGACGTGCATTAACTAAAAAAATTGCTGCAAGGTAAACAATGTATAATTTTCAGACCAGCCCTTGATCCCACTTGTGCTAAATCCAACATAAATGGTGGAATTTGTGGGCCCTCTTTCTTGCTCAATTATGTATTCATATTTGCATGGCAACAGTCACAATGCACAACTGCATTCAAGTTTGAATTATTATTGTAGGCCACAGGTACAGGGCAATGAACCATTATTCACCACAGCACTGTGGTTTAATAGCTGTTGCTTTAGAGACTGCCTGCTGTTTCTAGCGCTCCACGTGGCAGCCCTCCTCTCTGCGTGACGTGATCGCTTTGTTTTCACCTGCCTTTATTGTGTTTATTGCCACTCTTCATCCCACAGTGTCAGGGGACTTCACTTCCTGCTCTTTTGTTCCGGCTGGGAGATTATTTTCCTGGCAATGAAACGACTAAAGCTTACAATTCCTATTCACTACTTTCTTTTACTGCTCACTGTACTGTGCACTATTCGCTTTTACTATCCACCACTTACTGTGCACTTTTACTAATCGGTGAGTGGGCTGCGGGTGGTCTGGTGAGGTGAGTGTGTGGGCAGGGTGGGGTGGGGGCTAGAAAGCAGTGTGGCGAACAGGTGGGCGTGTGCTTGTGCGGGAGGTTGAGTGGCGAAGGGCGTGCGTGCATGCGTGCGTGCGTGCGTGCGTAAAGTGGGTGGGGGGGTTTTGCACAGGGGGCTAGTTTGACAGCGTGATAAATGATCCTGCACTGTGTTTGTGGGTTGCTTGCTTCTCCCCACAGACTCGGAGAGAGGAGACGGGCGGCATGATAAAGTGATTCCACAGTGAGTTTAGAACATTATAAACTCGCCACAAAATGAAAAGGAGGAGAGAAGCATTTCTGTGGAATAAGTTTCCAAAAAACATGATTCATTCTGAGCCAGGAGGTCCTTCTCTTACAGAAAAACAGCCAGGTAATAAATCATATTATCACTATTAAGCCAATGTGATGAATAGTTGTTTTAAACTTAGGGATAGCATCTGCGATATAATCAGATTCCTTTAATATGAGCCACAACAGCATCGATGTAATTGTTTTCTTGGTTGGTGGAATGCAATTGAATGGACCATTGTGCTATCAGCTCAGTGCAGTGGGCCTGTTCCCAGCTCAGTGTGGTATGCATGTCCTGCACATGGCATGTTTGCGTGTGCGGTGCATGTATGCATGTGTTGTGCATTCATGTGTGTGTGTGCATGCGTACCTGTGGTCGAGTGTGCTTGTGTGTATCTGAGCATAGATCTGTGTGTGAGTGTGTGCATTCATATGGGTGTGAGTGTGTGTGTGTGTGTGTGTGTGTGTGTGTGTGTGGAAAATTGAGTTGAACGAGTTGACAGAACCATTACTGTTCATGTGGGCTAATTACCTGTGTAATTATGTAAACCTGCTGTTGTGCAGCTGTTACTCTAAAAACAAAGTGTCAGCACCAAGTCACAACATGCAGAATGGAAACGTTCAACCACTTAAAACACATTTCACTGCCTCTGCTGTTGCAGAACATAGCTGTAAACATAGTGTCAGTATAATCATATAATTGGAATGTAAAACTTCTCTCAGCAAACAAAAATAAGATGGGCAGCGGGAGGAAGAGGGCACCTGGACCTAGTGCACACTACACAGTAGTTACCTGGGCTAGTGCACTTCACAGTAGAGTTACCTGGGCTAGTGCACTTCACAGTAGAGTTATCTGGGCTAGTGCACTTCACAGTAGGGTTACCTGGGCTAGTGCACCACATAGTAGAATAAGTTGAAAGTTGATTTAATAAAAACTTTTACTGCCCCTCTGTTATGGTCTGAAAGCCAGCTGATGGAGTGATGCCAAAGTCCCTTCTATAAAAACATCCAACAGGAACCTACAGGTTCAGACTTTGGCCTATGATCAGATATAATTATCAGATACTACAGGTGTTGAATTTGTGAAAGCTTTGCCCCTCCCTCGGTCACCTGTAAAACCCCTCCCTCTGTCACCTGTAAAACCCCTCCCCAATCACCTGTAAAACCCCTCCCCAATCACCTCTAAACCCCCTCTGTCATCTGCAAACCCTGTTCCTCTGTCAGTGTCTCTGATAGGCAATGCCAGGGGATTTGTCATCTTCTCTCACTTAAGGTATCAGTGTGTCTCTTTTCATTCATTTTAAAGTGAGTTATGGGCTGGAGCAGAAGGGACTGAGGGAGGATGAGGATTGGACAGCCAGACGGCCACATCCCCAGAGTGTCTCATTAGAGAGCAGCTCACGCTGCCAGCCGTTTCGCACAGACATTATGAAGAGGGCTAATACAGAAACACATGGTCATTAACTTCATTCTGTCCAGCGACTTAGAGACGAGTGGTAACTAATCTGACACTCATACCCTCAAATACTGTCAAATCAATCTGTTTGTGCTTGTGCGTGTGTGTGTGTGTGTGTGTGTGTGTGTCTGCGTGTAATTTAAATCCTGTTCATGTTGTGCATATACTATTGCCAGTGGTGGTGAGTCATTAACCACCCATGAAGTTCCATATGCAGTGTTCCTGTATAGACACTGGCTTAGAGTTGAGAATAAACATCCATTTAAAATATATATTTTAATCAATAATTAATCATTTACTTATGTTAATGAGAGATGTTAAGGCGATCCTTGTTTTTGCAGTTCCTTTGGTATATTAATACGTAACCTTGATGTAACAAAGATTTATTGTGTTCTATAAATCATGTACACACATTCATGAGCCAATCAGAATAGAACAATGAATCTAAGCCATGGAACATATATATGACCATATATACTTTATATATCATAGCATGTACACATTCAATGCTAATGTTCTTAGGTGAAATGACATAGTTAAGCCATGTACTTTGATATCATTCAGGGCTGTCATCTCTGAAGGTGTGTTTGAATGTTATTCCTTTAAATTTCCTGTCAGCGGTTTTCTAAACAAACTCACTAAACTCTGTTTAACAGACAGGACACTGCAGGTCCCCTGAGCTGGCCAGTGTTTCTAATGAAAATCAATCTGCACAGTCTATCATATTTGCATTTAAATACAATGCAAACTGAAGCTCACAGGGTGGTTATTGACTGGTGACTTCCTGGTAGCAGGTTTCCGTGACGACGGGCATGCTAATGACAGCTGCTGTGGACTTTTCTTCCGCGGCACAAGCCCTGACGTTGCCACCCAGCTCGGCGCACAAATGGGCCTGAAGGTCACTCTGTTCTCCATTGAATCAGACCACATTTACGATACTTTAGAAAGACGGAACCTATCAGAAACACAGGAACTCTCAAAAAAGTGCAGAGAGGGACAACAAGTCTGGTTCTGGGAATCGCACATATACAAGTGGCTTAAGGCAATTCATCTCTTTTGAGACTCGGGCATTCTGATGTTCTGTTGATTGATACGAGTAGGTGATTGTGATGTTCTGACGTTTGTACGACCAGATGAATGAACACACGCCGCACACACATTCAGTTTACCAGCTGTCACTCAGCCTGGTCAGAATTAGCATTGCGAGGACAGCGACAAACACAGCCACACTCAACCCTTAAACCTTTGTCTCCTCATGGGATTCTGGGATGACCCTGATTGGCCCAGCTCCTCTGACTGACAGCTCTGGTCCCAGTAAATGAAGGTATAGTAGGTGTGGTAGTGAGGTAGTGGATGTGGTAGTTAGCAGGATTGTGCGATAGTGGGTGGTGTACCAAGTTAGTGGGCATGTTAGTGGGTGCAGTAATAGGATGGTGAGTGGGGCAGTGAGATCGTGGGCGTGGCACCGGGCTCTAACCTGTAGGTTCCCACAGAAGTGGTAGACAGAGCCGTCAGCTGTGTTGAGGTGGTTGGTGTTGGTGGAGGCGTCCAGTGTGTTGGGAGACCTGTCCCTGGCTTTGTGTGGTGGGGCAGTAGTAGAGGCCGTGGTCAAGACAGGGGGAGCTGGCTGCCACACCCCCACATCTGTGCCGTTACCAAATGCCTGGATGGAATTACCTGCAGGGCACAGAGAAACACACACCTTATTCACACAGAGCACAGAGAAACACACACATTATTCACACTGGGCACAGAACCAGGGGAGTTGTGTAGACAGTAAAAATGTAAGATGAGAGAGAAAGAAAAAAAGGGTGGAGGGTAGAAGAAAGAGAGAGGAGCGGAAGCGGGAAGGCCTGGGAGCTCTTTGCAAATGATATACATAATATTGAACAGCTAAGAATTATTTAGAAATTAAAATTCTAAAATTCTCAATTAAAAACCTTGCCATTTTCCTCCAATGGATACTTTTGGGGGTAAAAACTAAACTTTCATCACGCTGTCAAAAGACAACTGGGAAAATTATCTAATTGTTCGCAAATAAAACATAATTTTATTTTGTCTATGGGATATGAATAGCTTAGCAGGCAATAACCATAAAGTTCAGTTGGATGGGGTGGCTGTTTACAGTGTCTGGTAATGGGTGCACAGTGTACCTGCAGCAGGCCAGGGGATCTAAAGATAGATGGTCCTTCAGTGGGCCCGGCTCTGAGAATAATTACCCCCTCTTTTCCTTGGGTCATTGAACCCGTTTAAAATACAGAAAGCACAGATGAAAGAGGGAAATTTGCATGGATATTTTTTTAATAATTCATGCTTGGTTTTACTCTTTTATCGAGATTCATTTTCTGCTGATCCAAAAGAAAGAAAAACTCCCGGGCCCATAAAATCATTTTCTTTTTTTGACAGTCAAGTGATTTCATTGTTTAGAGTACATTTAAAATGCAGAAGAAGCAGAAATTGTATTTTTTATCCCAGAAGATCTACATGTATGAAGTGAGTTCCCTTGTATTACTATTTCAGGACTCCATGTGTAGCTGGGGTGGCATATGGTTCTTGTCTGAAGGTGAATTAAGCCCCCCTCTGGCAATTCAAGCCCTCAGACATCTATCAAACACAGCCATGGCAATCGACGTCAACATTTCCCACTCTGCAATAGGCAGGGTACGGCCCATGTCTATATTTACCCCTCCCACTGAGTTTACAGTGTCCATTAACACTGCAAGAGGGGGTGGGGGAGGCCACACCCATAGCTGCATCTGCCCCTCCCACAGACACTTACATAGACACCACACCTCCATTATCCACTCTGCAGGGGCAGGGCAGGACAGGGGCTCTGCCCCTCCCACAGAGATGGGGAGGTGAACATGGAGGCTGTGGAGCAGTGGAAGACCAGACCCAGCGATGAGTGAGTCTGCTCATGTGCCTTTCCGTGTCACAAATCTCCTGTAAGCGCACACAACATGGCCATATTTCATCTTCATTCTGCACATTAGCAACAGGCACGGCTGCGTGTTCTGTCAGCCTCACATAAATAAGCTCTGACCAACGTGCGTGTGGACCCAGGAGTGGAGAGGACGTAGAGTCTCACACGAATGCAGTGCCCATCCAACGCACAAGGCATACAGCGTCTGCACAGCAACGCGACACATCCGTGAGCAAATACAAATCCGCCCGCTCACCGTTTACATGCAGGAAAATGTCACACGCTCGACCCTGATGATCAGCAAACACCAACTTGGTAAATATTCAATCGCATTCTGATGTTTACTGCAGCCGAAAACATTGGCAAATTAGCTTTGGCATGCCGACGCCAGCCTACAAGCGTAGGTAAGCTAACATGAGAGCAGATGTTGGCGGTAAACAGTTTGACGGGATAATTAGCGTCCGCTGAGAGGTGTGACCGTGCGTTGCATCCATTGTACATTTTACACGTGCACGATCAATGTGAGGCCAGCCTGTCAGATTCTCAGGTAATACCATGGTTCAAATGTAAGCTTTTAAAAAATATATATATATGCGATTCTCCGTCGCGCCAGAGTCGGCTCTGGCCGGGAGTGCAATCGGGGCGGCAATGGCTGTCTGCCCCAGGGAGGGGGGAGGGAAGCCGACACAGTTCGCTGCGCACAGGAGTGGTGCTGGGGTACCGGAATTACAGTCGACAGCTCGGCGAGTGCTGTCTTGGAGGAGGCATCGCTTCGCCTTTGTCACTGCCGGTCACAGGGCTACAGCAGCGAACTACGAGGGAGGGGATTGAACTAAGCACAGTGGGAGTAATTGGCTACCAAATTGGGAGAAAAATATAAATACATGTATTAAAAAAAAATATATATGTATAAATGTAAATAGGAATACATTGAGATGGAAGGGGTGAGGGGCCAAATCCCCATTTCCATGTGAAAATTAGCGCTGGCAGCGTGACCCTTTCCTGTGGCCCTCCAGGGCCCACCTGCAGGGATGCTCCGGTGGGAGTGCCGACGCTGAATTCACGGGTAACAATGCTGCCGTGGCCCCCGCGTCTCAGTAATGGGTCTGTGTCTGGTGGGGCGGTCTGACTGCTCCGTCCAACCCCCAATTCTCTCGCTACTGCCTGCGCCCCTTGACGTGATTATGCAACACTGCCACCATTGTGGGGGTCATTAATAAATGTCCACTCCACATAAAAAATGGTCCGATTGTTTCTTTTGTTCCCTTTGATCTCGGAGCCAGGAGGGAGAAAAATATGCACTTAGTGCACGCTTCCTGGGCTGTGCGATTGCTTGAACACTTTTCATCCTTCAACAATGGTATTTAATGGTACTTTCATTTTTAAAAATGACACTGTCATGTAGAAATGTAGTTACAGTAATCTTTGAATCTGAGCTCAGTAGTTCACGGTGTAGTGGGCACGGATTTGGAGGCTGGTAGAGGTATCAGATATATGCTCCTGTTTTAGATCAGCCTTCTCCTTTGTGTTGGGCAGGTCCCTGTCATATCACACATGAACACGCACACATATATATATATATATATAGTGAGATGGAAGGAAGAGAGAGAGACATTTGTCATGTAATATTTTGACATATTCTTTCACTCTTTTCACTTTGTCATAAATCATCCCCTACTCTCATGGTTACTGAACAATTGTTGCTTGTTTGCATTTTTCGACATAAAACATTGAAATTGAACAAATTGCAGGCAAGCAAGCAAGCTGTGGCCTGATTCTGTGGGCTGCACTGTTGTCTAAAAGTGCAGATTTCAGTCTGGGCAGCCCCTGCCCCTCCACCTCAGGCAGCTACAGTCTGAGAGCACGAGAGATGGGCGGAAAGGCGCCTTTGTGTGACTCAGCCTCAGGGGGGACGGATCCGCGGCCTTCCTGCCCCTGAATGCACCTGTGCCTGCATGGCCACCGGCCAGATTTGCCCAAAGCCCCTGCTGCCACCACCGCCAGTACACACTGACAAGAGCTGGCTATTGCGGGTCATGCGTTGACGTGGCAACCAGTGTTGGGTTGCAGAGAACACTTGAATCTTCGTCTTCTCATCATCATGATCGTCATATTTACTTTTTTCCCATACGGGTAAACACAGTGTGAAGGTTTTCTATGAATGTCTGTTATATTAATACGGTTATTCACAGTGTGAGAATACGATGTGAAATATTAACAATTTTCATTCAAACTGCAGCAAGCACCATGATCTGCCTAATGTAAATTAGAGCTTTGCCAGGTGTCCCCAGATGGTGGTGTTTCATAAGGAGGTCACTCTTTCACCTCACTCCTGAGCCCACACATATAATCTCCCATTAAAAAAAGCACACTGTCAAAACTAAACCTCTTCATTGCGTTCGTGCAATTATTATTCTACGCTCCCGAGCAAGAATCCCCAAATACCTGGAACAGGTACCCCCTCCCTCTCCCTCTCCCTCTCCAGGCAGAACGCCCAGAATGCAGGCCTGCTCTGTTAGGCTGACTCTAAATTACGAAAGATTAGTGGGGAGCCAGAAGACCTTTTGTTCAAAATAGGCAGCCGCCAATTCTTAGGAGTGCTAACGAAAAAAAAAAAAAAAAAAAAAAAACGGCAATTTCTGTGTTTGTGACTTTCTGTTTTTCTTCTGCACTGTGAAAGCCACAATAAGCCCTTCCAAGTAACCATTACTGGTACCTCAACGCCACGCGCATTACGGTATTAAATCATATTATTATTATGATGTTTACTGTGGCGCAGTAGGTACCATTGAGTTTTAGAGTAGGGTGCTGCACATACAGTGGCTCTGAGTGCTCTGATATCCCCACCACCACTCCGCTCCACTTTACACTGAGTCAGAACCCTGCAAAGTGGATGAGCAGATATTTGCCCTTTTGAGTGGATTACAAATGTCAACAGGACTGTGGTGCTGCAGGCTCGGGTGGGGGCTCCCATCAGACCATTGTTCTGGTTCTGATTAGCCGGTGGGGGGTTTGGGCTGAACCTTCCTTGGGTCCGCGAGGAATCTGAACACAGAGGTTCGTGCCTGAGACACGAGAACGCTGACAGGTCTGGGAAAGAGGCCTCCGATCTGTCAGCGCTCGTTAGCGCGCGGGGGGTCCTAACGAGAGCAGAAGGGCTGAGGAGGCCGACGCACATAGCTGCCCGTCTTCCTGCCCGACTGCTGAGCTCTGCCTTGACCCCCCTGCCCCCGAGGGACAGCTACAGTTTAACCAGATTTAACTTTGCAGGGAGTCTTTCTCATTTATGCCCAGTGTGCACATATCAACCACACATCTCGGCTCAGCACTCCAAATGTATCCTCTTTTCTTTTCTTTTTTGTTCTTTTTTTCCCCTCTTTCTTTCTTTCTTTCTTTCTTTAGCCATATGCAGCTGCAATGCAGGGAAGGTCCCAGCCGCACTGCATGTAATTACACTTCAAGGTGACACCTCATGTACATCCTCAAATACGCACTTTCCAAATTGACCGACCCCACCATTCCCCAACGCACTCCTTCGGACTCCTGAAAAACTTTCCAGTGCATCTCCTGCTTCTGTGTGAAGGTCACATTGTCTGGATTCTTAAAAATTGTTCATAATCATTTGAGGATTAATTAAATAAGTGCAAGAAGAAATCAGGACTGAAAGACGAAGCACTTTTTCCCCTTTTTAATCATTGATAGGAGCGCAGTGGAAATGGGATCTTTGGCTTCAGAACTCGAAACCTTTTTGGCCTTATCTCTGTTCTGTGCTCTGCGGTCATCAGCTGCTCTCTCTATAGCGCTGAAGGGGGGGGGTTGTGACTTACGCACGCAGCTGTTGTCGGTGAAGAACTGGGTGAACGCGTCGCACTCCTCCTTGCTGTTCCCGCTGCTGCTGCAGTCGCAGTAGGGTGAGACGCTGATGTGGGGCGAGCGCAGGTAGTTTGGGGTCATCACCGTTCCTGAGGGAGAGAGGGGAGACAGGAATTTTGCACGCCACATAACTGCACATCAGGGTAAAGTCCATTAAATTTCCCATCAACCCCTGCTGCAGTCACCTGGTATGAAGGGCCCTGAGAAGTCACAATGCACAGTAACCCTGGCCTCTCTGTCTATACACCTGGCCTCTCTCTGGACACCTGGTCCCTCTTTATGTAAACCAGGTATCTCTCTATACACGTGGTATTTATCGGTACACACGGTCTCTCTTTCTGTATATCTGGTCCCTCTTCCTGTAAACCTGGTATCTCTCTATACACGTGGTATTTATCAGTACACACGGTCTCTCTTTCTGTATATCTGGTCCCTCTTCCTGTAAACCTGGTATCTCTAAACACGTGGTATCTACCTGTACACAGTCTCTCTGTACAGCTGGCCTCTCTTTCTGTAAACCTGGTATCTCTCTGTACACATGGGTCTGTCTGTCCATCTGGTCTCTTTCTATGTACACTGGGGTTATCTCTCTGCACACACGTTTTTCCCTCTGTAAACATGGTTTCTCTCCGTCCTGTACGGCTGCAGTAATAGCACCATGCCCACCTGCAGGGGAATCAGAGCGCTAATGAAACGCGAGGCTCCTCGGGCTCTGATATCCGCCTCTCTCTTTGAAAGGTGAAGAAGAACGTCAGCGGAATGATTCCACAGCAACTAAGTCGCCGTGAGATCTGGTCTGTGACCGAGAAAGGTAAACCGTCTGCTGCGTCCCGAGCGTTTGCTCGGACGCGCGCTGCACTCTTCTGGCGCGCGTCCGGGCAAATCCCTTTTGTTTTATATCATAATGGATTAAAAGCGCCGGGGTTCTGAGGCAGGCTGTCTCTGGAACGCAACCGTGAACGGAACGACAGAGGAGGCCCATAGAGGGGAAGAGGCCTGATGAGGTGAGGGAATAACCAGCAGGTTCTCATCTCAGCACGTTCTCTTGTTCTGCTCCCCCCCATAATTCCCTGTTCCATTCCTGTCCTTGCTGCACTGGGGCCACTGAAGGTGACTCATTTAGCTTGTTTCCAAAGATGAATAACAGAATTGAAATGCATACGGGGCTGCAGTTCAGAGAGTGCTTATTTAAATCAATGCTTATTGTTCGCCCGCTGAGTCTCAGAAACACAGGAGCAACGCAGGAGAAAAACATCAATGAAAATTTTCTTTTTCAATAGTGTGATTAATCTCCCCATGTAAAGTTTCTTTGAGTTTTCTGAAAAGTGCTATATAAGTAAAATAATAATAATAATAATAATAATAATAATAATAATACATTAATACTACTACTACTAATAATAATAATCATTTTATTTTTATTATTAATATTAAGGTGCCATCCTTTGGATGAGATGCTAAACTGAGGTTCTGACCATGGTCATTAAAGATCCCATGGCAGAGTAGGGGTGTTAATCCTAGTCAAATTGCCCTAAAAATGGTGTCTCTACCTAATCAACCTAATCACCCTCACGATCAGCTATACAACCTCTTGCATTCCCTACCCACAACTATTTCCCAGGTCCTCACGGCAAATGAGAACTGTGTTCTCGGTTGATCTACCTGCTTAAATAAAGGTGTATAACAGATTCAGCAGTGACTTTAGAAATGGTGTGAGTTGAAGGGTCCAGTTTAAGCGACGAGCTCAGGACCGGTAGTGTTGAGCGAGACTCACCGATGAGGCCGGAGTAGGAGAGCAGGCAGTCGGCATAGTTCTCCTTCAGGCAGCCGGACAGAGAGCGAGGCTCGGGCTGGCAGTTTGCAAAAAAGTCTGCGAGTCGCGACCTGGAAGAGAGTCACCATAACAAACACAAACCGTGAATCCCAGTGGTCTGACCACCCCCCAAGGAAACCCAATCATAGATCAGAGGCTGGTGCATGATAACCTGGGGTGGGGGGTGGTAAGCGCAGGGCACCGCATGGCCAGGTATAATGGCGGGGCTGGGGTTTGGTTTTGAGACACATCCCCGTCTCTGAGCCTCAGAAAACTGCACAGCTATGGCCCGGACGGAGAGGGCCGGACATGGATAATGAATTTCAACTCCCCCGCACCCCTGACCAAGCCGGGATAAAAAGAGAGAAAAATTTAAAAAGTGAACTGAACCGCGTTCCTGAAAACACGGGAAAAGACGAGTGTAGAAGAGCGATACTTTCAGCTTCTGGTCCTGAAATCTGGGTCCGTAAAACCTCAGCGAACGTCTGGAAACCCAATTCTGCTCCGCTGCCAAAAAATACCCCGCTGCTGTTGAATTTTCATGAAATTGTGTGGAGAGAGCCCCAGGGCCCGGGTCCAAATAGAGCTCATTTATTTGCACTAATGCTTCCATCCAATCCCACAGTGCACCGCTCTGGAAGTGGCTGCAGCTGTCTCCGATTCAGCCCAGTCATTATCACCCTCTTTCAAATCAGGCCCCATTCACTCCCATAAACCGTATTTAATCTAACAGAATATATGTTTATGCACCATAATGTCATAAAGTCTGTTAAGTGATTCCCTTGGTGACGTTTAGAGCCCGTGGTTGGAGTGTGCGCGTATCAAGTTCAAAAACTGCATTAGTCTAGGGTTTATATTTTGTCTCTGGAAAACGGCGAACAAAATTTGGAATGATGATTTACTTGATATTTGCTTCCGCACTAAGCCCTTATTTGTCTCCCGATTGATGATGATTCTCTGATGTCTGAGAGGAGAATTTCAGTCTCCTGTGATATTCTTCTAGGCAATCACAGCTTGTTTGTGTTATGAGCCTTCATTTAATATGATTGAGGAAAGGTTTGTTAACACCTCCGAAGGCTGAACATCCTGTCAGGCTGAGTTACTTAAAGCGGTCCTCAATGCCACTGTTGACCGGGAACTCCTTTCCATGTATCGGTATCAGTGTGTGGTATAGTACAGCCCTATACACTATCAGTGTGTGGCATAGTACAGCCCTATACACTATCAGTGTGTGGTATAGTACAGCCCTATACACTATCAGTGTGTGGCATAGTACAGCCCTATACACTATCAGTGTGTGGTATTGTATAACCCTATACAGTATCAGTTTGTGGTATTGTATAACCCTATACAGTATCAGTTTGTGGTATTGTATAACCCTATACAGTATCAGTGTGTGGTATAGTACAGTCCTATACAGTATCAGTGTGTGGTATTGTATAACCTATACAGTATGGGTGTTTGTTATTGTATAGCCCTATAAAGTATGTTTGTATTTGCAGTGTAATACAACTCCATACAGTATCTGTGTGTTGTATGGTTAGTCCTATACAGTATTTCTGTGTTTTAATACAGTGCCGCACATAAGTGTGTGTGTGTGTGTGAGTGTGCATATGTGTGTGCGTGAGTGCGTGAGTGTGTGTGTGTGTGTGTGTGTGCACGTGAGTGTGTTGCATATGTGTGTGCGTGCGTGCATATGTCTGTTTGTGTGTGTGCATGTGTGTGGTCTGCAGTGCTGGGTGTACCCCCACCCCTACCCACTGGAGGAACGGCAGTGGACCCTGGTCCTCTCCTTCTCACTAACGTACGTACACACCACAGAATAAAAGGCATGCGTACGCGACCACTGGAGCAAGGCTTCCAAACAAACAAAGCACTTCTGAGGTCAGATACATTTAGAAACTCCAGAGGGCTGGTTGTCAAGCAGTTATCTGGCAGTCTCTCTGACTCTCTTTGTTGGGAATTAATGTTTATCTAGTGAAAAGGCAACGGTTTCTAAACAAACAAGGACAGCAAGAACACAAAAAAGATATCTGTCATAAAAAAGAAATCCAGTCTTATAGGACCATTTTTGCAAACAGACACTTCAATCAATCACAAGAGCTGTTGCTCTGAGGCCAGTTTTACATTTCAGCAGTGATGTGCATGTTCCTCTTCTGCTGCTAGTGATCCCATTTTTGACATTTTATTCAAACATCTAAATTGAATAACCGTATCCATGGTATAACGTTATCTGTATTTCCATCACCATTTTTGTGTGGAAGCAGGAGGCTGCATCCTCCATCAGAGATGCAATTCCTAAAAGCAAACCAAAGAATGCTCTCATTCTCCACTGATTGAATATCCCTGCACCAATATCCCTTACCAGTCATTAATCAGTGCTCAAAGCTACAGCCCCTCCTATAGTCTTATAGGACGCCCATAGAAACAGACTCTCCAGCAGACGTAGTTGATCTTATAGGACGCCCATAGAAACAGACTCTCCAGCAGACGTAGTTGATCTTATAGGACGCCCATAGAAACAGACTCACTTGCAGATGTAGTTGGCCTTACAGGACGCCCGTAGAAACAGACTCACTTGCAGACGTAGTTGGCCTTACAGGCCACCCGTAGAAACAAACTCACTTGCGTAGTTGGCCTTACAGGACGCCCGTAGAAACAGACTCACCTGCAGATGTAGTTGGTCTTGCAGGACGCCTGCAGGGACAGGCAGTTGGGCCTCTCCTTGTCCTCGTAGGAGCAGACGGGCACGATGGTCTGGCGGCGGCGCTCGGTGCACGCTGACTGGTCGGAGGGCGGGCAGGAGCAGAAGAGCATGCCGTAGCTGTGCTTGGGCGGCACCTTGTCGAAGAACTGCCGCAGGGCCTTGTGGCACTTGCGCTTGTTGCACACCTCGGCGGTGGAGACGCGGTTGGTGCAGGGGCTGATGTAGGACGATCGGTACTTCTTGCACGTGTCGTTCAGGTTGCACGCTTTGGCCGCGTTCAGGCAATTATTCTCCTTGGTCACCGCCGGCTCACCTGCCCATACAAGAGTGATCACAGTGAGATCACAGTGAGATTTTTTTATACAAGGAAAAGTCTCATCTCATTGTCTAAGCATTCCTGGTCAACACTGGACACCCAGCATGCATAGGGGCGAGAGGCAGGAATAAACCCTGGACAGGTTTCCATTTTCACTTATACAAGGAAGATGTCTTTGGACTGTGGGACCGCAAAACCCACACGGACACGGGGAGAACATGCATATTCAGAGCCATTCCACTGCACCACCGCTAGTTCTGATATTCAGGCCATTCAGCCACCAGCATGGCTCCCAAGGCTTAAAACACATCAAGGCTTAAGAAAGGAAATATGCAATGAACCATTAAAGAAAAAGTCAATAGCCATCGTTAAATTGATTTTGTGGAAACTTTATATTACTACACAATAGCTTGAACTATTTATACTTTTTGGTAATCCACGCGTTTGAATTTAGTGTATTTGAATTGAATGTGTTTGGCTGATTTTGGCCAGCTGTAACCAGTGTAGACACTCTGAGCTAACGCTAGACAGCTACTTATCATGGAAACCAGACATCCATTTACTCCAGAAGAAAGATGATTGGCCCAATATTCTTCCTTTATTCATTTATTTTTATTTTATTTCCATTTGATCACAGTCACTATCACAGTCTGCAGGGTGTTTTATTTTGAAAAATGACCACTTCCGTCTGTGCCTCTTTTCCGCACTTTTCTCAGTCGCAGTTTTTTTCCATGCACCAATAAATTAAGCCCACAAGCTAACCCTAGCAAAAATGAGTAAAAACTAACATTGCAGGAGAGCTTCTTTGAAAAGGGGGAAAGACCCAATGATGAGACAGCAGAAGACTCCAAGACTGCCAAAAAAAGAAAGCTGCATTTAAAAGAAGTTGAGTTGAGTTGAGTCACATTTACATTATAAATGTAATAATTAAATGATATAATATGCACTTTATTGTGTTTTGTTATGCGCATGATCTCCCCCTCCCCGGGCCGTGGAAAAATTGTCTTGCATGAAACTGGTCCGTGGTGCAAAAAAGGTTGGGGACCGCTGGCTTAAAACACATCAAGTCCTTCGAAGTACAATTATCAGAAAGGAAATATGCAATGAACCATTAAAGAAAAAGCTCAATAGCCATCGTTAGCTAATTGATTTTGTGGAAACTTTATATTACTACGTATCAATAGCTTGAACTATTTATACTTTTTGGCTAATCCAAGCTTGATTTGAATTTAGTGTATTTGAATTGAATGTATTTGGCTGATATTTGGCCAGCTGTAGTATCTCTGTAAACCCAGTCACGCAGTGTAGACACTCCTCTCCAGCTCTGAGCTAACGCTAGGTCTACAGCTACTTATCATGGAAACCAGACATCCATTTACTCCAGAAGAAGAGATGATTGGCCCAATATTCTTCCTTTATTCATTTATTTTAATTTAATTTAATTTATTTTATTTTATTGACTTATTCAATTATTTTTTAAGTTGTATTTTTCTCTTTGAAAAGCGCCCTGGGTTGTTTGCAAGAAGAGCGCTATGTAATAGCTTTTTGTATTGTACTGTATTATCGTATTTATGAAATACATCTGAAATCCCATTCTTTTTTCAATTCAGACCAGTACGCACTCTACTCCGAAGTGCGTGCAGCAGCAACTGTTTCCATTCACTCCCCAGTCCACCAAACCGAACTGTGCAGTCATTGAGCCGGAGGAGTCCACTTCATGTACAGGTGGAGCGAGTGGACTGCAGGCGCCCAATCGACCAATAGCGTTGCTCTTGTGCAATGAGAGAGGGACAAACACGCTGACGCCACCCTGGGGCCATGCTCTGTGGGTCTGCCAGCCACAGTCGACATGGGCACAATCATGGTACCAGACTACAGGGCTCATCTCTACTTTAGAACCAAGTGTTTTAACAGGCCAAGCCACCCAGTAGCCCCCTGAAACCTCATTCTTGTGCAAACGCAACCCACATTAACTATTATCATTAGTTCCATAAGTCCACTTCCATAGCAAGTCCTGCAAGCAGCTGGGCAGATCCGGTTGAGAAGGGTTTCAGGCAACACTCGGGGTTAAATATAACCACTTAATATGCATGAATGTAAGGAGCAGAGGTAATAGCGATATGGCCCTCTTTTCCCCCTAAATCAAACAGTGCTGCTCATTGGAATTCCCCCCCATGGTACCAATACTTAACAAGGACCCAAAGCTGGAGTCATCAAAGAACTCGATCCCACAGATCGTTCAGCTGTCACGTTCTCCTAATTGCCCGGTTTCTCACAGAAACCCAATTAATTAACATTGCTGGAGACTTTTCAAGACAATGTAGCAAGACCAGCAATTTATTTATTATTTTTTTAATGAACGCCAATAGTCAATTTCTGAGAGAACTAGAACTGGGGTGGAAAGTGTGCTGCTGTGGCAGTTGAAGGTGCGTGAATAGACTTTAAAAAGTACTTTTTCTGACAGGTTATCGGTCCCAAACACACTATTTCACCCCAGGAGCAAGGATGAACGGTGATGTGGCCTCTCTCACACTGAGTCGACTCTAATGTCAGAACACATGTCCCACTGCCTCTGGGGGGGGAACAGCAGTGCCCTTTCTAAAGGTCATGGGGGGGGGGGGGAGTGAATGTCTCCCATAGTCTGGGAAGGTCACTGGGCAGGGTGACAGAACCTCAGCTCTGTGTCTCTGCGGTGGCTGCAGGGTGAGCTGTGGACAGAACCTTAGTGTGTCTGCGCATTGTCTGCAGATATGAACTATGGACAGAACCTTATTTTGTTGTCTGCAGATATGAACTACAGAACCTTAGTGAGAAACTTAGTGTGTCTGCGCATTGTCTGCAGATATGAACTACGGACAGAAGCTTTTGTGTCTGCGCATTGTCTGAAAATATGAACTATGGACAGGAGCTTAGTGTGTCAGGAGCTGCGCAGTGGCTGCAGATGTAGACTATGGACAGAACCTTAGTGTGTCTGCGCAGTGGCTGCATAACCCATAATTATGCATTTGTGTCAAAGTGTTATGTCTTTGCGCACTTATTTGTGTTACTCAGTGATGCATGGTTTGTTAAATGCCTTTAGGATGGTTCTGCAGTCTCCAGTGTGCTAATTCAATGTGGGGATCTTTCCAGCTGTTACTATAATGTGCTTGCTTCAGTGTCACTATTCTGTACCACATCCAGTTTTAGATTTTAGATTTTTATGCACAATTTTTGTCAATAAATCTAATCAAACTATGTATGTCCATTTTTGAACTAAATATTCATTCTAAACAACACATCTGATGAATGTTATGCAAAGAACTGCATCTAACTCAAACAATAATTACTTCAAAGACTCATTTTGTAATTTTGTATTCAATTATTTCATTTCAAAATTAATTAAGTTATGGATTTATCAACAGTATGAACAGATCCTTAAAACAGTATGACCCAATAATGTCAATCAATGATACGGATGAACATTAAATGTCAATATTACAAATTCCTTTGCATAAATGTTGATTTGTTTTAAACTGCAGTCATTATCTTATGACAGATCGTACATCGCACTTAAAAAGCACTGCACAGCGAATGCCAAAGCACAGCTTATAGAAATCTCAATTGAAATGGACTAATTTCGAACAGACTAAAGAGAAGCATTTCAAGGCTGGGACACTGTGCTCTAATTCCACTCAAATCTCTCCCAGGAGAAAAAAAACACCAATCTGCTTCTGACCCTGTCCTTTGTAGTCTTTATCTACAAACATAGGCCTTTTATTTTTATAGTATATACTATATATAATACACAAGGTAAAAAATACAGTTAGCAGTTCTGTTCTCGTGACACACTGGCATACTTCACACCTAAGGCGGTGAATCAGCTGAAGGACGGGTGTGGCACCACATTAATGATCATAAGTGAACCTGTGTTTTAAATGATCAAGGTTAATAATAAAGGCGATTTATGGAGGTTGTGGCGTGCCGCCGAGTTGCATGTGTGACTCCTGTCCTCAGGGCTGCCCATTAGGAGATAACTTATCACCGCTCCCCCCTCTAAGCCCTCACCGTTACTGACAGCCCACTCACAAAGATTTGCCACAGCCCCGTAACCCGCTCTGGCATTACAGCTGTCAGAGGGAAAATAAACGAGCACAAAGGCTGCCCCAATGTTCCCACAATGTTCCCACAATGTTCCCGCAACGTCTCCTCGGCATCGCATTCAACCAGCCTCGGGGAGGTGGTGTGGCGGAGTGTTGCTCACACACTGACATGATGAATGTAATCGTAGCATGATAGAACCTTTCCCTATGTGTGTGTGTGTGTGTGTGTGAGTGTGTGTGAGTGTGTGTGAGTGTGTGTGTGTATGTGTGTGTGTGTATATGTGTGTATATGTGTATGTATGTGTGTGTGTGTGTGTGTGTGTGTGTGTATATATGTATGTATATATGTATGTGGGTGGGTGGGTGTGTGTGTGTCTATGCATGTGTATGTGTGTGTGTGTGTGTGTGTGTATGTGTGTGTGTGGTGTGGTTAGGGGGCACGGTGTGCGCCGTTGCGGACCCATCTGCAGGACCCTGGGCGCTGGCATGGCCAGATGGGTCTAATGATGGCAGTGCCCTCTGCAGTGCACCCTGCTAAGGTCAAACAACCCAGAGCCTTTAGCCACACGCTCCTGACTACTGCTGCCACTCCTCCAAGCTCAAAGCCACACCCCTGTATTACTGCTGCCACTCCTCCAAGCTCAAAGCCACACCCCCACATTACTGCTTCCACTCCTCCAAGCTCAAAGCCACACCCCCACATTACTGCTGCCACTCCTCCAAGCTCAAAGCCACACCCCCATATAACTGCTGCCACTCCTCCAAGCTCAAAGCCACACCCCCACATTACTGCTACCACTCCTCCACGCTCAAAGCCACACCCCCACATTACTGCTGCCACTCCTCCAAGCTCAAAGCCACACCCCCATATAACTGCTGCCACTCCTCCAAGCTCAAAGCCAAGCCAGCCTGAAATATTCACATTCCATCTAGGGAGATGGACGTTAGCCCCCACGCCCCAAAATATCTGTTCCACGTCCCCCTCCACATAGCTCTTCCATTCCACCCCTCTCTGTGCCTGCTCCCCTGTTTAAGTTTATAAGTGTCTGGCCTGAAAAAACACAATATTTTGGGACAGACTCGCTGGATGGGCGTTTGGCTGCCGCACCTGGTACGGTACGTGAGGGTGGCTGTGACTCCTTGCAGTGCGGCGCGGTGTGGAATGTGAAATATGTAATTATCCACTCCGGTAAGGGCTCCGGGTCTGATTTCCTCCTCTCCTTAACTCTGCTGTGAAGGACTGTGAAGGACTAGATTAGATCCGAATAAAATCCTAACCCAAAGGTTAATGGCAAAATCACAAAGTAATTGCTTATATGTCTGGTGCTTATAACAGAAGCCCCGCAATCCTTTGATCAACACAGAGGATTTTACTTTTTACAGGCTGTGTAATTTGTGATCAGCGGAGGGTCAAAGATTTGATTAAATCTGGGTAGTAATTGTAACCTGATGGGAGTTTGTTTAACACAGCAGCTGAAGTATCCGCCATTTCCCTCCCCTCTCCATCCTTGAGCGTCGCGCGCTACAGATCCAGAGCCGGTGACAAAGAAATAGTTTCCACGTATAAATGCCCAGCAGACAGATAGCTAACGACTGCAAAATGAACAGAAGGGAACCATTAAAAAACCATTCCAATATAAATCCAGTTTTCATATCCATCTGGTGTCTGGTGAAAAGTCTTTAGGTGAGGAGGGATAGGGCCTCGGAGTGCGTCCGTCATCCCCAGAGCACGAGCGGCGGAGCAGAGAGGACAGGCAGAGCCAGCAAAACACGCGCAGATCTATCTCCTCACTTAAAAATAAATAAATAAATGGGGCGACAACGTCAAACTGTCCAACAGACAACAGAAGAAAGGAGAGGGCGGGGGTTCCGGTAATTTCTGAATCTTTGGTTCCTGATGGGAAAAACCCACCAGGAAATCAACCAGATTTTAGAGGAATGAACGTATGTGTTTGATTGATTTCCTGGTGTTTTTAATTCATGCTGTGAATGACGGAGGAGTGTGTGGTGAGCTGAAGAGCATGGTGACACCAGTTTGTCTGTGATGAGATTAAGAGAGCAGCGGTGAGAGTGTTTGTGATATGATTAGCACAGGGGGATGTGTTTGTGATGAGAATGTGCACAGTCTCTAAGTACACAGAGTCTAGGTCTAGCTAGGTCTGACCGGCCTCTGAATTGCACACACACACACACACACACACACACACTGCTTCATGTGTCACACTGCTCACACACACACACACACTCTAGCTCAAACCAGACCGACAGCCTGGAGGGGTATTAGTCAATTACACACACACACACACACACACACACACACACACACACACACATACACACACACACACACACACTCTAGTCATACACACATGCTCACACACACACACTCTAGTCATACACACACACACACACACACACACACGCACACACACACTCTCTAGTCATACACACACACACACACACACACACTCACACTCTAGTCATACACACACGCACACACACATGCTCACACACACACACACTCTAGTCATACACACACACACACACACACACACACTCTAGCTCACACACACACACTCTAGTCACACACACACACACACACACACACACACACACACTCTAGTCATACACACACGCACACACACACACTCTAGTCATACACACACACAGACACACACACACACATTCTAGTCATACACACGCACACAGACACACACACACTAGTCACACTGTTGCTGCTCTTTGTACATTCCACTGTACTGTAGATTGTGGTTGTAACTTAAACTGACTGGATAGCTAAATTAGACAACGTGGCGTGGATGTAATAAAAAAACAAAAAAATTTTTTTTTTTTTAAATGCACAGGGGCCATTAAGAGCGGAGCATAAACCTGCATCCATACAGGTGTGCGTCTCCCCCAGCTCATCCCAGTAATGGCTGCTCAGCAGGGCCTTAAAGTGGCCGTCGTTTCGCTCCCACTCGGCCTGATTAGTGCTAACGGGTGGGGCGCTGAGGGCCTCTGTGAGGGGCTGGAACTAAAAGTGCAGGAGAAGCAGAAAAAGAACAAGGGGAATCATGGGAAGGAGCAGGACCCCCTCCAGATTTTCTTTATTTTGTTTTATTTTAGCTTTTTTCCCCCCTCTACCCATACTGGGGCTTAATAATGTCACTGTTTCTCTGAACTGTGTCCCAATCCAATAACCCCACATGGCAGCACAGCAAATCAGATAATACAGAACTGCCATAATTGATCCCTGCAGCATGTAACCTCTCACAACCCCCCACCCCCAATTTGGCTCCTGCAGTCAACATGGCAAAAGCTGCATTTAAATGTTCCCGTTTACCCTGGGGAGAAGTCCCTGGCTGCGGATGTACACTGTTCCCTGGATATTGCATTACGGAGTGATGAATTTCTTCTGTCGGTGGTTTCATTACCTATCAAGCAGCTGAGAGATCAGGCTGTAACAGGAGCCCCCACTGGGGAGAGAGAAGGAGAGAGGGGCCCTTTTATGATGTCTGCAAATGCAACCTGCCCCACTTAATGCAAAAACATCCGCCCTCTGATCAGCGATGGCTGAACTGGCTGACTGACTTTGATCCGTACGCGGTACTGTACTGTACACAAAAAGTGCAATACACTGTCCATACCGTCTGCCCATCCAACCAAAAACCTACTGTTGACATTTGTCACAGGCACGCCTATGTTTGAACAAATATGCTATGCTGCTTCATCTAAAATTATTATTGTGAATAATGGGCCTGTGAGCCTATCGGTACCCTTAAAGATTAATGTAAGGCTAGCTTTAAAATCAGTGAGATTTAAAGTCAATTCAAAGAGACACATCTAGTTTCGGCCCCCAATCCCACTTGATAGTGTATGCCAGGGTTCCTCAAACCGTGGTTCTCGTGGGCTGAGCACTGCTGTTTTCCCACCCTTCCTTTACCTGGGAGTTAGGTGTGAAGACACTGTGGCCAATCAATAGCATTAATTGTTCAATGAACTATCCGAGAGAAGGGGAAACCAGGACCGGATTTGGATTCATGGGCCAGATTTGAGGAACCCTGGTGTATACCATAGAGCAGTGTGTCTCAATCTATTCCTACAAGGCACACTGCCCTGGAAATTGCCCCCCAGATTCCGCTCCCAACCTATCATCTGCATCGGCCGTCTGTTAAGGATCACTTGAGCATGATTAAGTGGTGGTTGGAATGAAAACATGCAGGGCAGTGTGCCCTGTAGGAGTGGACTGAGAAACACTGCCATAGAGCCACGTTTTTGGACTGTTGCAATGCAGATCATTTGGTCCCTCAAAGCCTCTTTCTTCATACCATCGCTAAGACTCCCTCAATCCCTCCTCGTCATCGGCAGATATCCTCATCAATCTCTGCAGACCTTTACCCAATGCCCCCAGCGGTTCATTATCCAACACGCGCTCCAATGCGTCCTCAAAGGCTGTAATCCTCGTTATAACCTCAACCGCTTCCCGCCCAGCCGCCGAGGAATCTGCCTGCTTCTAACAGCTTATAACCTTGCTACCAGTCCTCCGGGCCTACTCTGCTCTTTTGAACAAGGGTATCTGTCAGCAACCTAACAATTGAATATGTTCAGGAATGCCGTGACACTCGACCGCTGTGTGCGCATAGCAGGAGTACATGAAGCCTGTGGGATTAGCGTGGCAACAGCTGCAGACTGCAATAAAACAGAGTATGCAATTACCTGATATGCAATTAACAGCAAGTAAATGAACAAAAACAGCTCCAGCGCTTTGCAACTCTTAAAACGCTCAATCTCACTCTAATAGGTACGTCGCTCTGTAGGTAATTGCAACTTAACATTAATTAGCAATTTAATTAGCAATTTAACATATGCAGGGTTGCCATTTTTGACCATATTATCAGCCTTTCATCCTGTGCTCTGCAGAGCATGCGAAGCGCATCCATTTCAGTGTTCGGGTCACCATTTTGCATGGCTGTACTGAAGATTGATGGATGGTGGCATTTCTGGGCAGATTCGGTCACGTGACCTTTCACATGCAAACCAGTTTGAGCTCGATAACAACAGAGAATTGGAACACCTCGTTTTTAGCCTCTGAAAAAGTCAGGAAAGCAGGAGAAACCTTATCAAATGAACTAGCTCAAAGGACAAAATCAAACCAAATATAGCAGAAGAATGCTGTCGCTGTCATTTGAAATCAAATGCAAATACATTTGAATTTCTGTCCAGATACAGAGACAGTCAGTTAGTCTTTCCTTATTGGTATTAAACTTGGTATTGGTATTCAACCTTATTGGTCTTACCTCATAGATATTACAATTATGTGGACTCTGGACCTGTTGACTATCCCCAAATTTGTCCACATGGTACACGAAGGTGGGAGGTCGGGAAATGAAGTCTTTCTGAGTGAGTAATCTTTGAAACCTGACGCTGTAGATGTTTGCCTCCTGTTTCTGCCATACACCGCTGGCTTTCAGATTGGAGGCTTCAATGATTCAGAGGCCTACTGCTCACCTTCTCTCTCTTTTTCACTCTTTCGCATACAGTACGCTCACGCATGCAGCACTCTTCCCTTCTCTCCCCCTATCTCTCCCCCTTTCTCTCTCCCTTTCACTCTCCCTCCCTCCCAGTCGTTCCCTTTCTCTCCTCCACATCTCCTTCTCTCCCTCCCTCTCTCTCTCTCTCTCTCTCTCTCTTCTCTCTGTGACATCGATCGACGATCAAAGGCATGTGGGGAGAGCAGGGACTGCTCACCTTCTGAGATATCTCTCTCTCTTTCTCTCTCGAATCAATTCAGTGTAAAAACACCATCAGATATTGCCATGAGATATTTAAATACAGTGCCTAATCTTCACATAAATAAACATTGACAGTACGTAACAGACATAATCAAATAATATTTTGTACACAACAAACATATCACAACATTTTGTATACAACACGCATCAAACATGAAATCAAGGTGCACCAAAAACAACAGCTCTCTCTTTTGTCTCTCTTAGCAGTAGTCACTAAAAGCACAAGATTAGTGAAGGCAGATCTGTACTCTCTCTCCCCCTCTCTCCCTCCCTCCCTCCCTCCTTCCCCTTCTCTCTTCCTCCTGGTGAGACCTGCTCAAGGCACCAGAGTGACGATCCGCCTGTTCCCATGCAGCTCCGGGAAGGCTGGCGCTGGCACAAATCGTTTCCTCTCGATTCCGTGAGCGTTTCTCACAGAGGAAGCTGATCCCTGATTGGTGGGATGTGGACACGGACATGTCTGCTCCAGGGCACACGGTATCCTTCGCCCCGGCGTGGTGACCGGCCCTTTGATTGATGAGGCTTATTCTCGAATCCGTGTTTGCTGCATTTAAAGTGCACCCCTAACCCAGTTCACTCTGCCGTGGGTTTTTTAATTGGGTATCTTTGATGTGGAGCTCTCTGGTAATGGATGCTCCCTGCTCCATGATTCCTGGCAGAAAACGAGGGAAAACAGCCCATGTTTTGGCAGGGCCCCCGAAAGCCAGCACTTTGGGCCATCCTTATTAGGCAACGGAGTGTGCTAGCTCCACCGTGCATCAGGCAGAGAGAGAGACAGAGAGGGAGAATGAGATGGGGGATAGAAGAGGGGCTGATAGAGAAAGAGGGATACAGAGATAAGCAGAAAAGGGGGAGACTGGGAGGCCGATGGAAAAAGATGGCCTTTGGGAAGGAGCGCACTCAATTGATAGCTGATATTAACACAAACCTGCCAGATGCACGGCTCTGGAAAAGTCAGGCAGCGATGGAGTGAGAGAACCAGAGAGCAAGAGAGAGAGAAGGAGGGAGTGAGAGAGAGGGAAAGAGAGCAATTGGGCTGTGCAGGCCCATTAGCCAGGTGCTAGAGGGGCCTGAGAGATATGGTGGGGACAAGACGCGTAATTGCAGGAGATATCAACTTCCTGTGATTTCCCCTCTGCACTGAGGGACAGAGAGTTGCGCAGAGCGAAGAGGAACTTCATTTCCCGAGCGCAAACCTTTCAGCAGTTTCTGTTCTGTTATGCACACGGAGGGCTCAAGATCCGTCTCTACGCAACCTCTGTGACTCCACAGGCAAAACAGATCTCTACCACTACAGCACTAAGAATGAGGTCATTGTTAAATGAAATTACACAATGACTTCACGGGCATCCCAGGATCACATGGAGCCAAATTACTTCCCCCCCTCCCCCGCAATTATCTGAAAAACCCTGCTGCCCTCACTCAGCACCCACCGCCTAATTGTCAGCTGTCACACTCCGAGAGGGGGCTTGCACGGTCTGACAAGCTTCGGCACAGCAGTGTACAAACGCTTCATGAGTGCGGGAAGTTCTGCAGGAAATACTTTTTACGGCATGCTGTTGTTTCACCCACGGACGCGTGGAGAACAGATAGCCTTGTCTTTCTGACACTCACGAGAATTAAACCATCCATCAACGTCCCGCGAGCAAATCGATCCCGCGGCGCAGAATTGGTGCGCAGGTCCTCATATTGAGATGGCAATAATGCAGTTATGACAAAAAAATAATCAACTGCCAACTGGAATTGACTGCTCTCGCTTCTGCCTGGCGCTTCTGACACAGTTAATGATGCTCACTGACTGAGAGAGCGAAACTCCCGTACGCCTCACTGTTCCCCGCGCAGACTGATGTATAATAGTCAATCGGGGCTGAGGAATGGTCAGGGATTCTAAGGAATGGCGTTTCAAAAGGAAAACATTCACATCTCGTCACTTTCGGGTCTGGCTCTCTGAGCTGTCGGCTGTGCAGTGAGAGGTTTGGCGCGCGCGGCGCCGAGACGCTGCAAACAACCGGCGGAATTGCCGTGTCGGCGCGGTGGCTGGAGCTCTCCGAGGACCGTGGCCACCGGGAGATGAGAGAACGCCGGAGAAAATCTCTCCCTCTCTCACGATGAGATTTCAGCGAGGTCGACCGAATACCGGCGATACACGAATCACAGCCGAGAGAACGGCATGCTGTTAAGCTGTCCCCCAAATATCAGCAAACTAAATAAACCTTTCTCACAACTTCACGAGGAAAAAATAAACCAATGTTAAGGAGGAGATTAAATCATCATTTGAATCATGTTTTATCAGGGTATTAAATAATCATATTAATAATAAGAGGAAAGTGCAAATGAGACACATTTTTCACAAATCTTTGAAGATTTCTGAACAGCACTGTTTATCGGTCCGTTCGATGAAATTGATCCCGCCTCGGCAGGGTTCCTCACAGCTGGCTCTTCCCCCTGTACCAGAATATCCAAATACTCATTCACTGAAACAGTGTCCTGCTTTCAGGAGTCTTGTTAGACTGCTTTCCAACTGATAAGCATTGGACACCGGGGCTTTCTTCACGTCGATTTGTAATATCTTTCCCGGCAACCCACTGTGACACTCAAATTGTCATTTTAAATGAAGTTATTATAGACCATGTGTTTTAAAATAGTCTCCGATGCACCTGTATACACTTCCAGAATAATATGGACGAGTGTCTTATTATTTCCCTTTTAAAATATTAAGTTCCATAGATGAGAATTTCCTGTAAATAAGAAGAGGCTTTCTTTGATGCTGATTTGATTTCATATCACACCACAATCCCAGTACACATGATGTCTAGGGCAGCCACTGTATCATGCATACATGCTTCCCCTCATAATCACCCAAGAAACAGTCTGTGACTCTTACTACTTCTAATGCAACAAATGTACTTACACGTAAGGTTTCATTGGTTATTGTTACCTGTGAATGAATGTGCAGAGAAGAACAAAGAACCGATTAGCTAACAGAGTTGAAGCAGTCAATTGGAAGCTATCTTCATGTAGCTCTAAAAATCTACCAAACACACATTCTGTCAAGAGGCAGAGATCATACCGCCAACTTTTTTGAATAATGCAGGTTGTATTTCCCATGGTGCATTGCCTCCCGCAGCGGCTAATGTACTGTAATGCTGAGGAGGATCCCAAGGCTACCAGACCATGTGAAGGGCTCTGGGTGAGCTTGTCTACTGTGACATGTACTTAGAGGTAAGTAACCAGTATCACTGATGTATAATTAAAGGCTCGTTTTGCTTACTGGTGTCTACATGTTTAAAGTCTACTCCGATGGCTGTGTCTGTCTCTGTGTGTGTGTGTGTGCGCGTGTGTGTGTGTAAAAGGCATCAATACACAGAGCCTTTGTTCTTCGCTCAGCTTTTGATCACTGGAAGATGCAACTCTTCATCTCTAAGAATGATTAGGAAAGACTTCATGCAATCACTGCATGGGAATGGAAGCCAATGACCTCAATCTCTTTTCTGGATCAATAACCTAACCGGGACGCTTGCACGAGCGAGGTAACGAGGGAATCCGGTGTGCGCCCGTGAATAAGAGCCAGGAGAAATGTTCCCACGCCTCTTAGTCATCACTTCTTTTCTAACCAGTGTTTGAGATTATTAATAGCAGTTATGGGTGTCACACAATTCATTTTCTAAACGACTCGTTGGAATTACAGGCGTCTCTTTGTAATTGAACCGATAGCGGGGGGGCTGATGAGGGCTTCCATCCTAAAGTGACAGCAGAACCCGAAACTGTCCATGAATTTTCAGCTAAAATCCCATTATAGACACAATTAATAATTGATTTATTCTGTGCAAGTGATTGTCGGGGAAAGAACACTTTGCTCCAGCCTCCGAGGTTATTGATTTCAGGGAGTCGTTTCTGTGCCAAACGCCCAGACATATCACTTCCTGGACCCAGCTGTGTCTCAGGGCTCTTATTTCTGTGAGTGTCAGGAGCGTCGGCCACTGTAATGGCGCTAAGGATACATTTTTCTCCTACATATAGCGCTCCACCGCCCATCTGCAGGTTCCGTAATGGAGTATGCCATTTCTGTCTCGATGGTAATTCGCAGAAAACTACCCAGAACTGTCCAAAACCTGCAACTATGACAAACTAGTCCAGTGGCTCTGGGTTATTAGCGTTTTGACATTCCTGTTGCAGTGGGAAATTATACAAGAGTTTCAGAAAGTTTTATGGTGTAGTCGTGTAGCGAATGTTACAGAGTTAATGGAAATAATCACAATACGAAATGACACATTTGGTTAATTTCACATGGGAATAACGCAACATTAGGCAATGTAACTTGAAAATATGTCAAATTTAAATAAAAACATCTTATGCATGGCCTGTTAGCAAAGTTTATCTTGAAAGGAAGGCTAATTAGGGGTGTTGGGGGAGTTGGTATGACCGAAGTATGAACCCCTGAAAGACTTTTCAGAAAATGTAAACATCGCATTCCTGTTCGGAGAGAAAAATGATCTGTGAAATATATATACAGGGGGTCGACAGAAGAATAGAGACGCCATATATGAATATTTTTTAACTAATAAGGAGTAGGGCCGCACTTTGCCTTCAAACAGCCTCAATCCTCCTTGGAATGCTGTTACACATGTTTTATGTCAACTGTTTCTAGTTGGAGAGTGGACCATTCTTCAAGAAGGAAAGCCTTCAGTTCTTTGAGAGATAAAGGCGGTGGGAATATACTCCGCACTCTACGTTCCAAAACGTCCCATAAAGCTTCAATGATGTTTAAGTCTGGTGATTGTTGAGGCCATGGAAGATGTTTGACTTCATCCTGATGTTCATGAAACCACTCTTGAATAATTTAGCAGTGTGCATGTGTGCGTTATTATCTTGGAATATGGGAACATCTTGAAGAATCAGTTTACACCATTGTGTTAATTGGCCCATAATTCTACCATGCAGAGTAGTAATCAGACTCAGTGACTCCCATGAGATATACCATAACAGGTCCACCACCAATTTAACCGTCTACATCAAAAAGAAAATTGTAAAACAATGTGTAACTGCAAATGATGAGCTTGCACTGGATATGCTTGTAGCATTGATGAACTGCGCCTGTTGTTTGATCGGATCTCCAGATAGGTGATTTGGCTGCTGGATAATTCACAGAGAGGTTGACGAGTGAATGCCCCCTGTTGGTGACTGATGTGCACACAGCCTGGGTCTCCTACCTTTGTGTCATGCAGACCACAGCTGTCTTTTGAAACCCATCGAAGGTGGGGAAACCTAAACTTGGCGCCTGTGAAGTCTATGTTCATGTGTGCTTTTATGCTGTGCCAGTCAAGAGTGTTGACTGGCTATTGAGAGTGAAAAGACTCTTAAGTCCCGTTGAGCCTCATCTGATCCCTTGGTCCACTTTGTGTGACAGTGACTCCCGGCACCTCGGCTTTAATCACAGCACCCTGAAACCTGAGCTCACAGGTATGACAGCAATGGATCCCAGTGAAAGCAAGGCTGCACACAGACTTCTGACCAGATGGGTGAAGGTTCAAATCCTGAAGCGTGGGGGAGAGGGAGGGGGGGAGGGGCACAGCTGTCATTCATTTAAGCAAGGTCTGCCTCTCCCTGGCCTGAATTGCTCCGCTGAAGAAGTTTCATCTTGGCATGTTTCATTCGCAAAGCCTGGGGTCTTATCGCACATCTGTTGCAGTGACCCTGCCATCCACCTGAGGTAGAGCATGCCCGTCCACTCCGTCACCAACGCTAAAAGCACAGATTCATTCATCACGCCCCCGTATCAGAACTGCGTCTGCTCTGCTATGTTTAAAAAACCCGTTTCATTTTAAAACCAAACTTGGGAGATTTACAGAGACAAGAACACTGTCAAGAGAGTGACCCCAGGCCGTGGGGGAATGTTTTCTGGATGTTTCCCAGATGTTCCTCACTGATTGGAGGTGTCATGTGTAATTAGTGATCAGATGGGCCCATGAGCAGACACAGAGAACACAGGCCCTGGCAATGCACTGGGCGAAGCTAATTCTGACAATAACACTGAAGCATATTTTTAGAGATACGCTCTTGATCGCAAACGAATCCCCGTTCCAGCAATAGAATTAAGGTCAGGATTTGTTTATGTCTAGAGACCTGGAATGTAGCCTTTTACATTGAACTTTTAAGGAACTTTTTTTTTCTTCTGGTAAAAGCAAATTCATTCATCAGGAAACTGCAAGCATTACCGTGAAGTGTTACCAGGAAGTGTTCACTGGGATGCGCTGAGAGGGTTCACGTGAGGAGCTGAAAGCCCTGTTTAATGTGTTTATCTTACACTTCACACGAGATTGATGTGTATCAGGGATGGAACAGGCTGGCCTGCGTCTGACCTGTCAGGCTGTCCGCACAGTCACAGCTCCTGTGATTAATGAGCCCGGACACCACGCGTGAGACACGCCTGTGAGACAGGCCAGTTATGCTTCTGATGAACTCACTTATTAACACACTTACTCACTGAGTGTACATATGCCTGAGTCTCTCTCTCTCTCTCTCTCTCTCTCTCTCTCTCTCTCTCTCTCTCTCACACACACACACACTCACGCACGCACGCACGCACGCACGCATGTACATATGTACATACACATGCACACACACACGCGCCAACACAGATGCACACATATACACACAAACACATGCACGCACAACACACATGCACACACATACACACAAACACATGCACACACAACACTCACATACAAATTGAGGTGAGATGTTGACAGCTGGATCGGTCCATGGTGTTTCCTCCAGCTTCACAACTGAGAGACTCGGTTCAACGTGTTAACGTGCTCATTCAAATGAGGCACGCATAAGGAAAAGAAAGAGTTGACTTTTTCTTGCATTACAACTGTGCATTGCAGCTGCCCTCCTCGTCACCCAGTGGTTATGAACAAAGGGCAGCTTCGTTTGCAGTCAGCAAAAATACAGACATCGGTGGCAATGCAGCTATTGTCTACAGGAGTGCAGTAGCGTGTTGCCCAGCATGGGAAGAGGATGGGAGGTGCTTATGTTTGGGAGGCGTGGCCGTGGAAACCTACAGCGTGATTTTTAACCAGACGCAACAGGCAACTATGAGGCAAAATACAAATCAGCAGAAAAACACTGTCTATTGTGCAGAGAAAAGCAATCTCTTAACATTTGACAGGAGGCGTTTGTTTCAATCAAGGGTACATAATTGACCATCACTCACAAGGACCGCAATGGTGCAGTTTGTTCTACAAAAGTTCTGACAGGGGGTGTTAATTCTTAATGTGCAACCTACATCACATAGCCATGGGCTATTCAATGTTAAAAATAGGAGGCTGCATTTCAACTGGCTGTCTAACATGGTTTACATATGCATTGGCTCCAGCAACTGCAATGAGCTATTCTGACTGTAAACGATTATTAATAGGCAACACATATTATATATACATTGATCAATTGTAAAATCTTTCAAGCACCCTGCTAGATAATGGCTGATTAAAAATTACTGTCTGGTAGTTAACTACATTCCTTTAATTTACATTATAGATGAAATGTATATTTTTATATTTTAACTATAAGCTTGCTTCCTACATATCATCCACTCATGTGATACTGTGCGAATGGATGAAATGAAAGAAAGCATATTTTGGAAAGACGTCAGGAAGCACGGAATACTTAAAAATGACACAATCACTCCATAGATACGGATTCGTGGAAGCAAAGCTCAAAAGGCGCCTGCCCAGTTGTACACAGCTCAGTCATTGTATTTCAAATTGATATATATTAAGTGCTCACTTATGATTTATTCATATACAGTACTTAGCAGACAACCTATGAAGGAATCACTGGAAATATTTCCTCTCACAGTATCAGTCCAGTGCCCTGACCTCTACACACCGCACTGACCTTAATTAATCTTCCTCAGAAGTTTTATGGTTTTTCACATGGCTATTAAGCCCGTTTCCATGGGGAAGGCATTTAAATGAGGGGTATAATGAAAAGCAGGTGCAAAGAAGCTGGACTTCCTTCTACATGCCAGTTTTATGATCCAGATTGGCAGGTGCCGTGAGCAATTAATTAAACGAATGTGGCCAGCAATCACTTATTAGTGATAAGTGTACATGAATTTATGTGATTATTGGCATGGCATTGATTGACTTGTTGTTATGGATGGGACACTGTAGTATATGATTAAAATGGTGGCTTGCTCTGCAAACTAAGTGCAGCTCTGAGGTTGTGCATGACAAATTTTCATTCTTTATTTGTTTCAGTATTTTTTGAAGATTTTGAATTTATTTGGTTTCTGTGTTTAAGAACAACACACGTGGATTGCGTATTATTTATGTACTCAATATAAAAGACAACATTGACACAGTGACTTAATTCCTATTGACATTTTCTTTGAGCTATTGCCAACATGCCGCTTGAGTCATGGGTATAAATATTAAAAGCATTCAAGCATTAATGAAAGACAAAAGATACAAATGCTGCAATCATCTCCGTGCGTACTTAAACTGATTTATTAGAGTCAGAAATAATGAAACAGATGTACATTTCTTATCCTGGTGCAGAATTTCATTTCTTTTCATTAAAGCATTTTTCACAAAATGAACTTTTTACCTTACCTTGTGTGTGTGTGCCTGTGTGTGTGTGTCTGTGTGTTTGGGGGAAGGGGGGTGCTGTACTCTCCTGTACTCTCAAACACACACACACACACGCACACATACACACACACACACACACACACACACACACACACACACACACACACACAAACCCACAAACATGTCATTTCAAATCCCTGCGATAAGCCAGCTCTCTGTGGCCCACAGCCTCTTGTTTTCTCTTACATGTAAAAGTTTGTTCCAGCCTTGTCGGTTCTGCTGAAATATTGACTCATTCACTCGAGGAATGAAAGAGACAGGGAAACTCTGACCTGATTGGAGAATGACCCAGAGTCAGAGAGTGATGATGTCATAATGGTGTCATGGCTTCAGCCCCTGGGAGCAAAAGCTCTCACTTTTCTGGAGTGTTTATATGGCCTTTCATTGTCTTACTTTGTATGCTTCAAGTAAATATGGTCTTGGGGGAGGCGCCTCCTCCATCCTTGCTGCGGCTAATATACTGGCAAGGGCATGCAGTGCAGTCAGCACTTGGCTATGCTCATGCTGGGAGAAGTCCCTGGTCTGAGAGTGGAGGGGCAAATTGTTTCTGAGACCGAGCCGGCCTACAAAGGTCTTTCTGATGTCTGGGTGAGTTGGTATGGTGCAAAGAACCCCTGAAATCTGATCCCAGGGGATCAGGAAGCCCTTCGCAGCCTGGCCCTCTGAGAGTCACCTCATTTCCACCCTTATTACACACTGTAGCCAAAGATCCATCATCAATCATACACTGTAGCCAGGGTGAGAAATCAACACCCACCACCTACCAAATGCGGGTACATTTTAGCATTAGCGGGTACATTTTTCAATCCTACCTGCCACGGTAGGAGGTAGACAACATTTTGCAAGCACTGCGCTATTTCCCTAAAACATTGTGTAGCTTACAAAAGCTTCCAAAGTAGCAACCCTTAACTCCCATTAATGATTTCAATTTTTGAGATTTTCTTTGATTGAACATGCCATTTGACTGTATCCTCCTGTTACTAGGTACGAATATTTTCGAAAACAAGATGTGTGCTGCTCGCACACAGCAGCCAGCTACTGCAATAGCAGTGGAGTGACGTTAGCTAGCCTAGTTGTACCATAGTCACTTTAGCTAGCCTAGTTGTACCATAGAGTGACATTAGTTAGCCTAGCTGTACCATAGAGAGGGGGCTGTACTAAACTAAATGTTGCATCGCTCACATTCAAAGGCCAACAGAAAAGACTAACGTTACAACAAGAGATGAAAATGAAAATGGTAACTCGGGCAGAAAAACAGGAGCGGTTCTTCAATAAGTGGTGCCATGGCAACCGGGGCAAGGTGTGTGAGTGGCTGGTGTTTGATAGAAAGGAGCAAAATAATGTTCTGTTTGGACTGCTGTGTCAAACAAGTGAATGAACTCTTTTGTGATGGGAACAAAAAACCACCTACCTGATTTTGTTCAATCATTATTCTATTTAATTTGATAACAAAAAGATGCCTACCTAATTTATGTTCCATCATTATGTTATTGATTTACCATTGCTTACTCTGAAATGTGGTTGCCATGTCGGACTACCAGTAGTCAGGTTTTTGGCGTGAATAAACAAGATGGTTGCCAGCCCCAAAACTCAATGGACAAATCCTGTTAAAATCAATATGAACATATATGTAATAATAATGATAATAAGAAAATTCATATATTTAATTCATTAATATAATATAATATAATATATAATATATGCCATTTAGCAGACGCTTTTATCCAAAGCGACTTACAGTAGTGAATGCATACATTTTTAAGTATATGAGGCCCCAAGGGGAATTGAACCACAACCTAACCTCCTGGTAGGGAGCGAAGTCACACCGTTAAAGAGGTCAAAATGAACGAGAGTCGTGAACTCTTCCATAAAATAATGAAAAAACATGGTTTTCCACACAATCCACTACAAATATGACATTAATGGTATTGTTCTTTATTCTACTCCTGCAGGCTGACGCTGTGCCCCCAAAAAAAAATCTGGTTGCCTGGGGCTACCGTGTGCAAGGCTGCATTTAACAAATGTCTTGTTTTAGCAAGTTTAAATACGCTCATGCATTATCTGTGATTTTTGCCTCCATTTGGGGAAAAATATTGTGGCTGGTACATTTTTGGCATTCACCAGTCACAGTCACCAGCCACAGTTAATTTCACACCCTGACTGTGGCCATGAATCCATCAGTAATCACACAATGAAGCCATGAATCCATAAGTAATCACAACACAGTGCAGTCAAGGATCCATCGGTAATCACACACTGTAGCCATGTGTCTCCAAGAAATCATTCACTGTAGCCATGGGTTCCTCAAAAAAAAGTATAATATAATTTCCAATACTATGCCCCCCCTCCAGCTTGAATATGTTATATATGCATCCTCAGGATATTTAATCTCTCTGTTTGCCACCTTATCTGAGTGAGTGGAATAATGAGTCTAATTGGAAATTTGTCTGAGCGTGTGCATGTGTGCATGCGCATGTGCATGTGTGTGTGTGTGCATGCATGTGTGCATGCGCAGGTGCATATGCGTGTGTGTGTGTGTGTATTTTTGTGCATGCATACTTGCATCTGACCATGCCTGTGAGTAAGCATGCGCGCTTCTGTGTGTGTGCATGCGCTGCAAACTGTGTGAGAGTCACAGTGCAAGGCTTAGTGTTATGTCTCTTAATCCTGTAGAAATCAATGCTTAATAACCTGTGAAAATGTGCTGTTTTACCATCGCCAGCAGGCCAGTCTTCCACCCTGGGGCATTGGCTTTCAATTGGCCTACGTTAGCAGTAAAACCTGCACCACACATATTAAAAAAGAGAAGTGGAGGAGGAAGAGATGTATACTCATTTATCCAAGTTTTCATGATCATGTGTACTTATGTGTGTGTGTGCATATGTGTGTGTGTGGGTGTGCCTGTGTGTGTGACGTGCACATGTAATTGTGTGCATGTGTGTGTTCATGCCTGTTTATGTGCATATCTGTGTGTGCCTGTTTGTGTGTGTGTCTACATTTGTGTGTGTTTGTGTGTGTGTCTACATTAGTGTGTGTGTGTGTGTGTGTGTTTGTGCGTGTGTGTATATATATGTGTGTGTGTGTGTGTGTGTGTGTGTGTGTGTGTGCGTGTGTGCATATGTAGTAGAGAGCCTTTTCTAACCCCCAGTGTCCAGTTGACCTGCTGCAGGGTAAAAACACAGGACCATGAGAAGGCATTTAGAGTCTCCATCACAAAAATTCATAGAGCTTTAGGTTTCATTTTCCCATTACACATCCACCACTGAGACCAAAAGCATTCATCTGCAGGGCGGCTCTCAATAATTACTGAACAGCTCTCATAAACGCGTATACAGTCCTGCTGCCTGTGGGCCAATCTGCGGTGGCCGTCATATTAAATCCATCAGGTTCCCCGACTGACGAACAGCATCCATATCCAATTCTTACAGCCTCTCTGTCAGGCCTTATTCCTAATAACAAACAAAACTCCTCCCCAGCAGAAACACTTTGCAATGTCCTTGACAACTGAAATAGCTCTGTGGAAAATC
Source organism: Aldrovandia affinis (assembly GCA_029706075.1). Taxonomy (NCBI): domain Eukaryota; kingdom Metazoa; phylum Chordata; class Actinopteri; order Notacanthiformes; family Halosauridae; genus Aldrovandia; species Aldrovandia affinis. Next base: position 410,137 of record JAINUG010000002.1, read on the forward strand.
AATGCCCTATAAGGCTGTGTACGTGAGAGAGAGAGAGAGAGAGAGAGAGAGAGAGAGAGAGAGAGAGAGAGTATGTGTGTGGTGTGTTAGAAGTATGTGAAAGATGGAGATTGTGTGTGTGTGCGAGCACACCGCCGTCCTGCCAATTTCAGATACCAGAAGTGACCTTGCATTGTTTTCTTCAGTTAAGACAAAAAAAGCCGATAACTCTCAACAACATGCAAGTACTGCCAATGCAGTGCAGAGAAACACATGTAACCGTATACTCACTAAGGTCAATACTTTTACCCTGCAGGACCTCTCGCGGAGTCACAAGAGACCTCAGGGGCCGGAGAGGAGTACACAGCTGAGATATTAAGACACTGCTTTGAGAGAGGAAAACCAGGAGAAGGCCCTGACCGTACTTATTCAAGTCAAATGTGCGATCGCCAACTGTGCCCCACGAGTTGAGCAATGTGCCCACCTGCTCAGGCCAACCTGGGGCACAGCAGTGCGTGCGCTCCTCCAACGCACTCTCACCTGTGAGCCAGGCACTATTTTACACCCTGCGGTCCACATGCAGTACTACAGCAGAGAGCATGCGCTAAATCCGAGGAGAGGTATATCTCTCATTGACGAGTACTGGTAGCCTGAGGGGTCTTGGTGTGCCACTGAGAGGTAACATGAGGAGCCCTGGCAGGACACAGCCTTTTGACTCAAACCCGCCCTGCCCCTGATGGAACAGGGCTGATTGGGTGTCACCGCTACAGGCGCCCGTCACAGCTGGCTGATGAGACTCACGGCGGGCTATCTCTGTGTCCTTAACCACTGAATGCCCGCACACCATTTTAACCAGAACACCATGCCCTCCACATTGTTTATCAACAGTAAGGCCCCTGAAAGGTTTATTTGTGATTGCGTGATATTTACTTTCCTTTAGCAAGGAGTCGAACGGCGAATACCAAATTATGATGCGGCGTCTTTATGGTTACGAATGACTGAAAATCAAAGTCTCCCTCATATATGGCGGTATAAAGTTTTAATGAGAGGGAACTATCTGACACTTCTTAATGATTTGCCATTAATCATTGTCCCGGCTATCAGTTTTTCCACAAGGTTATTGGTGAAGGGACTGATATCTCACTTTCCAAATTATAACACCGGCCCACATGTGAAGGTCAATACCCAATAAATAATGTTTATATAATCTGTCTGACAGGAGGGACTTCATGCCCTTTGTATTACCGCAGCGGTCCTAGGGTCTAACTTCAAACTCCACACAGTATCGACCTGCCGAACTGCGCTGGCTGGACATCTGATAAATCGACATCTTGCCAAAGCTGCACAAAGGAGGTACAGTGAGCGGCAGCGGGTGGCACTCATTAGCTGAACAGCCACACAAAGCGCTTATATCATCCACACGATCGTCCAGACATAATGTCACAGTATTGTGAGGCATTTTCTTGTGCCGTCTGCGATAGTTCATTCCTTGCACAGATACCCAGTGGCAATAACACTCCGTTACTGAAAGATGAAAGGAGCAATCTGAACGTTCCGCTGAATAGGATTCTTGTCACGCGCGACTCAAAACTCATCCACAGCCCGCCAACACGGCGTCGACATTTCAAATTTTGTACACCTTCATAATTCTAAATATTACCAAAAGGGATATTTTATTAAGAGATCGCAGGGGGTCTTAAGTTGATTTCCTCCTCCAGCAAAGCTGCGCAATATGGTACGTTCAAAATGAAAGAACGATCCCATAAGATCTCCTCTTATTTCAGATATTAGACGGCTGTTGTAGATGTTCGGTGATGATTTCTCTCATTGCGTTGCACATTAAGGCAAAAATAGAAACGTCTGTTTATATCACACGTGTCAGTAAACATGGTGCGTTATGAGCTTTTAAGCAAACCCAGACTTCCTTCTGTGCGTTCATTCTCAGTCCTGATGTCTGCGTGTGCCGCGGGGGACCAGTTGCCCCCTCCCCCCGGTTGATTCAGGCAGCAGAATCAGGCCTAGCGCTCACAGGCAGGGCACCCCTGGGGCTCCAAGCCTAATTAGCAAACCCTATATGATGAACGCAAATGAAATGCTGATTAACAAATCTTCTTGAGCGCGCTGAAGCGTTCGCGGCATTACCATGGTAAATATCTTCCGGGACGAGCATCTGTTTTCTGTCCAAGCACTTCAGAGTGTAAAGAAACATAAAGACAATTGCACACAACGTGGCGCGCAATGCAGAACTGAGGCCTACCTGCTGTCAGTGGTGGAGCGAGTGTGTTTGAAGGCTGAGGAGAATTGGTGAGGGGAAGGGGGGTATGCTTACAAAGATGTGGTGGCTCTTGTGTGCTAACGTTCACTACTATGGCCACGTAGAGGTCATTTTCACAATCCAGCATTCTATTTTTCGGTTATAAAGGAAAGGGACTATGAAGAAAATTAATCTGTGTGCAATCACACATTGTGAGTTTTCTGAAATGGCCAAATGGTTGTTTCGCATTAGTCCTCGAGGGCAACAGGGTCCGCTGGTTTTTGTTTTCACAAGCAACCTATTCAGACCCAAGAAGCCAGGTGGGGTCAGTTACTTTAATTGATCAATCACGTGCTGAGTAACAATGAAAACCAGCACATCATGTGGAACTCCAGGACCAGGGTAGAGGATGACCGCATTGCACTATATATATTGCTCTCAGTGTTTTTTGTGTACATTTGGGTTCACACTAAGTATGTCCGTGAGCTAATCAATATCGGCTGTGGGATACACTGCAGCTCCTGCTGGAGGCCACCCTGAGAACAATACCCTGAGAACGATGATTAAATAACTAAGACGCCAAGTTACTTCCACCAGCGTGGACCTTCTTTAATAACCTATTGGCCAGTCCCAGTCCCAGAATGCACTCCAGCATCTTTAAACAAAATGCAGCCCCATTACTCAACCCCGCAGCATTCTGTCACAGCGACAGTAATTGTTCAGTCTTTTCCCCTCGATGCTAATTCATATTGTTGTCGGGGGTGGAGGGACCTTACAGGGGCCACTAGTGCATCTGTGCATTTGTTTCCCCCTCATTTCAGAGCAGAGGCAGTGCGATTATTTCTAATGTCCTTCAGCCCAGCTGGCTGGCCAGTGCTGTAGACGATTGCTCAGCCGGTTTGTCGGTTGTCCTCCCCCTGCGACGTGAGGGCCGCCGGAGCTTGTTGCCGGGTTGTTTCGCCGCTCGTTGTAGCGGAACGTGCAGCAGCCGTGTTTGGCAGTCTTGTCTACACTCCACTTCTTCGTTCCTCTTCTTCTTCCTCTCTGCTATTAAATAGGCAACGGCCTCGCGCTGTGGACAGCCGTCCGACCAGACCCTTGCACTCTGCTTCCAGTGCCTCACCTGACACCCCCCCACACCCCTTCCCCAATTACCTTAATTGTTCTATTTTGTTAGCAGCCAAGTTCAACTGTCTTATCAAACACTCATGCCTTCATCGGCCTTCCGTGTCTCTACTCAAAAGCGTTCTCATTGATGGGAGAGGGCCAGGGACCGGATTGTGCGGTGGGGTGTGTGTGTGTGTGTGTGTGTGTGTGTGTGTGTGTGTGTGCGTGTGTGTGTGTGCGTGTGTATGTATCAGTTGGGTGCACTGTACCAGTGGAGAGGGGAGAGAGCTGAGAGAGGGATGTGGAGAGGACAGAGGTAAGAGAGGGGACACAGGGAGTGATACAGGAGAGCGAGGAGAGACGGCTGAGAGAGGGAGGAGAGAGGGAGGAGAGGGGAAGAGAAAGAAAAAGCTTATTCTAATGAGTTGCTGTAGCACAATGATTTAATGTCTGCTCTTATTGCCTCTTCACAGCCCCAGCTGTGGCAGAGCATAATTTCGTTCATAGTGTGGTTATCACACAAGGCCTCATTAAAATGGTGCTGCAATGGTTATATGCTAATATGTTGGTGTGTACTTACCAAAAAACAAACACACTGATGTGTAAAAATGTACTCTTGAACCTATTTGGGGTGTCAGTGGGTTTAACAGTTTTTGTTTGCTTTCATTTTTTTTTACAGCTTATCTGATCTTGACCCAACTCAGCTAGCAGGGCTGTCTGTCCCACCTGAAACCTGCATACTCACACTCTGGCAAATTCTGTCTCACTATTACATTATGTGTCACATTATCACACACTCTGTCCTATTCTGTCCCATTCTGTCTCAACCTGTCTCACATTGCATACACTATCACATTCAGTCTCGAACTGTCTTATACTGGCATACACTATCACATTCTGTCTCAAACTGTCCTATACTGGCATAGAGTATCACATTCTGTCTCACATTACATACACTATCACATTCTGTATCAAACTGTCTCACATTACATACACTATCACATTCAGTCTCAAACTGTCTTATACTGGCATACACTATCACATTCTGTCTCAAACTGTCTTATACTGGCATATAGTATCACATTCTGTCTCACATTACATACACTATCACATTCTGTATCAAGCTGTCTCACATTACATACACTATCACATTCTGCCTCATTACATACACTATCACATTCTGTCTTATACTACTGTCATACACTATAATAATATACGCCATTTAGCAGACGCTTTTATCCAAAGCGACTTACAGTAGTGAATGCATACATTTTCAGTATATGTGGCCCCAGTGGGGATTGAACCCACAACCTAAGCGTTGCCAACACTGTGTTCTACCAACTGAGCCACAGAGAACCACTATCACATTCTGTCTCAAACTGTCTCACATTGCATACACTGCCACATTATGTGTCACATTATCACACACTATCTCTCTGTCGCATTCTGTCCCACTCAGCCTCACAGTCCCTCATCATCCCTCTCTATCAAAATATTACATGAACCCCTTCACTTAAGAACCTTGACTTGAGTTTGTTCTATTTTGGCTGACAGTAACACAGGACAGGGTCACCGAAGCGCAGGCCTTCAACTCTCCACTCATCAGACACGCCAGAATATGATCGGCCGCTTTTATAAAATCACACCGCCAAGCACAGCTAAATAACTTCCCTGATGGCAAAACTCATTCCATTTCAATCTCTCGCCATCTCACATCTATCAAATGACTTTATGTAAGGGGTTCTGTTGCCTTTTATAAATGTCTCTCTATATTCATGTAAACATGTTTTAATAATATGCGGCTGATGTGTCGACAGCCTCCCGTACTACATGCCTATGGCCCGAAGCCTGAGTCCTGGTGCTACTTCAAGAGATTGAATTAGGGAATAAAAGTGTTCCCACAAAACTGCCTGAAGTGAGAGGATTCAGAATATCCAAATGAAACATTACACACTGGGAGAGAGAGTGAGCGAGAGAGAGAAAGAGAGTGAGAGAGCAAGAGAGAGAAAGAGAGACAGAGAGAGAGAGAGCGAGAGACAGCGAGAGAGAGAGCGTGCACAGATATTCCTGCCTTCACTTATCTTGTGCTTTTAGTGACTATTACAGCTATTGACACCATGAGTGTTCACATGCAATAGGTCAGTTTAATGCATACAAACACAGTATCCAAAGAAGGCCGGCGCAAAATGGCAACAAAAGGTTACCTGCACTTACTGTGGGTGAATAGAAATGCATAATCACATAACGCCTTCGTTTCCTGGTATATTTAACATCCCAGTTTAAGGACGCAGATGAAAATAGACCATTTGTTAAATGCATTAATAAGGATGTGGTTAGTAACATGATCGTTTTCTGATACTCAAACAGGGCCTCACGGTGCCTCCAGTGACTGTTGTAGCACTTGGTAAATAACTTTTACCAATAATACCGTACATTTCAGATCCCACGGCTTCCGCCAAGCCAGAGTCCCTGGTTTCGCTTATGAAAATACGCAGCAACTCTGGCCCCAGCTCAAAAGCTGCAGGGGAAAATTCCTGATCTCGTTCCATAGTTTGGATTATCATGTGGGGCACTCCATTTTAAAATCAGTCCATTCGCCATAAAATATGAGGCAAATAAGAACCTTCTCCTGCCTGTTCTCATGCATGGACTGCTGGAAAAGAGGAATCCACATCTAGGGTCCACGAGGCTCTGTTCCCGGGACTTTCCACTACATCTGTGAAGTAGAATCCCTGTTCATTATACTGGTGATCTGTGATGTACAATCCCTGTTCAGTGTACTGGTGATCTGTGATACTCTGCTCCTGTGTTGTACACTGTACTGGTGCCAGGTATGCAGTCAGAGCCTGTTGGGAGCCATTGGTTGTAAATTGCTTGGCCCATCATTCAGTCAGCAGAAAAGTGCAGAGGCTGGTACCGTCTATTGACTGTGCTGCTATAAATGATTTAAATGGACAAGCGCCACACACTTCCAGGCTGGAACCTGGGCTCCCTGCCTGGGTAAGTAGGACCAGACCGCCACCCATGCTGGGACAGGCCAAATTACTGTCCCATCCCCTCCCCCCTCTGAGGTGGCACTGAATTTCACAAGCTGAAATATTGATGAGCTACATGCTGTGAACACTTGGGCAACAACAACACCAGAAATCACTGACCTTTTTTTTGGAAGGAAACCGAGACTGGCCTTGGACTGTATTGAAACGGAACATCCGACAAAGAACCGACGTACACACACTCTCTCTCTCTCTCTTCCTCTCTCTCACACACACACGTGCACAAACACACCCTCACAAAGAACCGACGTACACACACACTCTCTCTCTCTCCTCTCTCTCTCTCTCTCTCTCTCACACACACACACAAGTGCACAAACACACCCTCACAAAGAACCGATGTACACACACACACACACTCTCTCTCTCTCCTCCTCTCTGTCTCTCTCTCTCTCTCTCACACACACACACACACACACACACACACACACACACACACACACACGTGTCCTGGTATCAGTGCTCTAAGCTTAAGATATTTTCAGTACTTACAGTAACTCTCTGAGGATGCAGTGGTGAGGTCGGGCTCTCTTAATGCACCAAACAAAGACAAGTTTCAAGGTCTTGAGGATAGATATATTATAAATACCTGAAGTGCAGAAGGAATTAAGCATGCATGGCTGGTCTTTCACCAAGGAGTCCTTCAGGCGTTTTTGGGAAAACTAGGTGACCTGTTTAGTTCTTTCATCATTTCACTTAAGTGCAGATTGCAAGCACCAAACAAACACATGAAAGGTACAGAACAAGACAGAAAGCCTCACAGCACACAATACACTGGCACAATAAACAGCATGGAATATTCATACGCACGCCACTCACTCCAGAACGCGAAGCTCTGGGTTGTTTTTGTCTGTAATGCTAATATTTTACATTTGAATTCCAATGTACACTCACACTTCAGCTTTTAACCGCTAGATTATTCTGTTACTACTTTACAACAAGACATTTACCACAACAATAAGAACACAGACACCCGTAGCAGAGCGAGAACACAGCAAACAGGGAGCCCTAAAAACCCCGCTAAAGTAGCAAACCTTGTGAATATGGCTGAAGACTGAGAGCATAGCACGTGGCCAATCGTTCATAGCAACACACCTTAACCTTTAGACTTCGCTGCCCACCTCTTCAGAGCTAAGATATTAAGGAAATAATTAATTCAAATAAATGAATAGTAATAGTAACAGTAATTTAACTGATTTTAAATTCCTAGGGGGCTCTGCCCAGCCCCTTTCGGAATCGATTTCTTAGTCCGTCAAGCCGACCGATAAAAGATGTCTCTGGTGTAAGTTTAATTGAATTTGAGTATCATCCCCAAAAAGGAGCCACACAAGAAGAAAAGGCATCATTTTTCAACCTGTTAATATGGACATTTTACAGAAGTATGCTACACATTTAGATTAAACACAGATGATCATTGAATCAATTCCAAGATGGAGTCTGCGTGTTGAGGTTTTTCGTTAAGGGACATCGTTGGTTCAGTGCTTATTTGAGGCAGTTTAAAAATGGCCCTCACGTGATTTATTATTTCCTCTTGGAAGCATGTGGACATTTGTAGTCAATTAAAAATCATTATACCAGACATTTCTGCTTTAAATGAGCAATTACCTCAGACAATTGTGAATACCTTTTTATTAATGTGATTGATGTTTTGGCAAAGCAATGCCTCATCCTTTAGCTCCCTTTCACATTAACTTCAACAATGCCTGAAAACCCTTCTTGGGGGGGATTTGGCTTTTTAATTAATTTGAAAGTGCATTCCTCGGAGGACTCTGTGCTCTTCCCTGTTTGCCAACAGCTTTGGGAAAGAAAGCTTCCGATCCCAGGGGAAAGGGGGTGTATTTAACATTCTTACGGCTCACTCAACCAAACCTGTCAGTTACCAAATCAGACAGCCGTCGCCACAGTTAACAGACAAAGCCCTCATTAAAGCTGGTGAAAATTCCACTGCCACTGCTGGGATTTATGCAAAAAAAAATTGTCCATTGAATTTCGCTAAGCATTAGATTAGAACTGTGCATAATTTACACACAGAAGCCCTTAGTTCGCGTGTCTGAGGGCAAAATAAATGTAACAAACGTAATGGCTTTCGAAGAAAAGTGGTAGCGGATGTAAAAGCCAAGTGTAAAATGTGAAATCCCTACGCTAACAATGTGCTATTCTCAGCCAGGAGACAAAGACGGGTTGATATAATAATGCATGTTATTATACTCTGGACACTTTGTCTCCTTTTAGCACGTTCAGTCTCCACTTTTCCATCGCAGACGAGGAGCAAGATCAATACTGAGGAGATTCTGAGGAGATTCCTTTTTTTTAAAGGGTGAATAGTCTGGTACTAAAAGAAAACGCAAATAAATGCAATTAATCACATGCAAGCGGTTCAATGTCTAATTAAAGAAAAAGCAGGCAACTCTGATTTCACTCATGAGCGGGGAGCCAAGGAGGAAATGCCTGGACAGCGTTTGTTGGGAGGTCGCGTGGGGGGAACGCGGACGGGCCGAGCCTAAATTACCGTCACGCTCCGTGCACCTTTGTAGTGCACCTCGGAGCACGGCGCAGGGGTCTAATGGGAGCCGGGTACTTACTGCCTGCTGGAGGCTCTGAATTATTCATAAAGATAAATATGTGTGCTCGGGCTTTCTTCAAAGAAGAGTAACGATGTCCACCGTCTATATCTGCCCCTTTATTACCCATTAATGTACAGTATTCATTTTGCCTTTCTTCAAAAAGTGCGGTCGCGGAGACGGGGGTGGGTGGGGGCGAAGTGTTGTTGCGACACTTTATTTAAGATGCAGGGATCCGAGCTGCACGTTTGCCAGCCTCTCTCTCTCTCTCCTCGCAGGAAGTGCTGCCTGTGCAGGATTCGCGCTGGGGCTCGGCACCCGGTGCTGCGGCCCCAGACTGCGGGGCGGAATCTCTCGCGGAGCGCGGAGCGGCGGAGCCTCGCCACCGTCCCCACGGCAACGCGCAGCCCCGTGTCACCGACACTTTGTACGCACGCCTCTGTAGTAGGCTAACGCATCGCTCTGTTCACACGTCTCCGTTCACATATCGCTGTGTTCACACGTCACTTTGGTCCCGCGTCTCTATTCAAACGCTGCCGTATTCATGTACTGCTTTGTGCGTAGTTTGCTTCTGAAGTCGTGCCTATACGACCCACGCCCATGCAGGAAACACTGCAGCTGAGGTGCCTTCAGTCCCCTGATACACCCGCCCGTGAATCGGTGAGACCTTTCCACACCACGTGCCGCTGTAGTGTATTACTGCGGCTGAGCTAGTGCCGCTTGGAGATCTCTTACTGACGACAGACGGTAGTCTATGGGCGCGGGCCGTACCGTTCGGAGTTGCTGCTGCAGCTGTTAACCCAAGTAGCCCTGGCCAGCTGGCTACAGCTCGCTAGTGACGTAGCCAAGGCTCAAACCTGCCATGTCTAATCTCTGCGGCCCTGCCCGCGCTTGTTGCGAGGAGCCTTTACCAACTGAGTCACTCTGGAGCTCCCGCAAGGGGCCGGCGCAGCCTAACTCTCATCACCACTTTATTAAATCGTCGCTTTTTTGTCATACAGTATATTGCCTTTTTTACAGTTTTCATACATCACTTCATATATCATAGTTGTGGCTTTATTCATTTCTCACTTACGCGTCCCTATATTCGCGCATCGTTCTGTACCTCCAGAGCTGCAGCAAACTGCGGCGGCTCGGAAATATGAATCACTTCCCTATTCTCCACAGTCGTCCCCGCTGCTGCTCCGTAACAGCGTGGCGTTGTGCAATATTGTCTGCGCTGGTTGTTTGTGCCTCGTGCTACATTGTGAATTGAAAGGGCTTGAAAATGACAGACATGGGAATCATTACGCTACTGCATCGCAGAGTGCAGATACCATTTTTCTTGCATTCGCCTTTCTGAATCTTGTTAGTGGCAGAGACTCTGACAGAAAGTGAGTCATGTTCTCAGAGGACATTATGGCTCTCCTCTCCCAGGAAGGAAGCAGACCTGCGCTCCTGTTGTCACGGCGGTCAGGAACGTATTGCAAGTGTGTCGTAATGGTCAACAACACAGTGGTCAGAACTACAATGCGGGTGTGTAGTGGTCAGAAAAGGAGCATGAGAGAACAATGGGTTTAAACCAAAAATCCCGTCAGCCTTTCTGCACCACAACCCAGCCACATTCATCAGCATTCCAGCAATTGCATGTCATGCATTTCTCTCCGATGCCACGTCGTCACCCCTCCCATTCCACACTTACACCCCTCCCATTCTACACCCACACCCTCCCATTCCATACCTACACCCCTCCCATTCCACACCTACACCCCTCCCATTCTACACCCACACCCTCCCATTCCACACCTACACCCCTCCCATTCTACACCCACACCCTCCCATTCCACACCTACACCCTCCCATTCTACACCCACACCCTCCCATTCCACACCTACACCCTCCCATTCTACACCCACACCCTCCCATTCTACACCCACACCCTCCCATTCCACACCTACACCCCTCCCATTCTATACCCACACCCTCCCATTCTACACCCACACCCTCCCATTCCACACCTACACCCCTCCCATTCTACACCCACACCACTCCCATTCTGCACCCACACCCTCCCATTCCACACCTACACCCCTCCCATTCTACACCCACACCACTCCCAATCTACACCCACTCTCTTGTCCCTTGCATTTGCCTCCCACATCCCACTAGCACATACACTCATATCACAGCTGCAGTCTGTGTCTAAGAGTCTAAAACAGAGTTAATCTACTCTGGTCCTGGAGGGCTGGTTAATCTACTCTGGTACTGTGTCTGCAGGCTTCTGTCGCAGCCAGAAACTTAACCACCTGATTCATCTAATCATTACCTTGATTGAAATGATTCTTTGCATGCAGTGTAAATTCATTCTAAAATTAAGGATAAAAGGTTGAGTAAGTGCTCTTCACAGTGGATAGACAAATCCTCAAGGAAGAATTTAAGGCAGAAGAATCAAACGGACAAAATATATGAAAAGACAGTTCGGAAAGAAACATTTGCATATTGTAAAATTCATGCCAGCGTAAAAAAATAAATTCAGTAAGGTTGGCCAAAAGGCACTTTGAGAAGAAAATCACTCGAGCTAAACTTAATGCAAAGTAGTTTTTCCCCATATTGTGGAAAATAATCTTAGACAAGTTAGAAGTCAGAGAAGGGGGTGCATTTAAAGTAAGGAAGGGGTTTTGCAGAAACGCTAAAAAATAACTTTATTACAAACTTCAGGGAAGAGGAAAATATATATAGCCAAAGTTAGAAACCCAAGAGATACACAGGTAACTGGCATAGATTATACAAGTGTCTGGAACTGCAGTGGGAGGATGCAACACTATTCTGAGAAATTCCATCATTTGGTGTTTTGTTGATGGTGGTGGAAAACACGGTCTCAGGCGCTGCTCCAGAATCTCCCATAAGTGTCCAATTGGGTTGAGGTCTTGCGGCTTAAATTGTTTTCATGCTCGTCAAACCGGTCAGTGACCACACATGCGTTGTGGTTGGGGGCATTGTCATCGTCAGATATAATACCAATATCTATAAGAAAGATTTTGACAGTCCACATTTAGAGTACTGTATCCAGTTGTTACCGCCACGCTATATTCATTTCTTACACTATAAGAAGGACATACGGTAGAAGCGCTCAATTCAGATAAATTAAACAAGACTGATCCCATGTTATCAAACGTACAAGTTGCAAATAGAGACTTATGGGGGCCTCCCGGGTGGTGTAGCAGTACAGTGTCCGACGCTGCCCACTGCGACCGGGGTTCGATTCCACCAGGTCGCGCCAGTTTTAGTTCTGGCCGGGAGTGACACTGGGGGGCGGCAATTGGATGTCCGCCCCAGGGTGGGGGAAGGGAAGCCGATACAAGCTCTCTGCGTATAGGAGTGGCCCTGTACGCATACTGGAGTTACGGTGACGGCTTGGCGGGTTCCGGCTCGGTGCTCCGCACATGTCACTGCCGGTTTCAGGACTACGGAAGCAGGCTCTCAACATGAGGGAGGGGATAATTCACATGAAATAGAGGATATAATTGGCTACTAAATTGGGAGAAAATGGGGAAAAATTGCAGAAAGAGAAAATAGAATTTTTACAAAAAACGTATGGGTTAGGTCACAAACGCGTATGGGTTAGATCACAAAGAAAGAACCATGACCCCATATTGGCTCGATTTTTCACACTCAAATCGCATCCACAATATGACAATAAATTATGACCAACTCGCTACATGATTTACGGCTAATTGCACAGCCAATCTAAAATGATTACAGCTGGTTGCAATTTTGCAAAGAGACCACCTAATTAAAAAAGGAGTGTTAACCAAAGCGTGATGCGCCCGATCCCCAAACGACAAAATTAGAAGTGCTATGATAGGAGGTGTCATATGAGCCCATATTAATTGGACCAAACACCTTCATTAATATGACATCCATACACTTTACAAATGACAAATCTATCAATGGCAAAGGTGCACTGTGTCGCTATCAGTGGATTGTGGTTCTTAATTATGACTTTGACTAATTGTAATTGTTTGGTTTGCTCCCATTTTATAGTTTATAGCAATAATTTAAAATCCTATAGAAAATAGACACATTCATCTCTTCAGTTTCAGCCATGGGGTGGGGGAGCTTGATTGTGGTTTTTAAACAAAAATGCTTTTTTACCAAAGTGTATTACAGAGGCTGAATTCTTTAGAATTGCATTTGAATGTTTTTAAGCATAACAAAAGGGCATAGGTGGAGATGAGTTCAAAGCTAATTTTGCAGTGATGCTATTGTTCTCGTTTTCACGGTGAGCTATTAATGCATGGAGCAGCTTACAAGGTCATAGCGGCAGAGACCCGTGGGCTTTCAAACCCAGGCTTTACACGTTACTGTACACTGTAGTTAAAGTGACAGGCCTAGTCAGGCTGAATGGGCCTGTTCACACTTAACTCATTAAGCTGTCTTTTAAGCTGTTACTTTTTCCCCAATTTACGCTTCTATCCTCGGTACTGAAAAGTATAGAGGCTTTAAGAGAGCTGTAAACCTGCTGGACTGACACCTTTCAGAACAGCCATAATCTAAAATATGCTGGACAAGCGTTTTTCGCATTAATGGCAGGTTATCAATCTCACTCTCGCACACAAGAAGCCTAGACAGAAAACCTCGTGAAAATGACCATAATACTTTCTAAATATGTACGTACATGGGCTATAAATCTGATCCAGCAGCCAGTAAAACGAGTTGATATAGCTGAACACAGGTTGCAGTAAAGCACGCAGGGATATTACTCAGCAAGCACCCTTCTCTCTCTCTCCTGCTATGGCCTGGCACAGCACACAGGATCTCCAGAGATTAATTACCCAGTATAGCCCAATTGGGATGCGCTCTCCTGTTTCTACTAGGGTCCTGCGGCTCCACTGCTCGAACCCGGCTCTTTGCAGCCTGCCCAGCGGGCCCTGTGCCGTCCCAGAAAATGGCCGGCCCTCCCTCTGCAAGACACTGTCTGCATTTAGTTAACAGCACTGAGTGAGCTCTCGGCAAGCCATAAACGTTTAAAAAAAAAAATTTCAAGAAGTGAAAAGATGGCGACTGTGATTTTGACAAACCCCTTGATCACTTTTAATCAATCCATCTTTTAATCAGTCAATCAAATGGCACTGAATAAAAAATGTTCACGCTTTCTATGAATTACAGTCCACCCTGCCAGAGAAACCACACAACGCCAAAGCTGCACTGCGTGGGACTGATATGTAGCACATTTGCCAATAATGCGCAATAAAATATGAATGAATCTGTATTTTGTGATTGACGCTACAATCACAGTGGCTGTCGTCTTCAACAGCCCTGTATTGTCAGCCAGAATGCCTGTTTTCATTTAGGAATAATGAACAAAGAAGTCTTTTAAAGTACCCAGCATTATTAGCAGGGTACAGAGAGAATATCCCATAATATAGCATAAAATGGCATGGAGCCAAAAGCAGCGGGATGCTACAGAAATGTTGTTTGTTTTTCCAAGAAATTCCAGGAGAGAGGCTTTGATGTGGAGAGGGAGGGCAGGAAATTCTCCAGAGAGCAGAAGCACAGCAGGCCTGTCTTAACCAATTGGAGGCTTTCTAACACCAAAGCCTTAATGAAGAGAGCACAGGCACGCTGGGACAAAGTGACGCCTTTCCTCTCTGCACTGAGGAAGACAATTGCATTCCAGCCGTCATTCTTCCCCCCCCTTCTTCATCTTCATCTTCTTCTTCCCAGCGGCCACCCTCGCCCGAAGGGGCTTGCACAATTCACGTTTTCTCCAAATTCATTCATTCTCATTCATTCGCACGGCTGAATATTTTATAGAGGCAGCTCAGGTTAAGTGGCCCCCTCACAGGCACACCGGCACGCCTGTGAATCAACCCCTGATTACAAAGCCCGCTACCTTCCTATTTGACAGAACGCATCATTCCTTGGTCTCACTGCGAGGTGAGCACTTTACTGAAGCTACATTTTACATGTACATTTTAGCAGACGCTCTTATCCAGAGCGACTTACACAGTTTACATTTCTTTACATACAATCCATTTATACAGCTGGATATTTTACTGAAGCAATTTAGGTTAAGTTCCTTGCTCAAGGGTACTATGGCAGTGCTCCACCTGGGAATCAAACCAACAACCTCTGAGTTACAAGCCCAGTTCCCTAACCATTATACCACACTGCCGCTCCAAGCTCCAACAGTGGAATGAACTGTCCCGAAGCGTGGCGTTCTGGGTCTTTCTTGAAGCCGGTTTGGCGTACTGGGCGGAAAGCTCTAACAGGTCGCTTCGACTCACAAGGCCCAGAAGTGGGTCAAACCACTCCGCTTTGGGAGGCATCGTTCCCATCCCTGTGCTCAGGTTAAGTGCCCTGCTCACAGGCACAATGGCACGCCTATGAATCAAACCTTAAATCGGCAGATTACAAGCGCAGCACTTTAACCACTAAGCCCCACAGCCGCCTTGTTTGAGAAAACCTGCAGTCCTGCAAAACCTGTTTCACTCTGAGCTGGGCACCAGTTAGAGGGAGACCTGTGTGGGTCCGTTACAGCACGTCCACGTAATGAGCAAATACACTTTTCTGGGACCCACCCCTTATTAAAATATGACACGCCTAATATACATCTACCGTAGATTGAAATGTCGAATCGAAATGTTTTAAATCTTACATTTAAAACAACTGCATGTGCATTAACTAGTGCGCCATGTAAACTGACCGGTGTGAATGTAGATGCAAAGTGCACAATATGTTATTGTTGACACATTTCCCACGGCGCGCGGTCTGGGTGCAGCTGCAATGCGGTGAACGGGTGGCAGACGTGAGTGTCCTGCGACAGTCCTTGGCGTCACTTACACTCATCAGGCTATTAGCACTCAATCGGTTGGAGCGCCGCATTATTCTAGCATCGGATGGAACTGGGCTTGCGGTTTTGGCACCGGCGACCTGCGGGAGAAATTCCCTCACATCTGGACAGAACTGCGCTCCGCAGAGCTGATGCTCCTGTCAGCCGCCGCCTGGCACAGCCAGAGGCGTCTGTTAACAATGATGAATCGCTCCGGCTGCTTCGATCCCGGCGCCACAGGGGGACGCCAGATCTGGTCACCTCTATCTAAGTGACTTTGGGAGGCTCAGAGAGGGGGGCGTCGGGGACGGACGCACCCCGGCGACGTTGCCGTATGGCGCGGACCCCTGCCGCAATGGCGGGCGCGCACGTCGCCAGCGCGTCCCACAGCTGCTGCGGAACACTTTCAAGCAGACCTTGAGGGGAAGTGGCGCACTCAATCAGACCGGGAGAAAAAAGGGAGCTCGCCTCTCTTCTCCCTCTCTCTCTCCCTCTCTTCCTCCATCCCCCGTGTCGAGTGGATCCCGCCATTTGCCCAAATTGCGTGTTCTGTGGCATGGAGGAGACCGCTGAACACATCTTTTCAGACTGCTCCAGACTTTTGGCACTGTTTTGTTTTCCGGTGGTTCTGTTTGAACTTCTCGACGTTGAAGTTGGCGAGCTCATGTTTATTTACAATGTAGCGTACTCGTGCGCATCGCGTCTCAAAACACTACACTCACATCTCAATTTTACGATGGGTCAGGCGAAAGTGCCAATTTGGACAATGAAGAAACAGCAGAAAAATGGCTCGGGTCCAACAGATGTTGTCCTATTGCTACATTTCCTGAGTCAATCTAGAGTCAAGTTATTAGCATATTATGTATTAATAAAAAACTTGTCTGACTTTGAAGCTGTTGTTCTGTGGAGGACAGTAATTTGAGGATGAATTTCTGAGCATGGTCTTTTTTGTGTTTAGTTTTCTTGTGATTTATTTTTTTTTTTTTTGTTTTGATCTTTTCTGGGCTTTGT
>JAINUG010000002.1:427015-459218 GCA_029706075.1 Aldrovandia affinis
AGAGCTGACAGGATGCAAAGATGATATTAAATAATTAAAAACAGGGCTTTTTGCAGAAGGAAGACCCTCGACAGATGCAGGCACACGCTCCCCCATCACCACCACCCCCACCGCCCCCTTATCCGCCTGCTTACTCCTCTCCGTCGTATCCAGCCCCCGACCCCCTCTTCTCCTCCTCCGAGCTGGGAGGTATGACGTTAGGAGTGTGTGGGGATCTTAAGCGGCGCTGACAGCCCCTCAGCCCCGTGTCTACGGGTGGATTTACAGCCCCGTGTGGTCTGGAGAAAGCGCCGGCTCCGCTGCTGACAGCTACGGGCGCAGGCGGCACGTCCGCGTCCGCCTTTCAGCACGCGGTCGCGCAAAACTCTCCGCGCGCGTCGCAGTGAAAATAGTCTGAATTTCTCATTAACGATTGGCTCCTCTGGTTAGGCAGGGTTTGATAACCCTGAGATAAAAAAAAAAATCGGTTTCTTGACAAAAACTATTCCTTCATGGCTAAATACCTGTATGTGAAAATTGCTATGCTGTATTTAAAAATAATATTGGCACTGGTGCTCAAAAATAAACTGTGCTGACGGTGGGGAATTATTAATGATTAGCGTTATGATATTGCCATGCCATGGTACGTAAATTGCAGTGTTATCAGAAAAATAATATTATAGTTTCCAGGTGAATGACATGGTAGGGGATAGGTAATGTAATATATTTAATAACTACACCTGTACTTAATTCCCCTGCCCCTGTTGCCACCTCCTCAACCCCAATGGATTATGAAAGGATTCTTTTAGACAAGAGATTACCTCTCTGTACAGTCACACTGTCAGCTTGTGTGACAGGCGGTTTATTGGGAAACGGATTCCAAAGCCATCGCAGAATGACGCAATTACACGGAGACTCTTTATTCGTTCTCTTTTCCCGGACTGTTTGATGTTTTGAGCCTTTTTTCTTTCATGCTCGTGCCCGATCGCTTACGCGCTGGGGGATGGCCACACCACGCTGGTGTCTCATTACTCATCAGACTCTTCTTTGAGCTCCGAGGGGGGGGTTTATCTGCCTACTGAACATTCGCAACCACGCTTTTCAAGGCCCGGAATTTCAAAGGTGTGTGTCTTTTACAGCTTTCGCCCTGGCCGAAGGCACAGTCTGGCCTTTTCTGAATCTCAGCCTGTCTGCTGTGATTTTATACACTCCGGGCACTCTCTGTCTTTGGGTTTTTTGCTGTCCCCAAAAAGCCTCCACCGCACCGAATATTCTGTGGATTTTAAATGACTGATACATGACTGGAAAATTAATAGTATAGATGGAGAACGGTGCAGAGACAAAAGCCGTGGTCTGAGCCCTGTGAGCGCGGAGGCCGAGACTGCGTTGTGCACTCATCCATTCTGGCCGGTGCGTTGTCCCCTCAGACAGCACTTAATGGTTTGATGGTGATGCAAAGTCCACGTGAAGTTCAGAGAAATGGGCTCTCGCTGTATTTTTTTATGGATCACTGCTTTTCTGGATGTGGAAATGGAGAGGAGAGTGGAAGTGTTTCTCAAATGTTAACACAAGTGGAAAAAAATGCCCCACCCCCTTCCAGCCCACACACGCACACACTTACTTACTACTTACTTCACCCATTTATATACGCCATAAAACAAAGGAGCTGGAAACTAAAAGGGAAGTACTTCTGTGTTTGTTTTACTAAAACTGCAATTATAGTCTATAATATATGATTATTATTATTATTCACTCATTCATTATCTAACCCGCTTATTTCTGGTCAGGGTTGGGGTTGGTGGGCTGGGGCCTATCCCAGCATGCATTGGGCGAGAGGCAGGAATGCACCCTGGACAGGTCGCCAATCCATCTCAAGGCTATTATTATTATTATTATTATTATTATTATTATTATTATTATTTTATTATATATAATATAGAGACACAAAGGCACACTGAAGGAATGAGCACCATAGGCCAAAGGGATTTAATGAGCCAGCTGACCATGTGAAAATTCTCACTATGTGACATGAGAAACCATCCAAAGCAAAAGAATCAAGAACCCATGTCTGTGCATTTCATAATACACAATATTTTAAATATGTGGCAATTCTGCAGAAGGCACTCTATCCCGTAAAGCAAAACGGTGCATGCTGAAACACAGTTCCCGAAGGTTGGACGTTCAATGAACATAACAAGCGATTATATTCGTGTAATGTCTTATTTTGGGAGTTGGTACCAAGCCCCCAAACCATGCTAAACAAACACTGTATTTCTGCCAGTACAACAGAAGTGAGTCATTCAGAACCTGTGGGAAGTTATAAGCTCCCCGTTTCACAGAAGAAGAAAAAAAGTGAAAATGCTACTTCCATCCGCTGTGTAGGAAGTGTAAACAGTTTGTATTAGATTCACTGTTCTTTTCACAGTTGTCGAAACACTTCTATTTTGGTGTGCTTCTACAGCTTTGGGGATTGGTCCGTTCTGTGAAGAGGCATCGCAGTTTGCGAAGCCCGCATAGCCGCCGTTGGTCATTGCGCTTCCAGCTCTGTCCATTCAAAAGATTTACGCATGCCAGGTGGTTCAGAAAGGTTCAGGGCTCACTGATGAGTTTCCATAATCTAAGGACAGCAGAGTAGGAGTGTCTGAGGAGATTATACGATTTAAAAGAACAAAGGGGGATCTCGGTTATGGATTAATTCTGTTACGGGACGTCCCCCTTTGCTGTTTCCTGGGGCCGAAGCCTCGCGGATCTGCTTCTGAGCCCCGGCGAATCTCTCCGTGTCCGTGTCTGAGTGAGAAAGGTCAGGGGCAGCCCCCCGGGCCGCGACCCTGCCTCCGCTAACTCCGCCAGCGTGTAAATTGACACAGATAAGCAGGAATTGACAATCTGTTGACTTTAAGTTCAGACGGACATATTAAAGTATCGACCCATAACTTTTCACTGGGGGGATGTGGTGAATCTTCACATTCCACCATGTCCCATAAATCTCTCTGTTTATATCAGAGGGGATGTGAGGCTCTGAGTAAGACATAAATGTCTCCAAATACCCATTATTTGAATGACTAGGCGTTTGTTTCCATCCCCCAGCGCGCTGTAACAGAAGCGCAAGGCGCCTGAGCTGCTGATGTCTGAGCCCTCGGCAAATCCGATCCACATTTTCAAAAGTTGCGCTGCATATTTGCATTTGTTCTTATTTTTCAATCGTGAAGAACATTGACATGAGTGTTTGTCTCCTTCCCTGTGAGTCACGTCATGTCCCGGGAGCAGAGCGGCTGACGTTTTGTCAAAAAGGTCTTCATTCTGATTGGCTGTATCTACGCGGTGATAGACAGCGCCTGTCTCTACGCATGTCCTTCACACCCGAAAACCCACAAACGTAGTCAACACAAGCTCCATCCGCTGAATTGACTGACTGTCCTTCCAACAAATCTGTGCCATCTCATCCACAATTTATTTTTTATTTATTTTATTTTCCACAATCCTATTTTACTTTGTTCTCGCATTTCTACGCCCGATCAGTTGCGGAGTGTGCGGACCTCAGAAGCACGTACAGCCAGCCGCTGCTTATTTCACTCTGCAGTCCAGCAGCTGAGCTGCAGCCCTTGCGCAGTCGGACTGCTCTTCCTGCGCAGCTGGTGCAGGTGCCCCGATCCTCGAGAAGGAGTTGCTTTCGCACAACGAGGCGGGGGAAATCCCTGCCGACTCGAACCCTCCCTGGCGACGGCACGGCCAATTATGTGTCAGTCTGCAGTGGCGCAGTCAGGATTCTAGATCTGTCCGATGGGCGCATCAACAAGTTCTCTGGCACACAACAGCCCTGAATTCAGTATCTACTTTCGAGTTAAATTGAACAATTACAGGGACTCAACAAAAGTATATATTTTTTATTGTTGTTGCCAGTCTGTTCATTTTAAGTCTGCCAAATATAGGCCTTTATTCCCACAATGCACAGCTTTGCAAAGTTCCATTATCAGGCGAACGACATTGCAGTAAGAATGCAGGAACACCTTCAGGCACACAAACCCCAGGGCACCGCTCTGACTCAGTGTCACACAGACAGACATGTGACTGTTTCCTGTTTCCGACGGACAGAAAAGTCCTGATTTAACGGCACAAACAGACCTCTCTGCAGGCAGTGAGTCATTCTCTATTCCCACATGATGAAGCAAGCATGGACTTTAAGGCACTGGTGCCCGGAACCTTCCCATGATGTTTCAATTAAAGATCATAACCCCCCACACACACACACACACACACACACACACACATACACATATCCAGTTGTCCATCATGCCCCCCACTGCCCCCTCCCCAATACTACAGGCACCAGAGGCCGGCTGAGATCGGAGCCCTGCCAGTGTTCTCGTCGCATGGCTGACCGATTGCAAATCAGGGAATAAGATCGCCATCTAGAGGCAGCAAACATCTCTTCACTCTCCTATACCCCTGAACCAATCTCAGAGGCCAGACACAGCAGCTGGCTCTCGAGAGCTGCACCAGCACAACCCACTCCCCCGCCCCCCGCCTCCTCTCCTCCAATTAAATCACTAATACTGCATTTCTGACCCAGCCAGCATCCTACTTTAAAAGACACTGTTACTTGGCAACAGGAGAGGGCCACTTCTCCAGGACGGGATGGGAAAACAAATGCCTTTATTTGTTAGATTATGCAGCGGAGTGTGCGGGGACTGGCCACGGCAACGCGGTCCCGCCGGCCTCTGTTCCGAGCTCATCAGCGTGCTCGGCGCGCCTGCCAACGCCACACTGACAAGGGTCGGACTCGCAACGAAACACGCACTCCAACGGGCACTTATGAAACATTCAATACCAAGGGGGGCGCCAAGGAAAATATCAAAGGGGTGGGAGGTGGCGGGGGGATAACGAAACGAGTACAGTAGAGGGGGGATTTTATTCCGCACACAACTCGCCTGAACTTCTGTGTGAGCTCATTCATCACAAAGCAGAAAGGCAAGGCATGCCTTTGGGGGGGAAAGTGCACAGCTTACCCACACCCACAAACACAGCAACTGCACTGTTGGTGGTGTCCAACAGTGCTCTGTCATGTGGCGACCGTTGAGTTATTACAGCTCTGACCCGAGCGCCGCGCTCTTACCTGATATGATGGGGGCTGAGCGGAATATGTCCGACAACCTGCTGTTCACCGGCTCATAGGGAGATTCCTCCAGCAAGTCGTTTCCTGGATGTGATGAGATAAAGAGTGGCTCTGTTTACGTTCAACCTGGAGGGCTCTGACCGTGACACAATGCCGATGCAATCAATCGCTTCGTATGCGTTGTTTTAATGTCATTCTATCTTCATCTTAAATTATTTACACTTTTTTCTTTCACAGAATCACATCTTGTGATTCATTTCAAATTGTGAATTTTTGCTTCTGTCCCACACAAATCATTGGTGCTATATCTGCATACCTTTATATGCAAGAGTATATTTTGTGCCAAAAAGGTGTGAAATAGCAGGTAATAAACTATAATTAGATTTATTTCACTGTATTTCAGTGTTGGAGCTTGGCCAGTAACATATTTTTTTTTTTTTTTATTTTTTATGTTTTTGTGTGTGTGTGTGAATATAACTGCTAACAAATGTATCCAAGTGCCTCCTGTACATTCATAAACTACTCAGTGGATATCCTCTTCTATCCGAAGACATATGTGTATCTGGATTATGTTCATCTGTGAAGCCAGGAATTTAGAAACTGTAAACATGGCCCTATTTGCAGGAGCCAAACTTGAAATTCGAGTGAAATATGTGTGCCTGGTAAACTTCTTACCTGATGATATTAGGCAGTCCAGTGAATGCAATTTTTCATATAGTGTGGTGCCATAAATTAAATACAACGTGTTTAATTTCCAAAGTATATTTTCACCCAAATATTCATTGTTTTTATAAGGACAATGTTAACCATGTCGGTTCATCTTCGCGTTTCTCTCGCCAGACTATCGCGTTATTAATGGACGATTAGACATGCTGGTCATTCGCGCAGCGGCACAGCGCGTGGCCCCACTGCCGTCGCAGCTTCAAAGTCTGATTAGCAATTGCGAGTGACCAAATTGGTTCGCGCGTCATTAATTTAAAGGAATCCCTTTTCACGCAGACCCTCAAAGCCTTTGGCCACAAATTTTGATGTGATCACTAAACAATGCGGTCGTCCCACGAAGACACTGGAACACAGCATCATTATTAAACCAAAGCGTCTCCCACTGTCGTCATTAAACATGACGGGTCATTAATTTACCCATTCATTTTATAAGCTTGTGATGCTGGTTGGATGACAGAACATTTCGTTGATGTATCCTAATACTTTCCCTGCAACTATTTCTATTATTTAGACGAACACTAATAAGTCGTTATCTGACACGGATGTTCGCCGTTGTTGGCGTTGACTGTAGTCAAACAAATGATAATAGATGCGTACCCTGTAAAGTCTGATAAATTCCCCAGTAAATTCGCAAGCAGTTTTTCTCCTTCTTCATGCCCCGTTTACACCTGCAGTTGTAGAGCGGGCTCTGCTTGATGGCGTCCATCGCGCTCCGGCATTCGTCCTGCGCTTCGGGTCCCGCCACCATGCTGAAATTGGTCTCTTTTCCGGCGACACACTGCCTCATTGTCCGGTACTTGGTGCTGCAGCCCATCTCCTTCAGGCACTGTTCGCTCGCCCTCACGCAGTCCAGACGGCCCGCGCGGGACAACATGCTCTCCTCGGCAGACAACAGCACATCTGTATTGAGACGATGATGATGAGAACAACGATAATAATTAAAAACAATGAATAATAAGTATTTTATTATTATTATTATTATTATTATTATCGCCATCATCATCAATAATACAAATACAAATAACAACAACACCAACAAAATAAGAATAGCCTAATAATAATAATAATAATAATAATAATAATAATAGCGGCAAGTAGGCTAATCTCATACCATGTTTGGAAAAGTTAATGTATATAGAAATACTACGTTTCACTATGGGCCAAATCATACAATGGGATACAGTCTATATTGGGCAGAAAGAATTGCAAACACAAATCAGTTTAATTTGATACACAACTATTGTAGATGAAGTCAAATAAAAGAGCAAAATATGTCTGTACAAGACAGAATCCACGCGAGCTTTTTACATTGTTAGACAAACTCGTGCGACAGGGACTTCAGAAACGTAATTATTGTGGATTTATTGATAAAATGTTCGACACTACTCGGCAGTTCAAGTTGTGCAGTGTTTGTCTCTTTCATGTAAAATACATATAGCCTATCGATTTAACTTTCTCTATAAAGTAGTTTCATATTCCACCAATTCTAGACCAACTTCTGAAATGACATATTTGACGAATTTAGGAATCAAACGCAGGTAGAAAAAAACATTTAAACTTACCCAGCAGAGGCAACACGACGAATAAAGTTGCGAGAATCATCGTGTTTTCCTTCCTTGTTTACTTACAATACTATCGTTAAGAGCCTTTAAGCGATTTATAGTTTTGATTCCCCGGACAAATCCACTCCTTTCACATTCAAATCCATTGAAGCATTAGCGGAAAGTGGTCCCACGTAAACATCCAGGCGACTTCACTGGGTAACCATCCCCCCAAAATGTACTCCAGTGTTACAGCAATCAACCGAAACCAACAAGGAACAGCTCCCGTACCTGTAGTTTACGGACAATTCACAGAGACGCAGACAAAAACACCGAAAGGCGAAGAAATAGTCGCGCAAGTGGTCTCCAAACTCCGGCTCACTGCGATGCTTGCGCTCTGATGCGTCCACTCACTCGCACTGTAGCGACTACAGCATCAAACGAGCGGCAGCGGCAAGTCAGCGCGCCTTCAGCTTTCGATGTTTGCACATCGGCTGATGACAAATCGTTCCATTGTAATCTCGCAAATTCGTGCGCGCTGATTAGTTTTGTTCAGCCTCCTCCTTTGCTAAATAATAGCCCATATACACTATATGCGAAGGCTGCCTGGGCGAACTGAAACGTCTCGAGTTGCGAACTAGCAAAGCTAATCCTTTTTGTGAAAGCAATTGTGTCGGGAAATCCTTATAAATACGCCGTCTGCTTAGCTGCTCGATGGCTTGCTGTCGCTCATTGCAACAGTGACGGTTGAAACTTGAAATTGTTGTAAAATGTCCAATTAAAAAAATGCTTACATTAATGATATATTAAATATTGAGTATTGTTGCTTGGTAGTAGGCTATAGGACAGTCGTGTAGAGTTTATCCTTCACGACTCTGCATATTCAAATGTGTAAGTGAGCGCGCGTCTCAGTCCCTGGTTTCACCGGCCAGACGAAATGACAAATATCAGTAAAAGTTAAATTGCTGAAGAAACGGAAGTCTTTAATTTCTCGTTACAATGCACGTTTGTATGACTTCTGGCGCGGGTTCAATAATTTCAATAATTTGACCCCCCTTGCATTGCCGAAACGAATACGAACCCCTTGTGTTAGCAGGATTATGACCTATTTTGTATACTGATGAACACCAGAATTATATTTTTTCCAAGGAGCACCCAAGACAATGCTTTTTTTGGAGGGAGGAGGAGGGGGGGGGGTGATTACAAACTACTATTGCGCTATATATCACGTTTTGATTCCTGATTGTATAGTAATTCAACAAGATACTGATAGCACACAGTCCTCAGTAGTAGGTTGTATGTGTATCATGTGCAATTTGATGATAACTAGTTTATACTATACCGGCTTCACTTATTTATCATGACATCAGCTAACCCTTCAAAAAATGTGTCTCTAGTACAACGTGCAGCAGTTATCAAACGTGCCAGACCACGAACGACAAAGAATTCAGAGATGAGGGTAAGAATCGGCAAAATTATCATTACATTGTCACATAACCTTTAGTTATTGAGAAGCAGTGTCTTATTTTGCCGTAGTGTTAACCACCAACATCACACTCTTTGACAGCTGGGGTCGATAATACTCCCCAACAATCATTATCTTGCTGGTGTATTTTGAATAATTTCCAGACTACACGTAGGCGTATTGGATTCAGGTAATATGTTTTAAGACAGTGTTTATCTCATTCCTGCATCATTTCTTAACTTAATGCTAATTTTGTCGTGAGGAATTTGAGGGAATTTACGTTACTTTGCTTGAAGCAAGCTATATTTAAAATAGTGACTTTGAGGCATATACTATGGAACATTAGTAGTGAGTTTATAGTAGGCTATGATTCGGCACAATAAATAGACTGGTATGGTTCATACTTGACACCAAAAAGTTCAGCGTATCCTCACATATACTACTATACAGTGTAATATAATATAATATAATATTCTGAAGTAGCGCATTGTGCTATATTTCAGGAACTCTAACACGAGTAATCAATGGAAGGAAAATGAAAGTGGATCAGTAATTGTTTATTTTAGATTTTGCCTTTTTATCATTTACGCATAGCCCGACTGCCACCTAGATTCTCGAAATGTTACAGTTGAAGGCGTCTAAGGTCAGCGAGTTTTAAACAAAGCACCGAGAACCATTACCATAATCTATCTTTCATCTAAATTTTAGATTAGGTTTACGACTACGACCGTTCACGAAATTGATCTGACAGAAACGTGGGCGTATAGAGCCACCTGCCGGATTTGAGAAGTATTACCAATTTCTTCTTGCTATTTACAAATAAACAATAACAAGATACAAATAAATATATATATATACCACCAATGAGATGAGGAACCACCAAATAGCGGCATTGTCTGCGCTTGCAGAAAATGTATTTTTCTTTGACTGAACAGCAAAGCCTGCACTGCTCACAGGACTACATGTGTTTCCTTGGATTTATCAATAGGAATACTTATGAATGTATTTAGAATGTCTTGTTCTGTTTTGTTTTGTTGTGAAAACGGTTCCTATTAGTTTAAAGACATCTGCATTGTAAAGAGCTATTTTCAAAAGCTGATAAAAATAAGGAATATAGAACACTTGTTTGTGACTGTATAAACAGTATAAAATGTCAGTGTTATTCAATATGTAGTATTGATTTGTACATTTTCTGTCAAAGTTGTATAGACTAGGTTGTATAGTGATGCTTGTGTACTTAAATTCAGACTAAATTATTGTCTGCCTCAAAGAATACATTTCTCTCTTGTTTTGACCACTTTTTGTGTGTTAACCTAATGTAAATAACCATTTAAAATGCAGAAAACTGCAGATTTATTTGAAAAACATACTATCTATATGAAAAACGACCCCTTTACAAGATTTTAAATTTCCAATAAACATTTAAATATAAGCTATATTTTGTGATAATGAGCCAACTGTCAATTTTCATAGTGTAAAGTTATGTACGAACACCAGGGAAATGAATGGTAATTCTCACAGAATAAATAATTTGATGAGTCTGCACATTTTTGCAGTTTGGAAAATTGCCAACCTCATGAAGGTGTATAGACATAAATCTAGATTTTATGAAAACCTTCAATCAATATTTACTATTAATTTTGCAAATGAATGTCAGAATGATATACTCGTGGTCATATAAATGAGCAGGCGTTCACACTTTAATGTGCTTCGTGGCACTGGATCAAAAACCATCCGTTCTACAGTGCTCAGGAAATTGGATAAAATAAAGAATGATGTGACAAATTTTAAAGGAGCAAATGGCACTGAATTAAAGTTATTGATTGCTGACGGTGCTTACAGACGTCAAACAATACTCTCGCTGGCAGGTCTAATAGCTTTTTGAGAGGGACCCGTGATGAATTGTGGGAGGGGGACTAGCGGCCGGACGGTTCACCTGCGGCAGAACATTTCCCATAATTCTCGAGGCGTGATCTGATTCCTGTCTCCGGCTCCCGATGTGAATCATGACCCAGCCTGAGATGGGCACTCCCAGCAGGGTATCCCAAACCCGACCACTCACCACTCACACGCTATAGGTTGAGCTTTGAGTTCTGACAACCTGTGTGTGTGTGTGTGTGTGTGTGTGTGTGTGTGTGTGTGTGTGTGTGTGTGTGTGTGTGTGTGTGTGTGTGTGTGTGTGTGTGTGTGTGTGTGTGTGCATGCATGTTTCAGTTTTCTCCTGCTTTCATGCGATGCATTCTGATGCAATATTACTGAAAGGTATACATTCATTTTGACTTCGACATTTCTCCAGGAGTATATTTTCTGAAACAAGTAGTTTAAAAAACCATTTCATTTTCATAATTTCTCTGTAATTAATTATGCAAAACTGAAAAAAACTAATCTTGGTCGTGTGTGTATTTGTATAGCATCATATATGGTAAAATGGTTTTGCATGTGTTGAAATGTGGATGTGATTGTGAAATTCTTCACTTGTATATGCACCTCTGTCCAGGGATACAAAATCTAGGGAAAACATGCATTGATTATGATTTAAGAAAAATACTATAACTGAGAAGATGTTGTTGTTGTTGCCAAGAGAACCAGCGATGATGACTAGAGCCAACAGATATTTTGGTGCGCACCAGTTGGCAATGTTAGTACGCTACCACTTTTCTTGTGTGTTCACTGTTAAAATAAAGTGTTTTGGTGTTTTGAAACACCAAGTTCAAAGCATTTCAAAACACATTATCTTTGATTGAAAAACCTCAGTGGGGTTTTCAAACACCAATGGAATTTTGCTCTGTCAAAATGTATTTGCATATTTGTGAGTAATGATTTTTTGTTCTATTGCTTCCATGGAAACTATTAAATGAGCATATTACCTGGTATGCAATTTTATTTAAAAAATACCTAGGAGGTTTCTTCTTCTTCCAAGCATATTACTTGAACACCCCAAAATCATCTGGAAAAATGTCACCCGCAAATCCCTTAGCAATACACAAAAAAATCATGGCATGGATGTCTAATCACATATGCCTCCCCACTAGGACCCGCAAATAGTTTGGAAAAACATTACATATATTGCTTTAAGCAATAAACAAAATCATATATCATGGATGTCTGCTCATGGTTGTCTCCCCACCAGGTCATTCATGTTTAGCCGGCACCTAGCCCTTACAGAGAACTGCCCCCACGGATGCACTGATTCTGCACATGTACACCACCTGTTCTGGGAGTGCTCCGTGGCCAGACGGGTCTGAGCCTTGTTGTCTCTTCCGTATTCCTGAACAGGCCCTTGCCAAGATCCTCCCTGACGGGTGAGAGCATCCTCTGCGGTCGATCCAGAGGCTGCAATACCCCAGAGCTCCAGCGCCAGTGGAGGATCATTAACACCGTGAAACAGGTCCTGTGGGAGGCGAGGAACATCACTGTCTACCAAAAGCAAACTGTACACCTGGAGTTTTGGCAGACTTTAATAATGATGAGAGAAGGGCGAGAGAGAAATGGGGTGTGAGCCACTGGAAATAACTGGTTATTTAGCTCACCCCCGCAAGAGGAGACGTGCTCTGAACCACCGAAGAGCCCGAGTACTGGACTGTACCAAGCACTTCATTTGCTTTAAAACAAAAACAAAAGTATTGTCGTTTTTTCCCCCTACATACATATGTGCCTTTTGACATAGTATTGTCAATTTTTTCTTTGTTTGGCTATTTTCTTTACCCCAGAAATCCTAGATGTCTAAGATGGTGTCTTGAATGTTGTTCCTTTTACTTTTACCCATGACCTTGTGAAATGTACTGTCTGCCTTCCTGTGTATCTTTAAATGTAAAAAAATGTTACATTTTAAAGAAATAAATACATTTTAAAACCAATAAAAGACAATTGTCCCCACCAGGTTATTAATGCATTGGCATCACTTTACCCTTACTGAGAGTGGCCCCTCAGATGCATTGGTATAGAACACGTGTACCACCTGTTCTGGGAGTAACCTGTGGCTAGATGGGTCTGAGGCCTTGTTGTGTCTTCCGTCTCCCTTAACAGAGGCCTGCCGAGATCCTCCCTGATGTCTGAGAGCGTTGTCTACAGTTCTGCCAGAGGCTGTAACACCGCTGAGCTCCAGTGCTAGCGGAAGATCGCAACCTCCACGAAGCAGGTCCTGTGCAAGATGAGGAACATCAGGGTCTATCATAAACAAACAGTGGACCCGGTCCCTCTCAGGAGGAGGATTTCCAAAACTGCCTGCAAGATGCCATTTTGGCTGGCCATGGAGACCGGGGTTCGATTCTCCGTCTCGCCAGAGTCGGGTCTGGCCGGGAGTGCCCCCAGGGGCGGTGATTGGCTGTCCGCCCCAGGGAGGGGGAGAGAAGCTGACGTGACGTTCGCTGCACATAAGAGTGGCCCTGTAGTACCGGATTACGGTCGACGGCCTGGCGAGTGCCGTCTCGGAGGAGACGTTACTTCGCCTTCGTCACTACCGGTCGCAGGACAACAGCAGCGAACTCACATTACTAGGGGGGGATTGACTACCAAATTGGGAGAAATTGGGAGAAAATGGGATAAAATCAGAAAAAAAAAAAAAGAACATCTAACCCACCCCGTGAGAAGGGCACTGCTCGTACACCAAAGAGAACCAGAGCACCGAAAACACAGATTTAATTCAGTCTTTTTAAGAGAGTTCATGTCTTAATTTATCATTTCATTTGGAAAATATTTTTCTTTTTGGTTGATAGTTTTTGTATTTGCCACTGTATGTAGTATAATTGACCCGTGTGTATGTGTACATGTTCTGATTGTGTATTTTTGATTGCCCCTGTTGAATTATGTAAGTAAAGATTTGTGTACCCTCTTGTGTCCTTATTACTTTTGGAATTAAGAATTTAAATGTTGAAAGGTTTTTAAATGTAAACAAATGTTACAAAACCAATAAAAAAGACAATTATATGAGATGACTATGTATGTCAATACCACATATAGCATAGTACTACTCCACTGATATATCTGACACACATACACACGCACACACACACATATATACTGTATAAATATATATACATATAGTAATTATCAAAATGATATTGTCAAAAGTATATATAATAGATAATATGTAAATCAAAGCCACCCAAACTATGGACAGTTGAATAAGTTAATATATAAGTTGAATTACGAGAGTTCATTTTACCCCATACAAATGACATGCATGTGCAAAAAAAATCCTCCTCCTATGGTATATATCAAATCAAATCAAATTTATTTGTATAGCACTATTCACAATTGAATTGTCACAAAACGCTTAACAGAGGGGGAACCCTCTTCTGGCCGGCACAGGGTGTGTCCAAAAAAGACCATATCATGGTCAGTACAAGGCGACTCAGGGCTGAATGACCTCCTGAGTTAGGTAGTCAGTGGGGGGAGGGGGTTAACCACATGTGGGGGTGATCCAGGGACTGGGGTAGGCCAGGTGACACTTCTCGCAGGATCTAGGGCTCGGGGGCGGGTGCCCCTGAGTCAGAGGCCGAAGCAGAGAAGTGAAGAGAACATGCAGTCATAAAAAAAAAATCTTAAAAAAATCTGTGCTATGGCCAGTAGCATTATGTGAGCACAAGCATAGGAAATATACAGATAGCCCCGACGGGTGTAAGCTATGGCAGCATACCTATTAGGAGAGGGACAGAGAATAAACGCAGCCATGAGAGAGTTCCAAACCATCCACACCTGATCAAGGATAACCAGCATAACAGTGGTGGTAACACATTGAGGAGGTGACAGTATGGAACGTTTCTCACTCCATAAGACACTAGGGCACGGCCTTCTCCATCTCTCCACCTAGACTATGTTTGGCAGTAGGCTAGGCTGAAAATATATATTTTTAATCTAGACTTAAAAATGTAAACTGTGTCCAAATCCCATACATGCTTTGGTAAACCGTTTCACAACAGAGGAGCTCTAAAAGAGAAGGCTCTACCACCAGCTGTGCTTTTCAAAATTCTAGGGAGTAATAGATGGCCGGCTTCTTGTGAACGAAGCAGGCTTATAAGGGGCAATCATTTCGGTCAGATATATAGGTGCAAGTCCGTGCACTGCTTTAACAGTACTTTATAATCAGCCCGATATTTAACAGGAAGCCAATGTAGTGATGCTAACACAGGAGTAATGTGCTCATACTTCTTGGATCTAGTCAAAATACATGCCGCTGTATTCTGTACTAGTTGAAGACTCTTAAGAGAGCTACTAGAGGAGCCAGATAATAAGGCATTACAATAGTCTAGCCTCGATGTGACAAAAGCATGTATCAAGGTTTTTGCATACTCTCATGACAGAATGTGCCTAATGTTTCTTAGGTGAAAGAAGGCTACTCTGGAAGTGCTTTTAATATGAGTGTCAAATGTAAGATCCTGATCAATTATAAAACCAAGGTTCTTGACCGTTAGACATGATGCAACTATGAAATCATCTGCATTAACTGCAGATCCCACTTGTTCCTTCATTTTTGGGACCCAAGACCATCATCTCTGTTTTATCTGAATTCAAAAGCAGGAAATGTACTGTCATCCAATTCTTTATATCAGAGATCTAACTGAGTAAATGTAAGTATTTCACCTGGTTTCATTGATACACAACTGTGTATCATCTGCATAGCAATGGAAATTCACACCATGTTTACGAATAACATTACCGAGTGGTAGCAAGTATAATAAGAACAGTAATGGTCCCAGCGCTGAGCCTTGTGGAATACCATATTTAACCTGAGAATAGTCAGAGAACTCTTGATCTAATTTCACAAATTAAAACCTGTCTGATAAGTATGATTTACACCATAAGAGTGCCCGTCCATGCAAACCAACCAGGTTTTCTAGCCTGTAAAGGAGAATCTGGTGGTCAATAGTGTCAAAAGCAGCACTTATGTCAAGGAGCACTAGAATAGAAACACAACCAGTATCCGATGCTAACAGTAGGTCATTTACAACTGCCGTCTCAGTGCTATGGCTTGGTCTAAAACCTGATTGTAGTGTTTCATACAGATTATTCGTTTTTAGGAAAGCAGTTAATTGTTGAGCTACAAAGATATAAAAAGATAAAAAGTATTAAACACTTAAGTTCAAGAACTGGTGAGTTGTTCCAAGGTAAAGCATGTAGGGGCATGTGTGTGTTTTAGAGTCATGTGAATTGCTATATTTTTATGATGTTTAAAAACGATTTCGAACATATCCAAACACCAAAATGGGAGTTCAAAGCAAACACTCTCCCAACACCATTTCTCCGGCCATCTAAACTTAAAACCGTTCGGCTAGTTATGTTCATAAATATTCAAGTATGACAACCAAGATGCTGTTTGAGTGAAAGCCCCCTTTCCCCTCGTACAAATTATGTGTGTTTAAGTGTATATGACGTTTTCACCGTCACTGGTTGTATTCTCACCCCCTAGTCTCCAAATACAGTGTTTCAAGACACACGTGTTGTTCTATTGCCTTTTTTAGTCAAGATATTGCCAATAATTAAAAGGTAGCAGCTGGTCGTGTGACGTCATGAAAACGAAGGTCGATAAATGTTGGCTAAAATCAGCTCGAGCTAAGCAAGCATCGTTAACAGGTAGGTTAGCTGTGAACATTACCCTAAAAATTTGTTTGCAACAATGTCGAGCAGAGCTGAAACTTTTAAAATTAGCTGCCTACAAGCCAATGGTTTCATATGTTGCATCCTTGTTTAGGTCGTGTTTTAAAACAAAAACAAAAACAAAGAAACGGTGTCTTGCGCGGTTTGAAAAAACAAAACATGGCTGGGTTTTAGTTTTACTTAAAGGTGACGACGAATACCATATTTAATCAAATTGAAAAACCAGTAGCCTATGTGTCGAAAACAACCTTGTTCCACAAAGGTAGACAAGGAGCTTAGCTATAGTGCTTTACCTAGTTAAATTGTAAATAATAAGCCAGTTAAAATATGGCTCTTGTTTTGTATTTGTTAAGGACAAATTGCTGTCACCGTAACGTAGTGGAACAGACCGCTGCATACCTATGTTTTAAACTGGAATGCGACGTTGGTAGTAGCGAAAGGGCCTTTAAAATGTATCTTAATAACGCGGTTTTATTTGAAGTTACTGATATGTAATATCGGGTAGGAAGCTGCAACCTGCTCTCCTCTCTAAAAAAAGTAGGACTCTATTTTTTAATTATTCAAAAGTACCAGTCTGCCACCAGACAGCGACGGCGTTAGATATTCTGTGAAAATATATTCCAAAGAACCCCACAATTGAATTTAAACATTTTTGTTCTCCGAGCAAAGGGAGCTGTCACCAGCTGTCAAGAAAGAAAAAATCAAGACTTCAACAGAAGTCGGATGGCAACAGAGTTGGATGGCAAAGACTGAAGTGGAAGGAAAGGTGAGATGAAAAGTGAGTCTGACCTACTTATGAGCAGAAAACGGCTGAACTTCTATGCACTTCTAGCACCTTTTTGCACCCAAACTGTAAAAAAAGAATAATGGAACACCGAGCACCCTGTTGCATAGCCTGCATAGTCAGTGTTTTTTTACTGTAAAACAAGAAATTTGTATGTGTTCATATTCTGTGTTTGAGAATAGCACACTCTTCTCAAGCATATGCAAATCCTTCCTGTGATGCTGATTGGTCCTTCAAACGACAACCTTACAAAACATTACATACAATACTGACACAGTATGTAATGTGAGCAGCATCGCATACAAACACAAACTCATTATTTGCAGAATTATGCATGCTTCCTAGTTTCAGACTATACTATGCGCAAAGGAACAACTATCCAGGAAAATGCATTATTATGACCACAGGCTTGGACTAATGCTAAAAATGACTATTTCCTGTTAGCACTACACTAGCTAGCTGTCAGAGCGACTCCCGACACGTGGTTCATTGTTTGTTCATTTTTTTGTTGTTTTGTTTTGTTTTGTTTGTTTTACCGTTTATGAAGGTGATTAAGGGTGCGATCAACAACAGATCAAGAATGATGACATTGGTCAAACAAACTGTAATTGTATGGATACTGATCTGCTGCATACAACCAGCATGGGCACTTAAAAAATACATAAAAATAGTAATAATAATTTATTTTCCGATTTTACCCTGTTTTCTCCCAATGTTGTAGCCAATTACCTGCATGCTTAGTTCAATCCCCCTATCCCTATAGTTCACTGCCGTAGTCCTGTGACCGGCAGTGACAAGGGCGTAGCGCTGCCTCCTCCGAGACAACACTCGTTGTGCCATCAACTGTAATTCCGGTACCCCAGAACCACTGCTATGCGCAGCGAACTGTGTGTGTTGGCTTCCCTCCCCCTCCCTGGGGTGAACAGCCAATTGCCACCCGACGGCACTCCCGACCAGAGCCGACTCTGGCGGGACGGGGAATTGAACCCCGGTCTCCGTGGCCAGTGTTGGAACGTTGTAATCACTGGACCACGCGGGAGGCCCTAGCATGGGCACTTTTAACAACACCGGTAGATTTCCACACTACTAACCCCAGAAGGCTCACCTAATCGCAGGAAAACCTGTTGGACTTGAGGCCTGCTTCCCCGGATCTACTGGTATCGTTGCTCACTGATCAGATCCCTCCATGTCTGACACGGAAACTGCACAAGCAGATACGGAGAAAAAGGGGTTCCATGGGAGGAATCCAAAACAGATTGAGGAGACAAGGTAGTAAGCTCCCATTGCCTTCTATCACCATGTCAAATGTGCGATCACTACGGAACAAAATGGATGAACTCTTTGCACTGACAAAATTTAACTCTGACTACTGGCAAACAAGCCTGTTTTGTTTTAATAAATTGTGGCTGTCTAACGAGATCACAGATGTGGAGCTTGATGGTTTTACAATCATACGTTTTGACAGGGACATTAGTAAGACACAGAAGTCAATTGGGGGTGGGCTTTGGATGGCTGTCAACAACTTGTGGGCAACAAACTTCATGGTGAGAGAGACTGAGTGTTGTAAACACTACGTGATCATGACTGTGTTGTTCAGACCCCACTACTTACCCCGTGAGTTCGATCAGATCACTGTGATTCTTGTGTATGTACCTGGACCTGACAACACACTTGCGGTGGAGCGCATTGCTGACAGCTATAACAGAGCGGTCAGCAGAACGGCTAATCAGCCTGTGTTTCTGTTGAGCGATTTCAATTGGTGTGACGTCAGCACACTCCTCCCCAATCTAGAGCAGTATGTTTCATCCCCGACCAGACTGAACAGAAGCTGTCTCCAAGCCCCGCCCACTTCTTGGTCGTTCTGACCATAATGCAATCCTCCTGCGGCCACGTTACAGACAAAAACTGAAAATGGACAAAATCCAAACAAAACACATTAAAGTCTGGGATAATGATTCTGTTAAGAAACTCAGAGGGTGTATTGCAGATACAGACTGGGAAATGTTTTTTCAGAGCAGTGGGGCAGACCTGAACGTCCTCACAGGCTCCATCTGTTCCTGGTTAGGCTACTGTGTGGACACTGTAATTCCATCTAAACAGGTCAGACTGTACCCAAATAACAAACCTTGGGTAACTAAAGATTTAAAACACAGTTTGAACCTCAAGAAAATGGCATTCATACAGGGAGACACACACAAGGTCAAGGAGCTGGGGAAGGAGCTGAGGCAAGGGAGGTGTGGCAAGGACTCAACACCATGATGAGCAGAGCCCAGAAGCCAGCTCAGCTTAAGTGCTCTGACCCCGCCTCCTTTTTAATTAAACTTTTTTTTTTTTAAAGGTTCAACAAGACTGACCGCCAGGATGACTGGGTCCCCACACAGTCTCCCCTCACACGCATCATAGTGTAAAGGTGGAATGTGACATCCATCCTGTCACGAGTCAACCCTCGGAAAGTCCCTGGGCCAGACGAGCTTAAAGGCAGGGTGCTCAAGGAGTGTGCCACCGAGCTGGGAGACATGCTAACACCGCTATTTCAGCTGTTTTTAGACTCTGGCTTTGTCCCCCCAGGCATGGAAGGAGTCCTCCATCATCCTTGTGCACGATAACCGGTACCACCCAGCGACAACTATCAGACCTGTATACTCAGTCAGTCATAAAAAGGCCACTCTCATCACACAGGACCCCTCACACCTCCTCCACAACACCATCCAATTACTCCCAACAGATCGTCACTACAGAGTCCCATTGGCCAAGAAACGAATTCATAAAAAATCATTAATTCCCACAGAAATATCTGTTAAACAAAAAATACTTTGCTACTTTGTCTACTACTGTCTTAA
This sequence comes from Aldrovandia affinis, assembly GCA_029706075.1. Classification (NCBI taxonomy): domain Eukaryota; kingdom Metazoa; phylum Chordata; class Actinopteri; order Notacanthiformes; family Halosauridae; genus Aldrovandia; species Aldrovandia affinis. The sequence continues at coordinate 447,057 of JAINUG010000002.1, forward strand.
CTGTTTAAAAAAAAAAAAAGAAGAAGATTTTATCCCATTTTCATAACCAATTAGACCCGCTATTTTATGTCAATCCCCCCTAGTAATGGGAGTTCGCTGCCGTAGTCCTGTGACTAACCCGATACTACAGGGCCACTCTTATGCGCAGCGAACGTCCTGTCGGCTTCCTCCCCCTCCGTGGGGTGGAAGTCAAAATGCACTTTTTATGAACCATGGCATGTAACCACTGGAAAGACTTTTTTTTTTTTTTTTACTGTTTTATGTTTGTATGAACCCATGTCAAAGACAATTTTCTGTCACAAATGTGATGGACAACACATTTTTCTAATCTAAGAACATACTGTGTATTGTTGTGTCCCCAGGGGTTGGGCGACACTCACGGACCTTGCAGAGGGCGTAGGCAAGTTAAAGAACACAGAGGAGGCAGTATTCAAAACAAAATGATAATTTATTAAACAAATAATCTTATTGACAAACACTACACAAAACAAAGGGTGGGGTATTCGGGGGAATACAAACAAAGTCCGCAATCTTTATCTCTTTGTCAGTCCAAAATCCAGTTCCGTTATCCAGGTCAATTCCGTTATCCAGTCCGTAGTCAATCCAAAGGGGGTCCTCAAAACAATCCAATTTCATACACAAAAAATTCTCCAAAAACACTTTTCCACTCTCTCTCTAAATCCCGGCTAGTCAAACGACGTCACGGTTTCTCACTCTCCTTCAACACACTCACCAACTCCTTTCCAAACACGTTCCTACTCCTTTCCATGGGTAATGTGAGTCAGTCCTTTAAATAGGCCTCGAAATAGCCTTTAGCTGGTCGTTAGTCCCCATTGCTTGACTTTGTTCAGGTGTTACTGTGGCCTGCTGGGAAATGTAGTGTTTTCGGGCTTCCATGTGTTGTAGGCCAGGCAGCCATTTCCTTGTGCAGCCCCTTGGGCTGCCACAGTATGCTATATGAGTTTAAAAGTCTGGATATTGCAGGTTTAGTTTATTTTTAATGTATAACATTTTACATTACCACAAGCACTTAATCACAGACTTCTGGTGACACTTGACAAGATGACACATGTTGATCACAAACAAAGACAACATTCTCTTGAGATGGCAAGATGAAGAAACATGGGGTCAAGTTATTATAACGAATGCAGGGAAATATGAAGCTGCTTTGGAACAGTGCTGTTTAGTTTCTATTTTCAAAGATTGCAGTTATAACTTGGCATTATTTTGATATCAGTAATTTGATACCCATTTGATAACCAATTTTAGGAATTGTGTTGTTTTTTTTTTGCATTAAACATTGTTGTAAAGTTCATTTCAACAAAAATGTGTTGTCACATTTGAAGCACTATGAATATATTTTGTGAGACTAGCCTTTGGGCCTTGTTTTGTATTACTGTGCATTTTGAGGTATTTTGGGGATACTCTGGTGCTATATTTGCTGCCTCTGCAGATCCCCAGAAAAAGGTGTGCAGTAAAATTTGATGTACAATACATTTCATTAGGCATATACTGACATCACTCTCTGTTTATGAAAAACTAAGGTAATTGAGGATTGGTTTTTAAATTTGAGTAACCCAGGAGGAGAGCAATGCTTAATTCTCTATATCTATCACCTTGCACTTTAATATTTATTTTAATATCTGCATTGTTTCAATAAAATAAGCTGTGAGAAATTCAAATCCATTTGGAGGGTGATGGAGCAGTTTGGCGATTAATTTCTCTGCAGCATTTCTTTAGATTCCGTGACTGGTCCTGTGATTTCTTGAATCCTCAATGGTTCTTCAGGAGAGACATTCTCAGAGCGGATGGGTACAGTGTTCTCAAGGCAGATAGCGGAGGTAGAGTGATGCCGTTTGTTGCCATTAAGTGCTGGTTTGTTTTATGACAAAAACACTTAATCTCCTAAAAAGGTCTCATTAAAGAGAGGGAGAGGGAGGATCAATTGCGATGCCTGCAAAATCAATTGCCAATTTCCGTTGGATTACATTAGCATTACTGTAGGAAGTCTTTTTGAGATCTTTTAAATTATGTGATGACGATAAGACTAATTGACCCTTCAAATACATTGTTCCTGTGTGTTTGATTATGTTTGGCAGTAGAAGGTAGCAGTAGGAAATAAATGGCGGGGGCCTGAAAAGTGTGTTTTAGAATTAATATACAGGATTTGCAGCAACATTTTCACATATCTCAGAATTGGCATTAAAATGCATTGAAGTGTCGGCTCTGGCCGGAGTGACACTAGGGGGTGGCAATTGGCTGTCCGCCCCAGGGAGGGGGGAGGGAAGCCGACGTGAGTTTGCTGCATATAGGAGTGGCTCTGGAGTACTGGAGTTACGGTCAACGGCTTGGCGAGTGCCGTCTCGGAGGAGACAATACTTCACCTTTGTCACTGCCGGTCACGGCTGAAAATCTGAAACAAATTCTTTAATAAAAAATGCATTGAAGTATTTACCCTATATATACCATTATAACCACTTTGCTGTATGCCTAGATTGTAAATGAAGGAAGGAGGGGTGATAAAGCCCCTACTGTATCTGAAGCGTCATTGATCATATTGCCGCAATGTTTAAACCAAGACGAGCCTTGCTGTTTGAAAAATATGAAGTAGCCCCATCTGGGGTGGTGATTTTGGGCAATGACAGAGAACACCACAGGGTATTGATCCAACCGTTCGTTTAGGAGGGAGCTTTCGCATCATCGGCTGTATGGGGGGCATATCAGATGCATTTGAAAGATATGAAAGTGTGACTGAGTCAACAGGTATTATTACTCTTTTTGTTGGTAGCTGTGGCTTGATCCAGTGCACCAGAGGCTTTGCACGGTGAAGAGAGTGATCAAAATGAAAAGGCAAGTAGCAATATCAAAGCTGACTTTCTGTTGCTTCATGACTGTCCTACAATGTTACAATGGCATTATGGCCTGGTATAAATCATTCCTTGTGAAATGCTGCCACCCGGTGGTGTCGGGTCCTTTTAAAGGAAGTAAACGGTCTTAATTTTATTTTTTGAGGGCCCAGTGGTAGTTGGTGCACTAGTGTTGTGGTTTGGGGACAGCCAACAGTTTTTTTTTCCTCTCCCCAGTGGTGAGTAGAGTTCTCTCCTCTCCCATTTAAAATATGTTTGCTTATGGACCTGGATTGATTATTTGTGTACATGTCTGTGTTTGTTTATATATATATATATATCATTTATTTATTTACTTGATAGTGGTTTAAAAAGAGTGATTTTAATAGGCTAATTTGACTATTAGCCCATACAAATCTCATGCCAGCGCCAGAGGTGGTTAGCGGCTCTCGGCTTTGCCACGGTCCAAATGACCGTCATAGATATGCTATTCATGCTATTCTATTTCGTGTTACTTTAAATGCATTCCTCGATATTCTAGTGTGGCTAACCCATACCCCAAACAAGTGTAAGTCAATGGGCTGGATAGCATGTAACGCCTCACTTTCAGAGCTTACACAGCAGCAAATATGGCAAGTGACATCACATGAAACCGATCACTTGGGGGTTTTTTTGCCACATGGCTAGCCATGGTTTAAAGTTGTGCTGGCTATCATTCTGAAATGGGAACACGGTTTCACCCCTGTCCCTGGATGTTCAAGAGACGTGCATAAAGTAGCATTGTACAGTATAGTGATTGCTGGTGGGGTTTATAATAAAGCATATTAATTTGCTTGTTTTCTATGAAGCCAGGCAGCGTGTAATTGCAAGTTGAATGATAACATTCGCCTTTCACAACTGAGTGATCCCCTTTAGAGAGGAAATGTGTTTGTGTTTGGTGGGGTTGGGGGGGGGGGGGTGATGGTAAAATGGAGGAGTCTTTGGAGTTTAAATGCCAATATTGTTGTAATTACAGAATGACCTAGAAAATGAAAACTATCCAAAGTGACTGCATTTCTCTTCCAGCTATATTAATAATAGTGATGTGTTATTGCACATAATCTGTATTTAAATGTTATATTAATAAACACATTTCATAAATAAATTAATAAATGAATAAACAATTTATTGCTGTCGTCAACTTCTCCAGCTCCACGGAATTGTTTAAACATACTTCTAAATAATGCAACACAAAACAAGATTTGTAAGATGCTATTTGAATACAAACACTGGGGATATTTTAATATCTCTTCTGTGTGACTGGTAAAACGTTATCCCCCAGGCAAAAATGCATATTGCATCAGAAATGAATCTGGTTTGATACAGTGGACAAAGCCCCAGGAAATAACTGTTGAACATAGTGGTACCTCTAACAGCAGAGATGGCACAGGCAATGTGTGGCGTGCTCATGCCATGCTGCCTTTTAAAAATCATTTTATTGTATTATTTTTACAGGCTTAATGTCAATTTTCCAAAGTATCTACAATAGCCTTTACATTTTTAAAATGTGATGACATGTTTTGGTTAAGGTTTTTCACAAAAATGGGTCAGTTATGGTACGCAATTAAGGTTTGAGGACGTGATTGATGTTTGAGGACGCGAATGCATACTGGCGTACCACTTATGTGCACCCCTTTATATGTACTGTATATACACACACACACGTATATACACACACACACACTTTTTCCATTATAAATTTTGGACATTGTACTCGACCAAGTAATTTACAACACTAGACAGAAGCTGCAAGACTGTGAAAATATGTTTTTTTGTTTTTTTTATTTTATAGAAAGGACTACTCTCAGAATACTCAACCTAAGGAAGCAAACTCCAGCAAATGGATTCAGTTTCCACAATTCTTCCAACCCGACAAATCTAAAATTTGCAGTTTCTACAAACTGGATTTCATTTTCAGTGTAACATATAGAGGAAAAACTATGAATAATAAACCCCTACTTTCTCTTCTGTTTTTTTTTCTTCTGTAAATGACTATTAAACCAGTAAGTGCACAAGATAAACTATGATAGAGTGGTACTGTATCAGCAATTTTACACAAAGTAACCTTTTGTATTGTAGCATGATTTGTGTCCATACTTATTATTCATAGTTTTTCCTCTGTTACACTGAAAATGAAATCCAGTTTGTGTCAGAAATCCAAATCAATTTGTAGAAACTGCAAATATTAGATTTGTCGGGTTGGAAAAATTGTGGAAACTGAATCAGTTTTCTGGAGTTTGCTTCCTTAGGTTATGAGTCTTCTGAGAGTAGTGCTTTTTATAAACTAAAAATGAAGACCAATTCAATATTTCCACACATAGTCTTGCAGCTTCTGTCTAGTGTTGTAAATTACTTGGTCGAGTACTCACGTCCAATATTTATAATGGAAAAAGTGTGTGTATACGTGTGTGTGTGTGTGTGTATGTATATATAAACGGCAACCAAGGACACATTTCAACCAGGTGAAATCCACTGTTTGGTGAAAGATGACCAATACCTTATAAACACGGTAGAAAATTATATTTGTAAAGATTTCCAATATAAACATGCAATTGGGAGGCAGTAGTTAACATGCAACAGGGATAAGTCTACTGAGGGATTCAAACCACAGACATCTCCCAGCCAGGGAAACTAATCACACTCCAGGAGGTGACCTCATTTTCTGCAGTGGATGTTTACATGCTCACTGATGTCTCTCATGATTTATACGTTCATAATTTGAATCGAGGAATAACCTATTATGCCATTTCTGAAAATTGCAACTGAATTATGGCGTCTTGGGTGACATGTACAATGTCACACATTTGGTTTACACTTCTTCATATGCTGTGATCTGACAGCAGTGGGAAAGATGATTAATATATAAATAAACACAGAGAAACATTCTGCCTTTGTTGTCACAGGCAAGTTAAATGGTTTGTCTTCCTTGACATTCGAGTGGCTCTTGTCATTCCACTATCTGTTGAGAATACACCCCAGATTTTTGACTTTGATATGCTGTGCGGGCGGTTCTATCCATTATGTCATCTTGAAATGAAAGATGATGGGAACTGTTTGATGGGCGACCACATTTATTCCCCACAGCTTCTAAACTGGGTTCATTCTCCCTGCATCACTGGTATTCAGCCACAAGGAAATGTTCCTACACACAGTCATGCACCTTGCACAGCATCCTCATGAAATGTGCATGAAGTCTGGAACGTATTCATGAAAGACACCTTTGAGCTCAGTCGGTGAATGTGCTCACCACGAGTGCAGGCAGGGCCTCGTAATCTCAGATTCGAGCCTCGTCTGTTACCCTCGTCAGCTGACTGCGCCCCGGAGCCGACAGTGGCGGTACACAATAGGCCTCATGCAGCCAGGGATAGGGTGGGTTTAAGTTGGTCAGGGCTCCTTGGGTTACAGCTAGTTCCTCCCAACGATATGTTAGGTGCCCCCAGGCTTCCAGTTGTCAGCTGCAGTGATCCTGGTGTGCAAGTGCGTGTGGCATAGTGGTAACTTACAAGGCACATTTGCAGATTTCTAATTGGGAAACTAAAGCTTTTTAAAAATAAAATGTGTAGAAATCCTGCACACCATTTAGGGTGGAATTTGTGCATATAAACAGTGTAAAATAGCCTGGGAGAGTTCTTTATCAAGATGTAAATTGGGGTCCAATAGGAGAGTTTCCCAGTTAGTCCAAAGTACAGTTATACTAACAGTATGAGCATTTATATTCTGTTGCAAGCATGTGTGGGGAAAACTTTTCTAAAAAGTTTACCAAAGAACTTTAGTGAATTCATCATTACTCCATCATTAGGAGAGTCATTATTGTTAGGTCTTGATTTTTGCAGTCATCTTGAACTGCAAACCACAAAACAAGGAGAGGCAAGCTGTGTGCTGTGATGAATATTAATGTGCTTTTTAAAAAGACTAACTTGACTTCATGAGGCCAAATTAATATTACTGTCAACATAAAATTAAGTTTCTGTTCTCTGGTTGCCAGTGAGAATTAGTTGTTGGATAATGGCGAGCTAGCAAAGCAGATTTTATTTAAATTGATTGGGCCTTTCAGGAGCACATCTGACTGTAATTGGTAGTTATTTATGTGTACCCCGGTAGCCCATGATCTTAAAAAATCCAATAGCACTGTTTGAGAAGCGCTGAATGGTAGTTTGGCGCTGTTAGTACCGGGAAGTGTAAATAATGCAACATTAGCTCCATCTCTTTAATTAAGACTTTGATCTGTCGCCCACGTTATCCGTTAGGAAGAACACGCACCCTCTGGCAAGTGAAGAGCTGACTGAAAGGGAAATCGATATGGAATCTGTCACAGGAAGTCGGTGAGGCCCCTCTAGCCCTTAAATCACACGGTGAGGAGTATATTCTCCGGAGCACAATACCCACAAATCTTGTTCATTACCAGGGGAAAAAGTCCCAAGGATGTGCTGAAGACACTGTCTGCACGAAGCCTGCTAGGCCACTGCTCCATCTCTGCAGTGCTCTCATTAATCAGTCATAACCCCCGCTCCAAACGCTACACACTTTCACTCCGATATAGATTGTTTAAAATTCAATGGATATTACAGAATGTACCACAACACATGGATAAAAACACAAAAAAACTTGTTTGCATAATGAGAACGCGTTGTGTGAGTAAATTGTAAATAACGGCCAATAGGGATTTCCTTCGCTGTGGTCGTGTGAGAAGTCCAGTCTTCTAAAGGAGAAATTGATGTTCTGTTCTGGAGACACAAGGAGGAGCAACGGAGTTGACAAGAATTTAAATATTGGCAACAAATTATTTGAAATGCTTTCATGCCAGCCGCTGGTTTGTTTCAGTGATACAATTCTGGAGTCTGAAGGGTGGATATGTTTGACACACTTCAATCGGGTCATCGTATCTCTGTAGCCGGTGGAATTTTGTGGTTTCATCTAGACCAGAGGTCTCAAACTCAGTGCCACGGAAGGCCATGTGTATGCAGGTTTCCATTCCAACCAATTACTGCTGCCTTAATTGGTTCAACTACTCATTCAGCCATATGCATGTACCTTTGTGCACTTTTCAAGTTAAAGCAGAGAATATAGGAAACCATTATTAATTGGATAACAAAAATTAATTTAACTTTTTATGCACTATGTGCAAGCCAATGGGATAATTTAGCAAATAATGGAACGGAGGCTGGACTAAAAACCAGCATACATGTGGCCCACTGTGGTTTAAGACCACTGATCTAGACCTTTGTTCCTTGAAATCCACATATTCTGAAGTGTGGAAAAGGTGCTGAGCTCACATGGGTGTATTTTCCTCCCTAGCCTCTTTGTATTTGAAGCCTCAGTGAATTATGTGAATGTTTTCTGTTTTTCATATGATTTTTTTTCATGCACCTTGCTGGCTGGCCTTCTGGCCTATGCCCTCGAGCCACTCCAACTTATCCAAAATACAGGTACATACAGGTCTGGTTTTCAACCTTTCGAAATTCTCACATGCCACTCAACACACTTCACTGGCTCCGGGTAGCAGCGCACATTCAATTCAAGTTATTGGTGCTTCTGTACCGGGCCACGAGGGTACTGCTCCCTCCTACATTGTCACTGATCACATCCTACACCCCTCCCAGATCTCTCCGATCGGCCTCCTCTGGCCTGCTGGTCTTCTCATCTCTCCGTACACCTGGAAGCCGTTCCTCGTGGCCCAACCTCTTTGCCCTTGTCCCTACATGGAGTAGTGACCTTACCCACTCGGCCAGGTCGGCAGAATCTTTACCTTTCTTCCGCAAAAGACTCACCATTTCCAACTTCACCTCATTTAAAGAAAATATATATTTTATATTAGTACACTTCGGATAAAAGCATCTGCCAAACAACTAAATTGCAAATTGTGTAAAACTTAATTTGCAAAGCTACTTGAATTTCTAAGGGGACTACCCCAAATATGGATTGCTCAGTACACTAAAATGATTAATCATAAGCCTTGTATATACAAAAGAATTAGTGTGTGTCTGGAGTAGATATTGGTATGTAATTATGTGTAACCGTGTAAAGAAATCACACATCAAGTCAATTCACTATTTAACTACATTGTTTTTATTTGTATTTACTAAGTTGAATATTGAAAATATTTACTTAAAGAAAAATAATAATTTCATGTACATCATTGGGTGAAGTAAGGAACAAGGAAAATGGACAGAAATCAGCTGATACCAGACTGCCACCTAGAGGGTATTACTCCACATGTGCCTTTTTAATGCATGTACAGTATGTGGTGTTCCTAACCTTTACTGCAGAAGAAGTCCACATGGGAAAATTATTTTGTGATTCTCTAAAGAACACCACAGTAATTAAAGGTCTGGATTCAATCAAAATGTATCCGTAGCTTTGACTTACAAACAAATGCAGATATTTTTTCAGTTTTGTTTACTTTGGCGATTACTGACCTCACTAAACTAACACTTGTATTTAAACGTGAGTCAAAAAAGCTGAGGACCAATGTTTATCAGTTCCAGGCCAAAGTCTCGTGTGTACAAATCCCAGAATGCATTGGACATTGTAACAGAGGACAAGGCTACAGATGACCTCACTGTGTACCAGGGGCAGGGGGCAAAGAGGAGCAGTGTTGTTCAGTTCAAAATGTAGAAATAATTTCCCCTGTAGAAATATACTGGTGCAGTAGTTGTTTCAGGAGTTTCCACCTGCACATATGATGAGGGCCCACATTAGCATAGTTAAAATACTGAAAAACAATGAAATGTTTAAATAAAGGAAATCCATTCACTACTAATTTACTGGAGAGGTGTCCTGTACATGTGCAGCCTTATGGTACACTACAATTTCAGAGTACAGGGGATGCCTCCCTGGTGCACTCAAACTTATAAAGCTATTCAAGTTAAACTCTGGATACATCGGGTCAAAGTGTAATCAAGTACAGAACAGTCACAGATCTTACAAATGGATGACATTTCCAGTTTTAGAACAGAAGCTAGCTAATTATTGACCTTGTAGGCCTGGGTACCTCGGTTTGTTTATTTAACCCCCGACTGTCTTCATGGAACTTAAACAAAACGGCGCCATCTTTATGTTATGTGTAACTACAGTCTATTCATAACACATACGGTCAAAGCCGTTCTGCGGTGTTGGCATCGGCTCGGCCATATCATCAGCCGATTAGTAAAAATGATATTATTCCTCAGCCGATGAATAGTTGAAATGTGTTGTTGGCAGTAACTAAAATAATTATAGCAATTGAGAATATTAGTAGATATTTGAAAAATGGATTGATGTTTGGATCTGCATGTATGTACCATGAGGCAAATTCTAGGATTGATCAAGTGATCTAGAGAGCAATGGGTGTAAAGATAATTGTGTATTCGTCAAAGGTCAAAATGTCAAAGGTTATTGTGTTCATTCATTGTCAGTTTGTTGTGATTGTTTCTATTCCTTGGTCTAGAAAAACGAAAAAGGGGAGTAGGCTTACGAAGAGCGCTATCTGGATGGTGGTTTTTGCATGTGTGATGGCTCAGTCTTTTTAGTGGGGTGGGGCTCAGTGTGGTTAAAATTGGAAACCGCAGTAGGGCAAAAATAATAATTAGGCTTCAGTTAAAGATTACAGTTGTTGGATGCATAGTCTTTATTTGGAGTTGCATCAAGAGTTTTTGGATCCTAAGACCAATGGATGAACTATTATCCTTATAAGATGTGAGGGAGCCAATGATTTTAACCTTTGTGTTAAGGAATTAGCAGTTCTTAATGCTTCATGCCTCTCTCAGGTTTTAACTCCTATTTTTAGAATCACAATCTAATGTTTTGTTTAAACTATATTAACATAAACATCAGCCTCATTAGTTCTGGTTTTAGGACTAATAGTACTACTGGGATTAGATGTATTGCAATAAGGAGGTGTTCTCGAGTGTGGGAGGGTTCTAGGGCAATGATGTGGTTGGGAACAGGTCCTCGTTGTGTTATAGGAAATATGTATATTGAGTAGCTGGCTGTAATTGGTGTTCCCAGGCCAGTTAGGATGATTGTTAGTCAGGATCAATTAAATATAGATGTAATAATTATTAGTTGAGATTGGGGAGAGGTGAGGCAGTGCAAGGTTTGCTAAGAATCATCAGGTGGCCAGCAGGGGTTAAATTATTTGGAGTCCTCGTGCAAGTAGTAGTGTTTGGCTGTGGACGCGCTCATAGTTGGTGTTTGCTAGGCAGAATAGGGCAGATGAGACCAAGCCGTGGGTGATTATTAGGATAATTGTGCCTGTGAATCCCCAGGGGGTTTGGATGAGGATGCCTCCTGCTACTAGTCCTATGTGGCTAACAGATGAGTAGGCGATTATAGACTTGAGGTCTGTTTGTCGAAGACAAATAGACCCTGTTATGATGATCCCCCAGAGAGCTGGAACGATAAATGGAAATCGGTAATCTTGCTTTGGACCAACCATCTATTCAGTTCATTTGAGGCCCCCTTCAAGTCATTCATAAATTAGGCCATGGGTTAAAATGAGGATGTTGATCGGACTTAGTCCGGGTCATTGTTGGTCAGAATGTTTGTTACTTAGATTTGTGTATCTCAGTTTTAGGGGTGTGCCCCCATTCCATGCAGAGGTTCGTTTTTCCTCCGAGGTTGCCCCAACCGATGACATTCTAGCCAGATGGCATATGGTTTAGGTACTTTTTATCCCAAATTGGTTTGTGGGTTGTTTAACACGTTTGGCTTTTTGTTTTAAGCTCCATAGGGTCTTCTCGCCTTATGTTTTTATGCCCGCTTCTGCACGGGCAGATCAGTTGTCATTGACTGGGGGGAGGAGACAGCTGAGCCCTCGTGACGCCGTTCATACGGGTCTTCATTTAAAGGACAAGTGATCACGCTACCTTAGCACAATCAGAATGCCGCAGCCATTTAACTTTTTGTCACTGGGCAGGCAGGACCTCTAATACTTATTTTTTAGCAAGAGGCAATGTTTTTGGTAAACAGGCGAGGCTTGGATTTGCCGCGTTCCTTCTCCCTCCTTGTGTCTTTCCTTTGTGCACTCCTGTGTTGCATGAACGATTTGTTTCATGGGGTTTTCCTGATTTATAATTATTAAAAATGATGCCCTCTTGCTGTAGGGTTCGTTAGTTGTCAGTGGGTGGTCTTATCTGACTTACAGGTATGCAGGGAGAAGATCATTTCTTCTTACTACAATTTTTTTGCATTATCTCTTCTATGTTAGCATAGAATGGCTCAGTATATTTAGGGGGATATGATTTGTTATCGGAATTGTAGGCGTTTTCTTCTACTTGAGCTTTAACGCTTTCTATCC
>JAINUG010000002.1:459939-467439 GCA_029706075.1 Aldrovandia affinis
AATATAATATATATAATATTTTTGTTGCTTGACTGGTAAAGAGAGATGACGGGCGGTGTGTACGTGCCTCAGAGCCGATTTCAAGAGAACACTCCCTTTTTGTCTTTACTGCTAAATCCACCTTCTATATGCCATGTTTCATACCATTTTTCGTAATATTCTGGGGTCAGAAAATGTAGCCCATTTCTTCCCACCCCATTCGCTACACCTTGACCTGACATTCTGGGAAGTTCTCATTAGGCTCACTTTCACAAGGTGAGCTGGCGACGGCGGTATGTAGGCAGGGTTAACACGGGGTGGTGAGGTTTAACGAGGATTATCAGTTGTACAACAGGCACCACCAAGTCCTTTGGGTTTTAAGATGGTGCTTGTAGTCCCCTGGTGGGTAAAATGTGTACTTTATTACCAAAGTTTGAGGCTAAGCATAGTGGGGTATCTAATCCCAGTTTGTTTCTTAGCTGTCGAGTTCAAGGGGTGTTTAATTAAAGCTACTTTTGTTTTGGGGTTTCATACCCCTAGAAGCGTATGATGGCCTAAGGGGGGTTCGACTTTAGTGGGGGTACTCCTTCAATTACCCGTTACACCGTTGAGTATCAATTTGAGCCTCTCGTATAACCGCGGTGGCTGGCACGAGTTTTACCGGCTCTCTTGGCTTTAACTAAGTCTAGCTTTCGCTTATAGCTTAACGTTTATCACTGCTCGGTTCCCTTGGGGGTGTGGCTAAGCAAGGCGTCTTGGGCTGCGTTGTGGCGTGCCTGATGCCGGCTCCTTGCCCTCGGAGGAACAGCAAGGGCATCCTCACCGGGTGCGGAGACTTGCACGAGTAAGTTTAGCCAGAACTGATGCTAAAGTCAGGACCAGGCCTTTGTGTCTTCAGAGCTTATGAGGGCTAATTTTGGCATCTTCAGTGCCATGCTTTTCACTTGTCAGAGTTTTTAATTTCAATGTGACTTCCTTGTACAAAGAAGGTTGTCGATGATGAAGTTCTGATGTCATAGTAAAAAAATTAATAATGATAGGATATCGGTGCACCATCCTCCTCGTCTAATTCAGGAGAGCGTTGACAAGTATGCTTTTTCCTCCGGAGCACGTACTGAAAGTTTCCGCTCCTTTTCACTCTGCATCCGGCCCAGCTGATTGACCCAGTGATTGTGTTGTAGGAGCACACTTCATGCGCAGCTGGCACAGGCAGGCTGCAGGCACCTGATCTAATAGAGTCGTCGCCGTTGTTTGATGAGATGGGGACAACCCTTTCAAGCGAAAACCCCTCTCTCTCTGGGCCGCCGCCCTGTGGCACTGACACAATCAGGATTTGACAACAGGCCGCGGGGCGAGTCGGTACACTGAACCAGTGCTTTAACAGGACAAGCCGACTGATAGACTCTTCTGATCTCAGCATGACACCTATGATCAGCTCCTCTGCTGGGAAGGAATCGGCTCATTTTGCCCAGTCTGAAATTGGACTCAGTTGCTGTAAAAGGAGATGTGTAAAACGTCTGTCACTGTGTCTATTTGAGATAATACCAGACACTGACATCTCTCTAATAATGCTGCCTTTTCAAGAAGGGCAAAACTACACCCTGTCTTGTGGGCATTGCTTTGCTTGACAATTTCAGAATGTAACGGAGCACCACTTGATGCCTGCAGTCCGTGGCATCTCATGGGGGGCGGGGGTTCTCCAGACCCCCTTAAGCAAACATAACAAACTCCACCTTCAGCCATTCCCCCTCTTGGTCTTTAGGGAAAGACATGGCCTGTTTCTGTAGTGCATTCTAAGTCGTATTCATGTTTTCTGTGCTCTTGTAGGACCTATAGCCCAATTACGATGATAATAATAATACAAATAATAATAATCATACTAACACATAATATTAATGACAATAATAATACAATAAACTACACCTTTATGCATTCACGTCATGGCCCTTCCTTTATATAAAAACACGCCCCTTGGGCTGCTGCGTGGCTCATCCTGTTAATGCACTGTTCCAGTGTGTGGTGGCTCATCCTGTTAATGCACTGTTCCAGTGTGTGGTTGAGCCCCACGGTCTGCATCCTGTTAAGGCACTGTTCTAGTGTGTGGATGGGTGCCACGGTCTGCATCCATTTAAGGCACTGTTCTAGTGTGTGGATGAGCCCCACGGTCAGCATCCTGTTAAGGCACTGTTCTAGTGTGTGTGGATGAGCCCCATGGTCTGCATCCTGTTAAGGCACTGTTCTGGTGTGTGTGGATGAGCCCCATGGTCTGCATCCTGTTAAGGCACTGTTCTAGTGTGTGTGGATGAGCCCCATGGTCTGCATCCTGTTAAGGCACTGTTCTAGTGTGTGTGGATGAGCCCCATGGTCTGCATCCTGTTAAGGCACTGTTCTGGTGTGTGTGGATGAGCCCCATGGTCTGCATCCTGTTAAGGCACTGTTCTAGTGTGTGGATGGGTGCCATGGTCATGTATGAGTACAGTCAACCCCAACTCAATTTCTGTGCCAGCTTAACTGGCAGATTGTAGAATGAAAAGAAGCAGTGGCTTGACATCATGCGTTTCAAAGGAGAGCATGTGCTTGCCTTCTCTGTTTAATCCAGAGAGGAGGTTATAGCAATGTGCACGAGCACACACAAATTGGGCACTCCAAATTGGGAGAAAATGGGAGTAAAATTATATTTAAAAAAAGGGAAGGGGCAAGATAGGGTCCTGGGGAGTCCTGCCCATGTTCTGTGTGCATGTGCTCTGATCCTTTTGTATTCGACTCCTTCACTCCTCTCAGCACTTGTCGCGTAGCACCGTTGACAGGTTTGTTGCCCAGAAAAGCAGATCCGTGGTTTATGCAATTTTAATGGATCAGGCAGGAGATCCACATAATGATAAGAATGATAAATTGAAATTACTAAATGGATCCAAAATGTGGGGTTTTTTCACCATGTACCCTAGTGACATTTTCATTTTCAAGTGAGAAAATAACAGTTTAGTGGACACTGATGTGCTGACCTCGAGCGAGGGTCTTAATCTGCATTGTTCCAGACAAACCCAGATGATTAAAAGCCCTTTCAGCATTAGCTATGTAATTCCCTTTTCATGCCAAAAGCATTACCATAATGACTGAATAAAAGCAAATGGTAGGCTTGAACCTACCTGTCTGCCCTGATCCCACACAGTAAATCCCTCTACCTGTCATGTTGTGAGTTTTAGATTATTCGCTGTTTGATATTTTTGACCTGTGTCTCAAGCTTTCAGGAGAATTGTGGGTCATGGCATAGTCACGTGCCCACTCCCTCTTAATTGGCCTGAAGGTGATCAGCACAAAAAGGATAATTCCTAATAAGGACCTGGATCTCTGGAAGAAACTGATGGGGGGCATTGTTGACCATTGTTTATTTTTTTAAATTTAAATTTAAGCTTAACTAATTGCCATTACTGTAGGAAGGCCTCATAAATAGTGGGATTCTAGATGGAGGGAGTGGCATTTTCGTAGATTCGCAGATTCACTGGCCCTAACTAGACGTCAGCATGTGCTAACCCTGTGGACTGCTCTTTAGACAGCCGAGGTGACAGAGGGGGAAGTAATGGCGTCTTTGAAGCCCCCCCTTCCCCGTCACTCTCCCCCCTACGCCTGTGCCTCCTGCACAGAAAGTGTAGCCGTGTAGTTATAATTGCCTGGATGCATTCCAAGGTTCCCACAGAACCGGATCAGGGGAGGATAAGAATACGCTTGTACCCAACAGCGAGCTGACATTAAAATAACATTTCAAAAAACCCTGGTGAAAGGACAGCAGCCTTTTGAAGGGAGATATGTGGGGCTAGTCCGCTAGAGGGGACCAATTCAGACCAGAAATGATCTGCAGGCCTTCGAAAATGGATTAATAGCTAGCATTATGTGGTATTGCCCGATTGTTTGTTATGACTGCACATGTCTTTGTCGTTAAAATTATTCATAGTCTACTGCAGGAGGGCCCTTAATTTGACGATTGAGTATCATATTGGTGCATATTGTATAAATTGAGAGTTTTGTGTAGTTTTCCATTCTTAGGAATGATGTGCGTTTTACCAGGCAAGGTTTTAATTTGAAAACTGAAAATGTCAAGATGCGTTTTCCTCCAATGTCCCCAGGCACATAAAACAATATATTCATGGTTACGTAAGAACATTACGCTATGTCCCAGCATATTTTTAGATGACTTAGTAGAAAGATTCCTCTTCATGCTGTTATCAACCTTTTCCTGTTCTATTGGCCTTGACTAGGCCAGTTCCCTGTCACCCAGTGGTTTATTTCACAGTCATTACAATGCATACTGTACAGAGCCTGTGAGCTCTGTGATCGCTTTATTATTCATTGTCTGGGTGAGAATTAATAGAGTGTAATCGCTTGGTGAAACGTGACCAATGCATCATGTTAAAGGAGGATTATGGCTGTCACTGAGTAAAGCTTCCCCACTGATTATGATTATTCATGCACCAGGGCCACTCAAGCAGATGCAGTTTGCTTAGTCAAGGACATTCGCACCATTATAATTTTGCCATATTGATCAACCTCAACAAGATGATAAAATATAATACCTTGTGACTCGTTTTGAATAAGTCATAGTTTGACTATTGCAAAACATGTTGTGGCGGAACTTCAGATGGGAACACCGATGGACACATTTTGATGAAACTGTCAGGGCCAGGCTTGTGTTTTTTCGAAGGTTGTGAAGTTTCCATGCAAATATGGGGCTTGCAGGTAGTATATTGGTTTTTAGTAAAATAATTAATTTGTTAATAATGAATAATTTAATTTATTTAATTAAATGAAATCCCCTTCCAGTGTCTGCACCTTCATCCAAAGGTATGCATATGAAGAAGCCTATATGTATCCAAGGAAAATGTGAATGGTGTATCCCCAAAATAGTTGTTATTAATAGCATTATTTCACTCAATAAAATTGGCATCTTCATCATCAGGGTAAGATGGTGCAACACTTTTTAAGTTGTGCTTGTTTTTGCAATACTGCCTTTTATTACACAATGGCCTGCTTGTGAAACACAAGAATGGAACATCATTGTAGATCTATCAAACCTGCCACAGAGTATAAGAACATAAGCATGTTTGAGCACAAGAACAGGCTGTTCAGCACCTTCACTCTGACTACTGTCTAGAGAATATCCAGCACTGTGTCAAGCCTGGACTTGGCAAAACTCACCTAGGACATATAATATGAATCTTTGAGGAGAACAGGCTACTCAGCCTGTGTAGGCTCATCAATTTACCTGCTGTCTAGAGGGTTATCTGGACAAGTTCCAGATGGCAATATAGAATCTAGGAAAGAAGATTTTGATATTGTTAAGATCTCAAACATGGAACCTGGTTCCAGATGGTGGGACAGACAGTGGGAGAGTTAGAATTATGATGTTGAATCCAGTAAGGAATACAACACCATTGTTAAGATATCAAACATGGGACCATATTCCAGATGGCAGTACTAACGGTGCCAGAGTCCCACTGAGTGAAACTCACTCTCCCAGTTACTGCAGCTGGGGGAGTCATCCACAGGTGAGGCACCCGAACTTTGTCTCTCCCTGGATGTCTTGCACCTGGAGCTCATGCTCAAAACCTGGATGAGGTCCTTCTCCAAGTTCTTCTGACTCTTAATTTTCATGCAGTCCTGGTCCTTTGGGAAGTAGGCTCCGCTGGCTCCGGCCGATTTGCACGGAGGACTCTGCAGAGGCACACCATGTGAAAATATTATTATTATTATTGTTTTACTACTAATAATAATAATAATAATAATGATGATTGATGGTAACAATAATCCAACAGGACTGTTCTGAAATCCAGGGCAACGGGAGCAAGGACAGGCCATCACATGTATGTGGTCACACACAGTTACCCTGACACTTCTGTAAAATTACTGCAGCGTTATTTTGTCACTGCACTGTCACAGCTTTGCCAAGAGAGCATTGTATTATCTTTACACATTAGTCTATCAGTCACAGCAGTGTAGACTTGGGTCCACTCACTTCTTCTGAGGTGATTCTAGTGTAGACTACTGGTGCATACCACCCACCTCTTTCACACTAGTACCTAGCTGGTATAAGGGATGGATACATTTAGTATTGTAACCAAGATTAGGGATAAAACATGACACAGAGCACCATTTGGAACTAAAATATGAGACATGGGACTGAATTCGATCCACATTTGTCCTCGACTATGACTTACAAATGAATACAAGTGTCAGATTTCTTTCACAAACTCACTCCAGCGAGGTTAGTGAGTTCAGCAATACTCACTGTTGCAGATAGCCAGCTTGTTCCCACCCACGTATTGCGTGGTCCACTTGTGCCCGCTTGCTTTGTTGCAGTGCTCATACAGTCGACTCCTCCGGAGGAAGGCAAAATCAAACCCCTGCAGGCCCCGAGAGGCAGGGGAGACAGTGCAGCGTTACCCACTGTGGCCCACTGTGTTAGAATTGGACTAGAATTGAACCATAGCCCATCTACATATAGTCACACAGAGTGTTGAATAAAATGCTTAGATATTCAAGAATAAAGTAAAAGATGGAAACTTTGCATCTTTTAATTGAGGTGTTGTCTTTACATTTATTCATGTATGTAAACAAGGAAAGTATTAACATGTTAACCAGGATAGCATGCAATCATACCATTGCAATCACACCCCCCCAAAAACTTCCTGATATCTGTGCAGAATTAGCCTATAACTAATTTCCACCTGTGCCCTCTTGTTCTGCTAACCAAACTAACTTAAAAAATCTTTGGTAGTTCACTTTGTTAATCCCCTTTATTAACCTATTTATAAACCTCAATCAAGTTTCCTTTTGGTAAACTTGAATAGATTAAGCATCTTGAGTCTTTCCTTGTAGCTTTTACGTTTTATACCAGGTACCAATTTAGTTACCCTTCTTTGTACTTTTTGAAGAGCTGCTATATCTTTTCTTTGATGTCTGACAAAGGCATTATATAACATCAATATAACCTCTGATTTATACTTTTGGCAATACTTTTGGCTATATATCCCAGCATCCTGTTGGCCTTTTCACTGCTACAGCACAATGCTTAGATGTAGATAGACTTTGATCAACTACAACTCCTAAGTCTTTTTCTCCTCCCATAAACTACTCCTGTCTTATATTTTTATTTCCCACATGTATAACTTTACATTTAGCAATATTGAATGTCATCTGCCATGTTTCTGCCCATTTCTGGATTTTGTTTAAATCATATTTTTCTACTGCAATATTGAAAAAATGCATATTTTTAACATTTTAATTTCAAAATGCCTTTTAGCTGCCCTTATTTCCTTTTTAGCCTTAGCCAGAATATTACAATAGTCTACAAAATTGTCTAAAATCTACCAATATACTCTGTACAGCCTCTTGTTTGGTCTCCAAATCTCCCATAAAGATTTATTCATCCACTGTGGGGACTGCATTTTCATCGAATTTATTTTCTTAATTTTGGAATGAATTTACACTGCGCATCAACGATAACCATTTCAAATGTAAATGTCGGTG
>JAINUG010000002.1:472439-587439 GCA_029706075.1 Aldrovandia affinis
AGTTCCTTAAGATTCAGATTAACTTAAATAAGTAGAATTTTTTTTTTGGGAATTAAATGTTTTTATTTCAAATAAGTAGTACAGTACAACCATTGTAATTGTGATTTTGAAATCCCCCCCCGCCCTCCCTCCCACACGCAGGATACACGAGAAGAATCCAAATAAAATACAATACATCATCACAGCCGCCCATTATAGACTATCAGTGACAAATATACATTGCAAGAGCAAAGCTGCGGCAGTGTGTAAAAAAACTAAATCTATAGAGTGAGCAAATATCTTAAACAGGTATCTTGTGTGTTGCAATGCGCCCTCTGGCCCATTCCCAAACCCCTCTTTCGTTAACATCCGTGACAAACACGAGGCGATGTCTGACATTGAACTAGCCTTACACCCCCCTTCCTAAACACTATATTACAGTATTTGAGCTTCTTGTTATTAACTTTCTGTCAGTGCCCCCCTAACACATTGTCTAAATCAAAATAATTAGATAAAGAATAAATCAATATAATATATATATATATATATATATATAAAATATGCACACACACACCCGCGTATACACATACATGCATATATCCACAATAATATGTTCGCATAACTGCTGTATACATGCATATACACACATGTGCATACATATCTACTTGACAGTCTCAACACATCAACACACAAAACACATCAGTAACATCATAACATGACAGTGACATGGTAGCCTACACATCGGTTATGAAAAAATAATTAACTAGCCATTGCGTGCTAATCAAACCCGTATGATAGCGTCCATACTCCATACACAGCCTTGAAGCTGGAATGATATTTGACCTCAAAAATAATAATAATATTGCAACCAAAACGAGGGCCTAAGTTATCATTCAGTTCAGTGACAACCTTGTGACTTAGTCATGTTGATTGAGATTCAGTAGAACTAGCTCACGAAATTGTCTTGTTGCAAATTGTGCTGCTCATCCCACAAATGCATGTTCCTTACAAATGGGGCACCATTTAAAAGGGAAATAAACAGGCTTTCCAACGGTATACAATTTATTGCCAAGAAGCATTGTTACAACAGAGAAATAATCTACCAGACACAAATTTCCAAACTTTTTGTTTGATGTTTAGTTTAACCATATGTTTGAGCATAAAATATAGCTCATCTGTGTTTTTTATTTTTTATTTTAAATATTTTATTTTATTTTATACAGCATTTCCCCCTCATTTTCATCAAGGGTGCCAATAATTAAGTCAATGGAGGCATGAAGCGGGCGTGTCCACAGATTCTATAGATTATATGGTATTGTCCTTGGTCAGGCCTCTTCATGAATATTCATAATACTAAGCATTTAATTGGAACATTTCAGCTTCAACTTTAGAGCATAACTTCCAGTGTTAAGAATATGGAGCTGACCATCTGGCTTGTATGGTCATAAATTGACATACGGTCATAGAATGTGGCCTTACAATCTGTTGTGTAAGATCGACAGTTCTCTGGTAGAAAGGGTTTCGAGTTGTTTGCTCTTTGGACAAATTGCAACATTTTACATTTACTTCCACCTGGTGGAGCACATAGTAATGAACGTAGCATTTGTGTGTGGTATCAATCTGCATTTCCCTACATGTGTTGAGCAGACAGGGGCCCTGTGTGGGGATGTCATCAGGCATTTGTATTCACATTAATTTTCCATTTATGGTTGTATACGTCAGACTTTAGCAAGCTTCAAAAGTTGCCATTGGTTTTGTCTGAAGGGCAATGATGGCACATTGACATTACTATATATATTTCAAGATCCAGTCTGGCTGTCCCACATGCACTCCACTGCACCGAGTTATGTGCAGGTCATGTCAGGAGGGAAGTGTCTCCTTTTTCTTTTCTATGAGCTTAGAGATGAGAGAAATGCTGTCCTTCAATTTGATAAAGGGCCAGTCCTGCTTTTGGGTCTGTATTTTTTTCTCTGGGAAGAGAGCCTGGTTAGTCAAACTCAATCACGACCAATACTGCTGTAACATCACATGGGGATCGTGGTCAGAGCCAAATGGTATTCACAGGAGGCCAGCTAACGTGAAATGGCCCCCCTACAGGCCTGCCAGGAGTTGAGCCAGGGGGTGCCATAAAGAGTATATGGCTAATCTGCAGGGAACAATGCTGAATGTGCCAGGATGCACCACAGATGCATGACATTTCTGACAACTCACGGAAGGACGGGGAACACAAACATCTCCACAGGGACGAGACCCCACCCCCTGTCCCGTCTTCAAGCCCGTCGGCGAATCTGTCGGGGGGCAGAGCCCACTCTTGCAATGGCCAGGGGTTGCGGTTATTCGGTGACGCAAAATATGAGCAGGTTAATTATTCATCATAAATTGCATTTATTATGGATGATCGAAAAGCAAGAGGGGAAAGATTTATTAAATGAATTATTTAGATTTTTTTCAGAAGAAATTGAGTTCATTAACACCGGTTTGATTGAGGAAAAGACACATTATTAAAATTAAATGCAGTGTTTCAATGACCTGAGAAACCTTGCCAAGCAGGTAGGGACACATTGTGCATCAATATCTGCAGTTATTTTTCCGTCCTCTTTCCTTGACAGATTAAATGCCAAATCTTAAAATGTATTGCCTTACTGATGGATGTTTACTTAACCTGCCCTTATGTAGTCAACGTTCTAAAATATCGACTAATTCTGTGAATTCATTTAAATAAATGTGAATAATTGTATGTTTTCACAATAATCAATTACAGCAAAAAGGCAGATGCTGTGTAAACCCCAATTTTGCAGAGGCTGATAAAATGATGGTGCTATGTTGCCTAAATGTTTTAAATGCAAAGTGTGTAGTTCACACACAAAAACACTTCACTAAACCTCAAAGTAGGTTTTTAAATGTGCCTCTGATTATGAGTCATATCTTCCAGCCGCCTTTGCGGTTCATTTCCTTTGGCCATGTTTCTATCTTGTCGGAGAATGATGTCACCCCTCCTATCTTGTCAGATTAGAGTTCATCCTCATCCATAATGAATGCTCCATCTGCAGCAATGGTGATGGTGGTATAAAGCAGCCGTCAGGCTCGCAGAAAATCTGCCAAACTGAGCACTGAGGGCCAGTCATGCATGCAGGCACTATGGCTGCTGAATTTGGAATAACGTTCAGTGTTCAGTTCTGTCCACTGTGCAGTATAGGGGAAACTATTGTGAATCAATTTCTTTCCATTTTCCACTTTTCAGGCACCTGCAGTCATGTTCATGGGAGGGGGGCGGGGGCAGGGGGTACATATCTCCCCCCCAATGTTAGAAGCAATGTTGTTTCCCTCAATAATAATTTGATTATTTTACCGCACGATGAGTCACAGGACTTTTATTTTGAAAGGCCTCTTCATCACTGCACATCCTTCCCTGCTCCTCTGAGATTGAAAAACAGAAACCTTCTCATTTGCTGGTTAACTGGACCTTTGGAATACACTGCCATGGTTAGTTGCTTTAACCTGATGCTACATTTATTTTAGAAAATATAAAAAAAGGAACTTAATGGTTTTTAAATTGTATTTTTATAAATAATTATTAGAAAGGAAAGTTTGATTTTCAAACTTTACTTGGCTTGCCTCCAGCAAATTTTAAAAGCTTAGAAATTGCTGTATGGAGAGAGTTTCGTTTTTCGGTAATACTGTTAACATTATAATACTTGTATAAGTTTTAGTACAATACTTGGTAAAGTATTGCAATTCAGACAATTGCAACAATCTTGCAGTAGTATGTTATAAATTGCATCATCAGCTTGGATGGATAGATTTAAGTGATAGATTGTTGCTAAGTCGGGGTGTGACCAGTAGATGGCACCATATTAACCCCTCCACCTGTATCTGCCTACCAGGTTGCCACAGCATGTATAGAGATTTACAGTATATGGCTTGGTATCGTATTGTTATTCAGACTATTATAATAAAGTTTTGCTTTATTAGCATTACATATTTTACAATACATATTGCAGAATGTATAGTTGTCATAAGAATTGCGTTGTCATGAAGGTAAAAATAATCACCTGTGTCTCAGATCGTGTGCTGTCACTAGACCAATTAGATTGTCTAACTTGGAGATAATGCTATTGTGTGGCTAAAACAAAGATGGTCAGCGAAGATTGGCACATGGTAATGAAAATTATGCAAGTAGGCTAATTTGTTGACATTATTTTGTAATGTCTGTCTAGCACATCTAGGGGCTTAGTAATGAGTTTCCACCTAACTGGTGAATCTGGCCTTTAACTGCTGGAAGACATTTATTATGACTGGGACTGATTTCAGAATCTATGAAATATGAAGAGGAAGAAAAAATATAACATTGTCTTTTTCCAACTGCTCAGTACACCACTGACTGTGTTCTTTGCACCACTTTACTCATAAACGTGCATTTTTCGGTGTAATTAGGGGTTAATGTACTGCACCCCAGCCATGGTATCCCCCTCTGAAGTTCTCGATTGAATGTTCTTGATGAAACTGCCTGATTGATACTGCCTGCCTGATTGATTCTGAGCTCTTGCCTTGCCTTGCATCTTGAATGCACAGCCATAACAGTCAAGGAGCATGCGCCCGACCACAGAGATCTGATGACTGAGGTGGCAATTGAATATTACCTTGCCCTCTAAGGGGTTTGGTTGACATAAACCATGCCAGGGAAATGCACCCCACACCATAGATGTAGATGTAATAAGGGGTTTATTCATCTCAAGCCGACCGTAGTATCGCTCTTTGTGAAGTTCTTGATAAACAGTCTTGATGAAACTGTCATGGCCTAGATTGATATTTGCAGTCAACAAATTCAGTTGCTCGTCTGTTTTGCCTTGCATCTCCAATGCACAGACATCGCAGTCGAGGAGTATGTACTTTCGACCACAGTTGCCCCTAGTTAATTATGTCTTTCCCACACTCACATACAAAGATCACCTTATCCATTGTTCCTCGTGAAACATCAAGTTGAGCAGTCTTTGTTACTGAAGCTCCTGCCAAACGTGCCCCAAAAATCACCCCCCTTTCAAAGCCACTGAGACTTATTCTAGCCATGGTAGCCAAAATAATGGGCAACTGGGCCTGCCCAGAATCTTTATACATGACCCTAAGCATGATGGGATGTTAATTGCTTAATTACCTCAGGAGCCACACCTGCATGGAAGCACTTGCTTCCAAAGTCTTTGTCCCTTATTTATTAATTCATTATTACCTCCTGCTGCTATATAAAACAACCTATTTAACATATGAAAATCTTGCAGCCTTCCAACCCCACAGTAAATCGGTTACATCCCAGGACATTCACACTCACATTTCTTGTAAGTCGCTCCTGATAGGAGCATCTGTTAAATGGCTAAATGCAAACTGTAATGGAGCCATCGGAGGAATTGCATACTGCATGCACAAAACGGCTAGCCCACATAGAAAAGGTTGTTGTGCTTCCTTCTTTGTTGTTTTACATTTTACATTTTAGGCATTTAGCAGACGCTCTTATCCAGAGCGACTTACACAGTTGACATTTCTTTACATACAATCCATTTATACAGCTGGATATTTTACTGAAGCAATTCAGGTTAAGTACATTGTTCAAGGGTACAACAGCAGTGCCCCATCTGGGAATTGAACCTGCAATCTCTGAGTTACAAGATCAACTCCGTAACCATTACACTACATTGCGACTTAGCAAAATAGAAAAATCTCAAATAAAATGTATTCTTTGTTGATTAACTAATTAAAAATGTAAATACTGGCCCAACCATATAATTAGGTTGCAATAAATGCTGAAAAAATGGAATAAAAATGAATGGAAACAGCTTGGTGACCCACAGACTTGTTACGTATGTGACGTCATACCCATACCCAAAGTCCGTGTAAAAATAATCTATACATGTTGAATATACATGCTTATGAGGTGAATATGGCTAAATTATCACAAGCATAATATTTTTGATTGTTCCAGACATTTTTCCTCAGTTTTCAGGTATTTGTGACAGTTCTCCTTTAACGTTTAAGTATCTCCTTTAAGTATTGTGTAGTTTCAGTATTTAAGCTATTCAGCCCATATCTTGCTAAATGTTCGCACTACACAATGACGATGTTCCGACCAACTGATTGTTCTGGAGCTGCCATGGCAGATAATATCACTTTGTTATAGTTTGCTAGCTAAATGTCTTAAGAAAGTAATATATGCACACACACCATTCACTCACACACTCATACCTACGGGCAATTTAGACTCTCCAATTAGCACAGCTGTGGGAAGCAGCTCTGCAAAACAGAAACATCATATGTTCATTTTGCTATATAAATTATATATATATTATATATAAAAGTAACTAAATGAGAAAGTAATATTATCAAGCTCTAACAACAATATGTTCATTTAGGTTTGAGAAAGTATTATCAACTGAAGAGAAGTTTAGCAACTGAACAGTCCAGTATAGCCAGAGACTTAATGCTAGCTAGCTAGCTTGCTAATAGATAAAACATCACATTAAGGGGCTAGCTAACAAGCTAGCTATATGTTGCCATTTTGAACAGTAGCCATGTTAACTATAGACATGCATACATTGAGTGCTAAGGAGAAATGGCAATACTAGATTTGGCTGTTGGACTTGGCCCAGATTGATCAGCTGAATTGGAAGATAATACATTCATGATACAGCTAACACTAACATTATGTCAACATAGATGCTTGCAGTTAAGAGCATATGGCACATTTGATTAGATCATGACTGGTAATTGGTATTACTTTGTGTGCTTTGTCATTAAGAGAGTGCAGCACAAATTGGCTAGCTTGCATATTAGTGATGTCCTTTAATATCTGGCTGCTTAAGTGGATGCATACATCTAATTGCGATTGAAACCAAAAAGACTCATGTAGGACACAATATCAGAAGCTAAATTACACTATTTTCACAATGAGATATTCTTGTGCTGATAGTGTAGCTGTCCGTGCAGAATAATGTTGCTATTATATACATGTGTATATAAGCTAACGTTAGCTAACATTAATGTAGAATGAACTGCAGTGGTATACAAAGGAGTAACTAAACTTTTCACTGAATTTGTTTTGGAGGATTGTTCAGGAACAGAACATAGTCGCAACTACAGTAATGTTGCTGTCAGCCAGTGTGCTACGTGAAATTAGTTATTCGCCCGCAGACTGAAAATCTGTGCCGCAAATTTATTTGGTTCTTGCCTAGTGTTCACAGTAATGTTGGTGATGTCTGCAATTGGTGATGCCTAAGGTTGGTGATGTCTAAAGCGAGGCGCATTTCTTTTTTCGATTCATTTCATTTTTTGTTCTTTCATGCCTAACCTCTTCTATTTTTACTGTGTATGTTGCTACAATATAATAACAGTTAAAAACATGACATTTGATTTTGTTCTATTACAGTATATAGAGCAGCAATAGTTACAATATGACATAAGGGAAGTGAGACCAATACTGGTAACAGGGAAAGACTACAAAAATTGTTATTTAATTGAATATATCAACATTCACAGTCACAGTGATATTCAGAACAATATGGATGGCACAAAGACAGATTAAACTGTACCTCTGCAAGGGCCCCTAAGCTTTGTAATTTGTTTCATTGTAGGTTAAAATTGGTCTGTATTCTTCTCTTAAAAGTATCCAGAAATTAGCTTTTCTTTGTGATTAAAAACCCCCATTTTTTCATAATGTTCATCTTGGGAGACAAGCCCCCGAGGGGACCACCCCCTCAAACAGTGTGCCCCCTCCCAATGTCCAACTCACTCCTACACCCTTGCTTGCAGCTTAATGTTGCAGGAATGAGACACGGGAATGGGTGGGGGGAGATGCAGAGAGCGCTGGCTCCTTTTTGGCTGCTGTTAGGCGTTTCTGTTGCCTCTCTAAGCCTGGGGGGCCTGCAGGACCATGGACAGCGGTGGCCTCACCTACAGGCTTGCATGGGGTTTAACACTGAGTTACATGGGGAAATGGGGATGGAGAAATCCACTGTCTTGTTGCAAGTAGCTGCTGACCGTTGTGTTGTGGAAAGTGGAGGAAAATGGAACACTGCTCCATTTTTTCTGCTGGTTTTGAAAAGTAGGCTTGTGGCTTGAAAATTAGAGGACATTTTGTATGCCTGTCCAATGCACAACCTCTACCCTGCACACACATTGAACAAGCTGCATTTCCTGGAGGAATGTTTTTTCAAATGAATGGTTAATGTTAACTATAAAAACATGCATGTATCCGATGGCCTTGGTTGTTATGACTTAACGAAGATACTGAAAACTAGTGCATGTTTAATTGGACTGTTTGCTCAAAAAAAAAAAAGGGTTATGTCGTTAAATGTTGTGTATTAGGGCATTCTGAATGGGTTTGGTAAAGGAACGATGGAACTGAGATAGCATCTGTGAATGTGCTCAGCTGGTGTGTGCACGCGTATCAGGTCGGATTAACATTGCCCAGTGTTACCCAGTCGATCATCCTGCTTGCACGAGAGAGTTGCATTGCGCCGAGCTGACTCCTGCTCAGCCAGATTTGTGTATCTTAGGCTGAGTTTATAGACAGGAGCCCTAACAGCGCTCTGTAAGTAAATACAAACATGAAATGTGGCTAGAGTGAAAGTGAAAACTAAAGGGAAACCATTTCCCTGTATGACCTTATCAATTTCAAATAACATTCCTTTCCTTTGTAGCTGCCTCGGATCAATAACCTTTTAATAGTTTTGTGCCAAATTGCTGGGGTGTGAAAACTTGTAGCGGCATGCTAGAGGAATGTTTATTTTCTGCTCTGATGAATATTCACTGTGCAGGTACCTCCATTCTGCAAAACTGGTCTCTTTATGCAAACCTCAAAAGAAAGTTCATCACAACAATGCTTTAATATATACCATTTTATTGTATGATAGCTTATTATTTCACTTTGTAAATTGCTGCAACATACCACAGCAGTAGCAATATTTAGCAATATGTACACAAGTTAAATACTGTGATGGAAAACATTGATTTGCATCCTATGAAAAGATGTCCATCTCACACAGGAAGAAAACTTTGTCTGTGCACGCATGCTGTGTGTGTGTGTGTGTGTGTGTGTGTGTGTGTGTGTGTGTGTGTGTGTGTGTGTGTGTGTGTGTGTGTGTGTGTGTGTGTGTGTGTGCGCGCGCATATGTTTGTGCTCTGGGTGTATGAGCGTGCATATGTTTGTGTCTTGTATGAGCGTGCATGTGTTTGTAAGCGTCCATGTCTAGGATTAGAAAAGATCTGACTCGAGGCTGCAGTTCTCATTGGTTGGGTATCCATCAGAATTATAGCTGGCCTCTAATTCTTAACAGTAACACAGGCACTGTCAGCAGGGATGGATTACAGCTCTTCACAATTTGAAATGCAGTTATATACTGCACACATAATCCTTCCTTGCTGTGCAGTTGAAGGACAAGGTCAGTTCAAGGTCAAGATGGCTTCAGAAAGTCTTGATTTTCTTAAAGATGAGAAGACAATACATTCCAAATCCAAAAATTACAGTTTTATCTTATCACCAGAATTTTCCAATTAGTCTTAATGGCTGCTCTTTAAAAAAAAGAAAAAGTTTGTATTTATTTATTTATTTATTTTATAATGTCTCTAGATTCACTATGCTGATAGTCTTTATGAGTTGAAGTGTAATTAATTTAAAAAATTTGAACACGAGCATATTAGTTAGGGTGCTTCCCCATCTGAACCCCTCAATAAATTCTGAACCCCTCAACCTTCAGCTGTCTGCGGTGATGGGCAAAGCTTGTGATGATGAAAGAAAGGCCTCGTATAACTCCACATACACCATTTTACATCTAATAGGCCTGTGAGTTATGGCTTTAATCCCGGCCTTTATAAAGCTGCAAATGAACCCATTTGAATGAACCGCAATGGCTAATAAAAACAGCAAGCTTAGGAAAAGCGTCCCATGTCACTCTGTTCCCCAGTCACGCTACTCCCCTTCGCCTGTCGAGAGAAGATGACACAGCTTGAGCGATTGGGCAATAGACAGGTGCATTCAAATAGTCACACCAAAGTGTGCTTAATCCTTGTGCTTTCAAATCCTTAAGTTTGGAGGGGTTTTACTTCACATGTTCCACTCCCTCATGTTCTGAATATAGAATAGAGATATGCCATTATGTAATGTATTTTGGTAGTTAATGAATCTCACTGACAGTGAAGGGATTGGTAACACAGTTCAGCTTTATCACATTTTAAGGAGTCCAGGAATAGTTTTCAAGTTTTTCCCCACATTTGGCTCAAATGGTTTTATTTCTGTTTTTGGAAAATGTCCAGTGTGAAGCATTGTGTGACAACCTGTTGGCGCTATACAAAAAAAGTTTGGTTGATTTATTGAGTGACAGTTGTGGTGGTGGTGGGGGTTTGAGGGCAGCCCTGAACAGTTGTTACACAAAGAAACTTGCTGTTTAGTTCTGCTCTCTGATTGGTGCTGGCCTCTGCTCGCTTCCTGATTGGTGGGGTTATTTTCTATAGTAGTATATAACACTGTAGTTATAGTGTTTCATGCACAGGCCCAGACTGTGGTCAGTGAGAAGGGACTAACTCAAAAACACGTGACCAGAGGCCTAGCCGGTCTGATCCCTTATGTCCATCTCTCTCCACTGCAACTTCCAGCAATGCTATTCACTACTGCGCTCGGCAGGCCAAACCCTGGTCCCGGAGATCCATATCATCTGCAGCTTTTTGTTTTCACCTTAAAAGCAAACCAATTCAGGCCCAGGTGTGTTGCTGGTGTAATCTGATTTAATTGAGCAAGTGCTGAGTAACAATGAAAACTATTAGACCCCATGGCTCTCCAGGACCCAGGTTGGGGCCCACTGGCTTTTAGTCTCATTTACATTATGTTTAGGCATTTGGTAGATGCTTTCATCTAAAGTGACTTAGAAGTATGTGCATCTAACAGCGCTATAAATAGCATGGGAGTTTTCATGTCTCCATGTTTTGTGTGACTCCAATTGTTGAGTGACAGGTGTTTGTTCAGGAATTTTTAATTGTTTTATGCCACATTTGAAAAGTTACAATTCACAGTGCACTGTGGTATCACTCCACTACACCAGGCTTGAACTTGGATATTGCACATGGTGCTTATGGTTATTGCATAATATGGTTAATACTTGAAGTACTTTGAAAGTGTTACAGCTCGTTACCCACTACTGATGCATTTCAATCAATCCACTCCACCCTTGTGATTACAATGTACAATCGAATTACACACATTACAAGAACGTAATTCTGTTCTGTGCTGTTTGGAACTTTTGGTTGAAATCTTGCACATTCCAACACACTCAACCTGCAACCTGATGAGCCGGTCACTGGGTATGTTTGTAATTAATTCATTAAACACAGATCCAGCACAAGAGCATCATTAATAATCCAGAGGCGTGAGCTGAGCTCAGTCAAACAGGTGCTGCTGTGGGTTTAAGGTGGATATTAAGGTGGTGTTAGATTTATGGCTACCACAGCATGGCTGATTGTATCAAGTCCAAAGCCATTTAATTTTCTATCCGTTAAACACATTGTTTAAAGTGTTTTTTTAATTTTATGAATACATTATTTACTCACGATCAGCGAGTCAAGCCAGCTTTTGCTTTCTTCTCAGATAAATTATTAACGTTTTGCTGTCTGTGACAACGGTTTGCAAATACCTTGCAGCAAATATTGGCTGTGTATTAATCTTCATGAAGTTTGATAACTGATAAGTATAAAAACTATCCCTCTGTGTAAAATTATGTTCCAATTGATTTATGGTCTGTGTTACCAAAAAGCTGCATAAAGACCATTATTCTTTTTTAAAGAATCAATTCCTCATGCTGAATCCATTTCTTGGACAAGGCTGCGACTAAATAAAATGATAAAAAACCTGAGTGACTAAATGACCAGTAAATATCTCAATCAAGCTTATTTTACTGTTACAAATTGTTTGGCAGGCAGCATGTTTAAAAATGTGATTTGCTTATCACCATCTGTATTGCTGATGCCATTTTCACATCTTTTGAGCGCATTTTTGAGAGATATTTTGTAGATTATTAGAACGAGACAAAAAAGGTTTATTTTATTTTACAACTTACAAGGTTAATAAGGAAAATGCAGTATACAGTATATTCCACTCCAAAATATTCACAGCCTTTATAAAGATGCACAAAAAGGCTGTATAAAATAAACAATACAGGTAAATCCAGAGATTGGTTGGAATGGGGTGTTACGGTCAGATTAGACAAAAATTAAGCTATTTGGCCATGCCCAACAATGGTGGGTTTGACATTGGAAGGAGGACACTTGTTGAAAAGAACCTGCTTGCTAGTTAAAATTACTCTCAACACCTATAGAAGGTGGGTAAATGGCTTCAATAAATTAATAAATGGATATAAAAAAATATGAATCTGGCGAGGCATTCGAATAATATACGCCCCCACGAATATTCAAAATTTGAACATTCTGTCTCATCCCTATCCCTAGTTCTCAGGAGCTTTATACATACAGCACCAGATCTCTTGGTCCTGGGTTAACTGAGAGCCAGGCTTTCTTTAATGACCTTCCATGTAGTGGGATCATTCACTTATTTCCATAAAAGCATTTCCCTTTTAACTTGTGATTAGTAACATTAACATATGAAGCACAATTGGATGCACAACATGCATTTTTGTTACTTGTGCCTTTGCGATTTGAAATCGCGTCAAGCGGAAAAGCCAAACAGAGTTTGTCAGATACGGTGTTAGATGCGCCACCACTAAATGAGTCACGAAGTCACTCCCCATCACTTTGTAGCTGTAAAGATCTAAACTGGCACACAAACCGGCATGGACGGGCAGCAGTTCAGCTAATGATTGTGTTGATACTGCAGCCCTACTGAGTGGTCAGACCAGATCTGCTTCTTTCTGACAGTCTGGAGCCTCCATGCTGAAAGCCCCTGCTGGCGAGTCATGACTCAGTGACGGAGAATTCCATTCGTCAAGCTGGCGAGAGAACATCTTCCACACTTTGTGACTGAATGTGCGCCCACATATACAGGAGACGCACGATGTGCTCCTGTATCGGCTGCATTGCTACTGAATGCACTCATATTTTGTCTGCGTTACAGCCGAATGTGCACTTGTATTCGCTGCAAAACAAAGGACACAGGTTTAGGGAGTGAAGTGAAACTGGCCTCTGATTTTTGTGATGTTTCCACAACAATGCTGTGTGCAACAAGGACTGATGTAAATGACTAATACTCTTTTTTTGTAGATGCGGTCAGGAAGATGGCCATTTAAAATGACAGTGCCCTTTACACTGTGAACACTATGGCAGTTTTGTTTGTCCTGCCAGTAAACCTCTATTGGGAGGGGGAGGGGGAGGGGGAGGGGGAGGGGAGGGGGAGGGGGAGGGGGGGAGGGAAGAGGAGAGAGCGATTTGTAGTGACAGAAATAATATTAGAAAAGCTTAAAGAAAATGTATGGAAGGGGAAATTGAAGTTTAATATAAAAGGGCAGGGTGGAATGGGTTTGGGGAGTGTTATCTACTGTAAGTAAATGGGCATTTGCCTGGGAGGTATAAAGAGCAAGTGAATTTGAGAAAGAGAAGGGGGGGAAAGAGGGGTGAGGATGGAATCCACAATGAGGAGAGGGGGAAGGAAGGAAGAGAAAAAAAAAAAAACCCACGTTTTGAGGTATCATTACTGCTCTGAGATGCATTGTTCCTTCATGTTTTGAAGCTTTTGAAAGTCAAGGTGTGTTTGTGCTTGTGTGTGTGCTTGTGCTTGTGCTTGTGCTTGTGCATGTGCACGTGTGTTTGTGTCTCTCTCTCTCTCTCTCTCTCTCTCTCTCTCTCTCTCTCTCTCTCTCTCTCTGTGTGTGTGCGTGTGCCTGGTTAAAGCAGGATAGCGGTTAATCCTCCTTGAATCTCTCTCTGCAGAGGGCCGCTCAGTGCTGTCTCCCCAGGAGTGGGCGCTCACGAGCTCTGTTAATACAGGATACGCACAATGGGTAGAAATGGGTATCCTGTATTTACACACCTTTGTAAATCAACCTCAGAATGTGCAAAATGAAAAATGGTATTGTATTGTACAGTCCATGTATGCTGTTACTGGCAAAATTGCTGCATTTGTTCTCCTTACTTTAAGTATCTAATAACCAGGGCACCAGTGCAGCTCCCCAACTTAGTCTGCATCTGTGCCGTTCCGCAGTTAATTTTCGTTCACTAAGCTAATTGACTTTCATTATTTTTTTTAAGTGCATATAATTTAATGTAGCAGCAAATTATGAGCAGTCACATTTGCATTACCGCATGCCTCAAACTTCTGGCAGCTGTTCCTGAAGTGTGACATTTACTCTCCGGAAGAGCAGCACAGTGAGAAAAAGAGCGTGGCGTGCCTAGTGTCAGACATCATTTTATTCGGAGCTAACGAAAGAGAAACTAAAACCCTGCGGGCTGTCTGACACCGAGGCTTCGTCTCTGCTCCTGCTTCATTTAGCATCTCTCTCTGGTTCATCCATTATTTTAAATGTCTCTCTCCTCGCTGCTGTGTTACAACCCATCTGCAAAAAAAAACTACATTGCGCAGTGTTATAATCTGTTATACATGACACACGCACTGTCTTGATGTCTTATTAAAACTCTTGCCAGCCCCATTGTGCTGATGTCCTTTGAAGATTGATACTTTTTCATATCAATTATTCAAATGTTGTTATTAATGTTTAAAAAATACAGAATTTGAGTTTTGCCTACTTTCGGTTCATAGAGTGCAGTAACTTTTTAAGATTCCTCCTTGCCTCTCTCTTACCCCGACTGACAGCTCGTCAAGTCATTTACTGTCAGCATAACGATTTGCTGTGGTTCTGTGTGCCTCAGTAGGTAGAGCATGGCACTGACAATGCTTAGGTTGTGAGTTCAATTCCCATTGGGGCCACATATGCTGAAAAATGTATGCATTCGCTACTGTATGTCAGTTTGGATAAAAGCGTCTGCTAAATGGCATACGTTTAATTTTTTGCTGGCCTACTGGATGGCATGTCCGTTTTAAGCTCTTTTTCCACAGTGCACTGATTCACCCTGTGCTACAGAACCAAATCCTCACTATGCCAGTGTGTGTATGTATGTATGTATGTGTGTGTGTGTGTGTGTGTGTGTGTGGATGTGGCCAGGAGTCCTGTGGTGCAACGCACAATTGGCCACGGTCCCACTCAGGGAGGGATGGCTTTAGTTGGTAGGGTATCAGTTTAGTTTAGCACATTTATTAGCACAAAAGATTTATTGGCTTTAAAAGAGTAATATACAAACATACTTAGAAGGGATAGTGCAGGAGAGGTAAGAAAGCCAAGAAGGGCTTATACAAGCACCTCCCCTCTAAGATTACAAGTGCTATTTTATGCAGATACACTGAACGTCATTGGATAGGAACTACAACAAACAGGTGGATAAAGAAACACGATAGAAAAAATAAAAAAATGTGTCTATAACTGTGTGCCCCTACAATGTGTTCCCCTGTATGTAGGGGGATACAGTTACAGACGCGCATCAGACGCACATCCCGTCTCAAGAGGCTCCTTTGTTTGATTGGGTGCTTGCAGTCTGCCTGTGTCAGCTGTGCATGCAGTGCACTCCTCTGACGCCATGACCACGCAGCTCAGCTGCACGGCACATTTAAGTCTAGTATGCCTTCTCTGGAATTTACAGGGGACATTGCAGTGATGGAATTGAGGGGGAGGGGGAGTATAGATAGGTGTGTGACACTGGGAGAGGTGGAGGGAGGAGTGGAGAGGGCTGCGCCTTCCTTTTGGCTGCTGTCAAGTGCTCCTGTTGCCTCCCACAGCCTGGAGAGTACTACAGGACCTTGGACAGCAGCGGCCTCACCTACAGGCAGACTCACCCGAGGCTAATGAGCAATCAGCTCAGCTGTGAGCCATTGCCTTTGTTAGGCCATTATAAAAGCACTGCCATGCCTGACGGGAGAGTTTTTTGGGGCATGGAGGAAGAGATGCTGGGTTTGTGTTGCCGTTTACCCTCTAGTGAATAGTTTTTGATTTAACTTTGTTTTTTTGTGGTTTGTTTTATTTTGTAAAAGGATTAATAGAATACACTGACCATTGGCCTATTGGAACCCTGTTTTTGGTTTGTCTTTCATCCGCTCACCACCTGGCATGGTGGCCACCCCTGTCACCTTGCTACAAGGGGAGTCAAAATTCCTCAGCAGCCAGGTTATTTAGTCACACTGTTGGCTGACAGTGAATCTCTCTCTGTGTATAAACAGTATATACAGGGGGTAGACAAAATAATGCAGACACCAATTAATATATGAATATTTATGAACTAATAAGGCATTGGGCCACCCTTTGCCTTTTAAAATAGCTTCAATCAATCTTGGAATGCTGTTATACAAGTTTTCAACTGTTCCTTGTGCTGATATTGGACCATTCTTCATCCTGGTGTTCATGAAACCCCTCTTGAATCCATTAAGCAGTGTGTATGGGGGAATTATTGTCTTGGAATATGGGAACGTCTTGAGAAAGCGATGTGTGCACCGTAGGGTGATCGCCTAAAATGGCTTTGTATTCATTGGCTGTAATTCTACCATGCAGGAAAAGGAGTAAAAGATGACTATTTTACTTTCATCCACTGCACAGAAATCCAGGTTTTGTGCCCATTACACTAGGTTTTACATTGTTGCGCATTCGCTTTGATTACAAGTAGTTTCCAAATGGCAGCCCTAACATAAATATCGGCTTCGAGAAGCTCACGACATACAGTTCTTGTTGACACGATCACAGAGGTGTAGATTCAGTTCTATGGTAATTTCAGAGGTGGGTGTTCATCTATCGATGTTGGTGAGCTTGCCACCACTATTCCTCTTTCCTGATGTAGTTTTTCCTTGTTTGGGTGTATGCAGTCATGATTTTTGTGACACTGTTCCCCTTGACACATTCAATTAATTCTACCATGTCTGTGACTGATGCACCTGCAATTCAGGCACCAACTATTTGACCTCTTTCCAAATCTGTTAGAACTCTCATTTGGCTTGAAACTCCCATATTAAAGTGTTGGTTTTGAAAACGTATTTTATAGAAGAAACCTTGGTAATTCTCTCTTTTTTTACTGATTTAGTTCAAAATTAGTCATTTTTCATTCAGTTTCCATTATTTATTACCTCCTGTGTGTGTGTGTGTGTGTGTGTGTGTGTGTGTGTGTGTGTGTGTGTGTGTGTGTGTGTGTGTGTGTGTGTGTGTGTGTGTAATCTATGGCATTTAAAGTGCATTCCTTTAGATAACCACAATAAGTTACTGATGAACTATAACAATGAACAACATTCAGACATGTGCTATGCAGTGTCTATATGAAAGGAGATGTTTCCAACATTACCCTTGTGTGTTTGGTTCTCTGAGACTGAATACCTTTCGTTCTCTGTGAGTGCAGATATAGTGGAGGCGGTCAGCACTGCATTATCTTGCTGTCATTTATGATCTATAACTGAGTGGCTGGGGAGTATTGAAATGTCAATGCTCGTGTTGGCAGACAGTGTTTACAGGGCATCACCAGCTCCTCCAGCAGACACACATTCTCTGTACTATAGTACTGCAACTCAAATACAGACAGGGCCTCTATTACTGCAAACCAAATACGGACTGGGCCTCTATAGTACTGCAACTCAAATTCAGACAGGGCCTCTAGTACTGCACACCAAATACAGACTGGGCCTCTATAGTACTGCAACTGAAATACAGACTGGGCCTCTATAGTACTGCAACTCATACCTAGCCAGGACCTCTGTTGTGATAGCTGATAAATATCTTCTTTTAACAGATCATTGGTAGTTTTTCTTAGCTCTGGACGAACAGGTCAAAGGTTGCATTCCTCAACATTTCACAGGATGCACATTGCCCCACTTGTCTTCTGAGTTGTACACACACTTCA
This sequence comes from Aldrovandia affinis, assembly GCA_029706075.1. NCBI lineage: Eukaryota > Metazoa > Chordata > Actinopteri > Notacanthiformes > Halosauridae > Aldrovandia > Aldrovandia affinis. The sequence goes on from JAINUG010000002.1 coordinate 490,323, forward strand.
AGTGCTTTGCTCCATGAGCCATTTGGTCGAGACATTTCCTCCATAGCCCAGGGCTAAAGACCAGGGTTAAAGACCAGGTCGTGGGCCTACAGTGAGTAATAACAACCTGCTTTAATGTTGAGCAGCACAAGCAATTAACCTCTCTGCTGTTCTGTGAACCTGGAAGCAGAGAGCAGTCTTGTTGGATCCTGACTCACAGGGACTGCTGTGCTTGTGTACGAGAGAGACCTGGTACGAATTTTATACAGTTGGTGTCAGGCAGCAGAACAACATTCATTTTTGAGTTTCTACACTGCCCACTGTTTTATTTACTGTTTATGTGTATATATATATATATCAGACATGGGACCAAGTCACAAGTAAGTCTCAAGTCATTTGGTCCAAGTCCCAAGTCATGTTTTCTTACCGATGTTTTTCTAGTATCCGGTCTTTATAAAGAGAAAAGACAAGGTATTAGTACCTGTCTAATAATGATATTATTGGCCAATCTATCTAACCTGTTCAAAAAGTATGACAATGAATTGTATTTGTATTATAATTATTGATATTCAGTTAAATAAATGTAATCAAACAAAAAACGAATAACTTTATAAAAGCATGTATATTTATTAATTTCTTCTGAATTAAAAAAATATTCCCTCCCCAATTTGTTTTATCAAAAGCAACATTGCAGCCAGTAGACCTACATAGAATCTGATTTTTAAAATCAAACTGAAAAGAATGTATAAAATCACCCAACTTTCTTGTGCCAGGAACTGTCAGGTAACAGAACAATAACAGATTTAACCCAACTTCAGCTCAAATTGGAACTCTTATAAATGACGTAATTAAAGGAGTGTTTCAGCGATTTAGTGAAACACTCCTAATGATTTCCTTACCTCAGAAATCATTCAGAGTTTTTTGTGTGTCTCTCATATATGCTCGTGAAGGCAGATAAAAGGGTAGAAAAGTGACGTATGTGTGCCAGACTATTCCCCTAGTCCCCTAGTACCCCGCATACATCACACTATTTATGAGGTAAGGAAATCATTAGGAGTGTTTCACTAAATCGCCAAAACACCCCTTTAATGCAACCTGGCGTGATTGGATTACTGAGATCACATTGAAACGACAGGTGTAACCATGGCCAAATTTGTAAACATTTCCTTTTTACAAGCTGTTGCATTTACAAAATATGAGATTTGAAAGGGTCTTGTCTCTGAGCCGAGCTAACCTGCTCCACGACGAACTTGTGCGGACCACATTCCCCCCCTCCCTCGGGAGCGGACAGCCAAATGTCACTCCCGATCGGGGCCGACGACCAGGGTCAGGCTGGTAAAGACGTCACGTCCCTAACAGGCAGCGCACATCGTATAGGACCAGCCAAGATGCGGTGTGTTAGACCACATAAGTGCATGATCACTTACTAAGCCTGGTGTTAGCAAGCAACTAGCAACAATAGGGGACTGCCCATTGGTCCGAAGGCCCATTTTTCCAAAACCCCAATAGATTAGTCCGATGGCCCGTTATCCCGAAAACAAAAGCCCACTGCTCCGAAGACCTGTTGCTCCGAAAATACACAATGTACAATGTATTTTGACGTGCAAACGCGAGGATACCGTTTACAAAATGCTTGCTTTTTAGTGTGCCCATTGGCAAAAAATGTCAAGGCTTTAAAAATAGGTTAATTTCACAAAATACACAGCGTGACACTTACCCATTGAAATTCCTAAGCGTGAGGCAGACGTTTTTCGAACTATTGGGGTTTCAGAATAATGGGCCGTCGATACCCTACACATTAGCTGGCTAACTAACTTTTCCCATTTGGAACTTAAGAAATATTTTTGAATATCCGTGCATGATGTGTTTGTTACGATGTGAGTGTAAAACTGAAATAGTTCCAGTTAAAAATATATATATCCTAAATTCACAGTCGTCAGCAGGACGATCACATCGAAACCAAAGGTCGTCCTTCTTAATTTTTTAGTCGTCGAGACAATAGGACGACTGCGAATCTGTGCCCCTGGCTAGCTAGACATTCTGTGCAGATTTAGCGAACATCAGCCCTTACAGACACTTACTGATCTGAATGAGTCTTCAAATGACGAACAAAGTTTGATGTTGTAGTCTGGCTGTCAGAAATCTTTGATGAGCAGGTCTTGCATTCAGCAGTTCGCCAGGAAGTTTTTCCTTCACATGTGAAATGTTTGAAGCCGAAAGTGATGACTCTTGGCACAGTCACAGCCGCCATGATGATCTGATCTGATCTGATTATACACCATACACCATCAACAAAATGCCAAATGATGGAATCTATGCTAAGGTGCATTGAGATTGTTCTGGCAGCTGGTGGTGGCCCAATGCCCTAAGATACTTTATGTTTGCTTTATTTTGGCAGTTACGTGTATGTTTTATGAGAGTTTCGTATTACTGTTTTGCAGCATATTTGAATGTTGACCTCAATAACTGGAGAAAGGTATTGGGAGTGTCTACAGATACAATTGGGAGTTTCAAATTGTCAGCACAAAACAAGGGGAGAAAATGTTTGCAGTTTTTGGCTGGAAGTGAATCTCTTCGTGGTGTTGAGTCCAATCTGCTGAGCTCATGCATGGTTTTGCATCTGGGCCTTTTAGACGTTCCGTGCACGTCGCATGCTGCTCCAGTGGTGCCGGATGGCTGTGTTCCCCCACGACCAACCTGTGGCGCACTCTGCTAGCAGGCCCGCAGAGGATCTCTTTTCCCAGTGCTGTCAGAGACGGGTCCTGCCCTTACTGTTTTTAAATCCCTCTTTGTTTTAACGTTTATTTTTTGTGTTCCAACCTTATTTCTCGTGTGTCCCAGTTGCGTGAAAAGGTCCATGCAGTTGTTTTTCGGTCCTCCGCTCTTTCCTGCGGTGTCCGTGTGATCACTGATCACTTCCTGATCCTGGGAGGAGATGTGCATCGTGGTAACAATTTTGCTTTCATCAGAAACCTCTGGCATTAAATGGAATTGTACAAGTGCTGCACATATGAATTATTTGATCATTCGGGCTCCTTTGATGCCTCAATTGTGTGAACCCAGACAAAAATGACAGTTTATTGCTTTGTTCACATTGTACGATTCCTTTTTTCCTTGTGTTGGTAAAATTGTTTTTTATTATTATTATTGTTTTTTGGAATAGCTGGAGTATGTCTGTGGGTCCAATAGGGTTTTAATTATGTTCTATTGCAGTGGATTAGTCTCTTGGCAGGGAGGGGCTTTCAATCCCTACAGGTTTCTAGACTGCAGGGAAGGGGAGGGTTTGCGTGACTTTTGCTCTGAGAGTGACTGATAAGTGAAAACAAAGCTTCATATGGGTTTACATGCTACATTTTACATTTTAGGCATTCAGCAGATGCTCTTTTCCAGAGCGACTAACAATATGTGCATTAATACATGATCGGAACAAGCATAGTTTGCGCAAGAGATCAGTGCAGTAATACAGCGATAGACATTGTTGTAGGCAGCTGCATACCATACCTGTAACACTGGGAAGGAAAAGGTTAGTGAAATAGGTTTAGATGCCCTACTGCGGAGTGGGGTTCAGAACACAGACGGCGCGGCGGGGGGTGTGTGTGTGTGTGTGTGTGTGTGTGTGTGTGTGTGTGTGTGTGTGTGTGTGTGTGTGTGTGTGTGTGTGTGTGTGTGTGTGTGTGTGTGTGTGTGTGTGTGTGTGTGTGTGTGTGTGTGTGTGTGTGTGTGTGTGTGTGTGTGTGTGTGTGTGTGTGTGTGTGGGGGTGGGGGTGGGGGGGGTGTGGCGTCCCCTTATGGATGGCCATGGCTTTGCTTTGTGATAGACTGATATGTGGAAATACGTGATGCTTCACGGCACAGTGCAAGGGGTGGTGTACCGTCTCCAAGGAGAGCATGTGCAGCCGGTGGTGATTGGAGAAGAGCTGGCAGCCGCAGTCACAGCGGGCTGCTTTGCATTTCTGCTGCATCTGTGCAGCCCCCAGCCCACCGGACTCGTGCTAGTTGAGCCTGGATCGGTTCCATCGGCTACCAGATATACTTGCAGATTGAGTCGTTATCATCGTATTAAATTACTTTTGTGTCTCAATTAACTTCTCTGCAGGGCTTCCTTGATACACAACAGAACAAATTACATCTGTCAGTTGGAGGGGAAAAAGATGATTGTTACAGAAAATGTGTGATTTTCTTGTGGGCACAGTTTAACTTGATGGTTTAATAACTGTGGTTTGTTAAAGGCATGCCGCACTTTAGGCAGGGATGGAGATTAACAGGTTTGTGAGGGGGAGGCATAATACTCACACACGGGCTGTAGTCTCAGCAATATGCAGCGGGGGGTGGGGCGGCAGGGAGGGTGTGTGTGTGTGTGTGTGTGTGTGTGTGTGTGTGAGATTCTGAATGTGGTAAATGTGTGTGTGTGTGTGTTCACAAGCAAGATCCTGTGTGATCAATGTTTGTGTGTGTGTGTGTGTGTGTGTGTGTGTGTGTGTGTGTGTGTGTGTGTGTGTGTGTGTGTGTGTGTGTGTGTGTGTGTGTGTGTGTGTGTGTGTGTGTGTGTGTGTGTGTGTGTGTGTGTGTGTGTGTGTTCACAAGCAAGATCCTGTGTGTGATCAGTGTTTTGGTGTGTGTGTGTGTGACATTCTATATGTGGGTGTGCGTGTGTTTTATTAATAGCTTATTTATTTTTAATATTGCTGCAGCCTTTCACCACAATGTCTCAGTGAGATGCATTTGTGTGTGTGTGTGTGTGTGTGTGTGTGTGTGTGTGTGTGTGTGTGTGTGTGTGTGTCTTGATCATCTCTGTTTCTGTGTGGGCTGTGTGAATGTGAATGCACTCTGTGCTTGGTTTCATGTCTCCCTGTGATCAGTGCAGTCTCACTCTGTGGTCAGTGTGGTCTTGTAACCAATCCTCCATTGGGAGCACTCACACTCATGGGTTGACAGCTGGACCTGTGGTGAGGAAACCGTGGAAACATGTGGTCACATACTGACCAGCTGCACCACTCCCTCTTACTGTCAACAGCATGACGTCACTGTGAAAAAGCACAGCATGTACAATTCTTACATCTACTTACTTAGCAGGTGCTCCTATCCAGGGCAACCTTAAAGACGTATTCATACAACGAGGTTGAAGAAAACTAGTTCAGATACAAAACATTGACTGTGACACAATCAAGACAACAAATGAAACAATGCTGCAATCATTGGCATGCGTAAGTGCCATAGTAAAGGGGAAACGTCAATGCAATATGAATACAAAGCAGCCACAACCACACCAGAGCTGTGTGAGGTCTGGCTGACCACCGCTGTGTGGGAAGAGGTCACAAGCAGGCTGTGCTTTGCTGTGCTGTGCTGTGCTGGGCTGTGCTGGGCTGTGCTGTGTGTTCTCTCTGCGGTGTGTACATTTACATTTTTACATTTTAAGCATTTAGCAGACGCTCTTATCCAGAGAAACTTACAAGATGTGCATTAATACAAGGTGTGATCAATCATAGTTCGCGAAAGAGATCAGTGCAGATGTGCGGTGTGTCTTTGTACCCTGTGACGGAGAGGAGGTAGAGGTGGCTGCACTCTGAGATGTGTGGCCTGTATCACCAGCTGCTGAACTGCAGTGATAAGAATTGCACCTGAGGGAGTGGTTTAAGAATTACACCTCCACCCGAGTTTGTGGTTTAAGGACCCACATGGGAGTGATCAGGGATTGACAGTCTCTTCTAACAAGGTGAAGCTCACAGGGAACAATGAAATCTTCTTTCTTGTCCTGTTGCATCTGAGATCACATTCTCTCTCTCTCTCTCTCTCTCTCTCTCTCTCTCTCTCTCTCTCTCGCTCTCTCTCTCTCTCTCTCTCTCTCTCTCTCTCTCTCTCTCTCTCTCTCTCTCTCTCTCTCTCTCTCTCTCTCTCTCTCTCTCTCTCTCTCTCTCTCTCTCTCTCTCTCTCTCTCTCTCTCTCTCTCTCTCTCTCTCTCTCTCTCTCTCTCTCTCTCTCTCTCTCTCTCCCCTCTCTCTCTCTCTCTCTCTCTCTCTCTCTCTCTCTCTCTCTCTCTCTCTCTCTCTCTCTCTCTCTCTCTCTCTCTCTCTCTCAGAATGGGGAATGGGAGAGTTTATCTTTAGAGAAATGCACTGGTGTAGAAAGCCTGGGAGAGACGGCACAGCAGGTTTATTGGCATTCTCTTGGGAACTACACACACACACACTCACTCACACATACACACGCACTCACACCTCCCTCCAACACCCCTGCGCGCACACACACACACACACACACACACACACATACCTGCCCTTAGTGCGTGATTACCCACAGCTTTTTTCTTTTCACAGATTATTTCTGTCCCTCTGTGTCATCCAGCATCACAGTGGTTCTATTGGTTTAGATTCGACTCGATTAGTAGGGAGGTTCTGGGACATCACGCTGACGAGTAGCATATGGCCTCATCAGGGCTGGCCCAGGCTTTGATCCCATGCATTCTGTCCCAGACCTTGAACTCACCTGGGGAGGTCCCACACTCGACACAATCCCACAATCCCACAGGGCTCACCACAGAACAGCTTCAGTGGCGGAAAAATAATCCACATAAAGGCACGACTATTAACAGCACTATATTTATTTATTTATCTTGATTTTATTTGTATTTTTTACTCTGAAAAGGGTGAGGTGACCACAAGAGAAAGGGCAATCACGCAATCGGCGTGGCTCCGCCTTTCCCACCACCTCTACAGCCCGTCATTCCCGCCGAGACAATGCGTTAATCGCTTTATCAATAAATCAGTTGATCAGTAAATAGCCATTACCTCAAGTTAAAGTAAGCCTCCTTGCTCTGAATAGCTGACACGTTAATAAAATGGCTTTCATTAGTGAGTATTGACAAAGCTATCATGGACATATTGGGAAGGCAGCGCATGCATGTTGCATTCACACAACAACCACAAGGGTTCAAACTGAGACACGTTATATGGAGCCACTGCAGTGAATCTGCTGAATACACCAGCCTGCTGTGACTCTCCCATGAGTATAAATTCTAAGCCTAATACTGAGCTACTAGGAACGACAGAACTCTTCACATATCACAGCACCTATTCTCGCAGAATCCTTCCAAGCGTGCCATTTTTATTTCTGCTTTGGGTCCAGTGATAATTTAAAATGTGATTTTTATTTGATTTTGTGTGTTATTTCCCTTGAAAGTTTTAGTTTGAGGTGCCTCGTGCGACAGAAACACTGCCGTACTGAAATAATCATTCATTTCCTTCTCATTATTGCATTTCACATCAATTATTTATGGGTTGGCGCGTTATATGCTTTTAGTGTGAGATTTCATGCGATAATTAAAGGCTTGCCACAAAGCACCATGATGAGTTGTACGAAAGTGTTGTCAGTCTTTTACCTCAAGGCTACATTACGGTGGAGGCATTCAGCAGGGGTAAAGCAGTGTCGTTGCAGTGCTGCAGGTGGCCAGGAGGTGGCAGTACAGTATCGAGGGGGATTGGAAGTCTGGCGCTCCCTGGCAGGTTGCCAGATTTCCGATGATACTCTCAGCACTCCAACCAGCAGGCCCCGCTGTTTACCTCCCTCTCTTTAAAAACAAATCTTTAAGGAATTGATCATTAAAATGCAGGGTAAAAGTAGTCTATGAGCATAAGGGGTTGGCTTTTTGTGTGTCCCACTGGCTGCAGCTTTTTTTTTTACCTTTAAACACCTGGAGAGATCAGTCAATACCAAAGGAGTGGGGAACACACTCTCCAACGTGCACAGACCACGCACCTGTGAACAGTGGCGCTGTTAATGCGGTGAAAGGCGATAATGATTCAGGGGGCTGTGCGGCTGGTCAGGGGGCCCAAAATGTGTGTGGATTCTATATATGGCTTTTCCACATCCTACTTGTCATTTGAATAAATTCAAAAACACTCATTATAGAACTGGTGATGATGGCTGATGAAAATAGACTTCACTTTTTTCATACATTAAATCGGCAAACGGTTTGGGTTACATTACACTAGTCACGAGCCTAGTGAATTATTATGTCGTCGTCCCCCCCCTTCCCCAAAACAAATTAAATCTGGGTCCCAGAAAAGAGAGCAGAAGGAGAGAGAGAAAAATCAGCATTTTCTCAGTCATAGCCAGATCTGAAACTGAGGATTTTGGAACTGAGCACTTAGCAACATTAATTGTTAGCTAGCTAACTAGCCAGCTAGATAAAGTTGTACAACAACGGCGAGCTGGCTAGTATATCGATAGTTAAAACACCACTTTCCCAATATGTGGATCATAGTTTGTAGACAATTAGTCTATGCTAAAACTGAGGATTTGGGAGCTGACCTTAGTGGTAGGCAGGCTAGCCTATTGGTTACCTATCAATAATATGAATGTCAAAAAAAAAATTAGCTGGTCCTCTCTGACAGGCATATAGCCTGTTGTGCTCTTTGTCCTGATGCTCTTAAGTAGCCTGTCCTTTGTCCTTAAGTAGCCTGTTTTCTTGCATCTTATGTACAAATGAATAACCATAACCACCATTTGGGGGGGGGGGGGGGAGAATAGAAGCCTAACATTCTGTAGTTATTGAATATATTGGTTTTTAAAATCATACATAAAGTACAGAATAATAATTATTATTATTGTGATGATGGTGCCTGTGGTCTGCCTGCACATGAATTGCAGTCCACAATCACGACTACAGTACAGCTCTGCCAGAGAGTGAACACAGGAGTGGCTGGTGGCACTATACCCCCTAGTGTGGAACATGCGTAAACTCTGGGCTGGATCAATGGCAGGAATGGAATTGGGCCTCTTTAAAGTTGACAGACGGTTCGTGACAGATCTTTTATTGAGTCCATTTGATCATTTTCTTTGATACATTGGTCTGGTGACCTGAGTGGAAAGAACAAAAACAGTTTGAACAGGATTGTGAAATTCAGCAGCAAGATCATCTGGCCAACAGCAGGCTTCCATCCCTCAGCTGTTCAATAACCGAGCAAGCACTAAAGCTAAATCCATCACCATTATTCCGAATTTCAGCTGCTCCCATCTGGCTCCAGGTTCAGACTACCAAAGATAAAAATACACTCATTCAACGATGGGTCGATAACTTTTTTATGTAAGCCTGCGCTGCAACTGTTTTCACCTTGGTTTTATCATAATTTTTTATACAGTGTCATAATGATCAGAGTTTTATGTGACCAGCATTTATCCTGATATTGGTTGTTTTAATTAAGTTTTTACTTTTTTTTATTTTTTGTAACCTTTTTTACTGACTTACTGTGTTATATTATCATTTCTGTATGTTTTTTGTCTGTACATAATGGGTCTGTCTGCACAGACGATTTCCCAATTTGGGATGAAAATGTTCTGATTGATGTGCTACTCTGAATTGACATTCAGGATTCTTTTGTTCTACTACAAATTACCCAGTTGGGTGTTGATGAAGTGTTTGGTGAGTGCCTACATCTTTCTCCACTGGCTTACATTTTCAATTGATACTCTATTTTAAGATGGAAAAAAAAAGAGGAAAGAAAATACACCAAAACAGTCACAACATTAGTTTTTTCTCATTTTTGCGCATTTTAGGTAGGCTGGAAACTTGAGTACAATTTTAGCTGCACATTCAGTACGCTCTGCTTGGCAAATGCATAGCTGCACATTCTATTCCTACCCTACTTCATTATACATGGGCACACCCAAGGTGATGATTCTCCCACCTGCTGTATGGGGATTAAGAGCAATTAAAATCCCACAGCTATGAGGGGATATCGATCGGTTTATAAATTCATAGACCCGAATGTGGATTTCTTCTTTTGCCACGTCGTATTTCACCCCTGGTATGGCAAAGAAGAATTATCACGGTTTAATGCTTAAAAAAACTAAAGGCCCATGGGGTCTGCTTCTGTCCTGTCCACAGAGACACAGGACTCAAGGTGGAGCATGAGAAGGAAAAATCCGGGTGGACGCAACAATGCCTGTAAAAACCACACCTCAAAGATATGTTTTCATCTTTGTCTTCATCATCATTAATCGCGTTTTAAATGATGACAGATCTGTCCGCTATAGGCTGAGTTGTGAGTGCATGCACGGCGTGGCATGTGTTGGGTACACTGGTTTTCATTATATATTCCAGGCTTCTGTGACTTCCCCCGGTCTTCACATCTTCATGAAACTGACAGAAACTATTCCGCTACCTGCTCCTCTTAATTAGGGCCGAGGCTGGGGTGTAGTTTTGACGAGGGTCGCCACGTCGATCCTGATCTTTCCTTCTCGTACTCCACTTCCTCCGAATTCTCTCCACGTTTTCAATTATTTATGACTTGATTACATACTTAAAATGCAACATTGAAGGGCAAATGGCTACTTACTCAACAAGAAAAGCTATTTCAGTCCCAGCTACGATACGGTCAATACCTCCCCCTTGCGTTGGTTTGTTGGCGTTTTCAGTGTCATACAATGTTTACAGCAATTGCCACAATGCGTCCGTTCATCATTTTCATCATTTTCAACTATTTTCATGATTTCCTCTGTTGTTTAGTGAACCCTTTTTGAAAAGCATAGTTTGTGTTCGGAAACTCGGAAAAAGATCGGGGGCACTAAACAATGTCAACCAAATATTAAAAAACATGTTGGCACTTCCATTTTCAAATGAGGTGTGTGTTAAATGAGTTTCATGGAGAAATACTGCACATTGCATTTGAAACATTTGATCCATTTGAACTTGGGCTTGGAGTCCAGGGTTGCGATCGCACCTGGACATAAGGACAAGGATGTTGACAGCTGGGTGTGTCACTTAGAAGCCAGACGTCTCAATGATTCTTTAAATGTCATGATGTACATGATTCTGTTTCTATATCAGATAGATTACCAATGTAGCATGAAAGAAATTTTACATATTTTGTTTTTGTTCCTTCATTGTTCACACAGACAGAAATGTTTGTATGTTTATATAGTTTGTGTGTGTGTGTGTGTGTGAGAACATGTACAGTTGTTGCAAAAGCTGAAGGATTTTTCTCTTCTGATGGGCAATAGTCTCATGAAGTCATTGTACTAGTAAAAATCATGTGTGCTTAGTGGAGTGCTGGGTTTGTAAAGGAGGCACAGTGGTGACTAAATGAGTTGCGTGACATGGATAAATTAGTGGAGGAGGCTGTGTTGGTGGTACAGTTATTCACACGTTATGACTCGCGTGCCGTCGGCAAGCCTCCGACTGCATCGTCACCAAAGTGTGTGGAGCGTGTGTCATACAGATGTGTGCCTACTCACAGATGCACATGGAGAGTGAGAGAGATTATAAGGTAGGACTGTAATATCTCTGCTTATACTGTATCTGTCCTGTACTGTATGTAAGTACTATACCTGTGCTGCCCTGCAGGGGGGGCAGAAATCATCACCCCCATCGTCATGGAAACAGTGGGCTGCTCCTCACACCTGCCCAACTTAAATAAGCCAGTTAATGAAGTTTTTAAAAGACACTCTCCCAGCCTCTGCTTCCACGCTCTCCCGACCTCTTGGCACTGAGGCGGTGATTAGGAGCTGGTCTGGAACAGGACCTCTGGGATCATAGTCATCATTTGCTGGGACAAATTAGTACTCGGGCACCCACACAGCATGGGGGGGGGGTGTAATTAGCGTTCATTTCCCGCTCGTCTCTACCAGCCCCTCAACTGCCTCCCCTGTGATTAACCCCCCCCCATATCGATCTGTGAAACCCGCAACAGCCTTGTGCTTAGCATAGCACCATGTCTTGCATTCACTAGTGTGGTGGAGCCATTGTGTTCCATCTTTATTTTCTCATTCATACTGAACCTGGAGTTTTCTGTTCAGTGGACTCGCATTGGATAACTAGTGATAACGGTGTTTTCAGGGTGGTGGATTGAGATTACATATTTTTCTCCAAATTCTGAAGTTTAAATATTTGGACCGAAGGCCTTCAGTGCACCCAGGTCTCTCACCCGGCCCCTGGCCTCTGTCAGATCCGCTCGAGCGGATCTCCCAAACAACCTTCCTGGCAGCTTAAAAAAAAGTGTTTGGTTTGAGCAATTCCACAGCTGTAGGGTAGCATCATCGCTCCTATCAGTCAGAAGAAGGAATGGGGGTCTTTAACACTGATTGGCCACAGCGTTAGAGCGTTTGGTGCCAGAAGAGCTGAAGCTTTTCATGTGTTATAAAATTTTCCCTCTGGGGTGGAAAAAAAAGTTGATTTCATTGTGAAGTGTAGTATAGGAGACACAATCCACATCCGTCCTTTTTCAAAACTTGGTCCTTCAAGCGTGGAAGTGAAGTTTGATCTTTTTGAATGTCCGTCGTGAGGACACTGACCGCAGCAGCTTAGCGAAGAGCAGTGGACTGTTACCTCCCGCTCCTGAAGATGAAAGTGAGGCAGACAGGATTTACTTTGAAAGGTAAGGACATGCGGATGCGAGTCTTCAGGGGAGATAAAAGGGGAACGAGGGAGAGAAATAGAGGGCACTGATTGGCCGTTGGCTCAATCTCCACCTCTGTGGGCCCTTGTGTGCATTTTAAACCAAAATCCAATTTTGAATGATTTGTGTGAGTGAAGGTTAGGGGATTTGTTTTCCAGTCTTCAGACCCCTCTCCATGTCTGTCCCCTTTGGGGCCTCGTGTGGGTCTCTACTGCACAAGAATCTCAAACAACATGGAACGTAAATGATGTGGCCAAGGCAACACGACAGAAGATATGTTACAATGACAGGTGCAGCAGAGAGAAATGGAAAAGTATTTCTATCTCCTAGTTCCCCCTTGTGTAGATGGGATTGCTCTGTAAAGGTGTCCTGTAGCCTCAACACTTGAGCCTCTGCTGTTTTGTTCCTTAGAAAGTGACAAGAGCGGCTGAAAAGTGTCGGGCTTCACAGCTGCGTGTCAGGGGTCTCCTCTGGTCAGGTAGCCTGGCCACTTTCTCCCTCTCTTTCTCTTCTCCTTTTCCTTCCCTTTCTCTTTCTCTCTCACTCACACTGCACTCAGGAGAGGAGTCATGCACCAGCTTGCACCGTGCACCAATCCACCTTTTGTGCAGGTGTGTTGTGTTCTGAGTAACTCAGTGGTGTGTGTGTGTGTGTGTGTGGCATGCATATGTTTTTGGAATTTGTGTTGATTTGGTGTCATTGGCTGATTATGTATTCAGTCTTGTGATGAGTGTGTGTTTAGCCTGTTGAGTGACTGTCTTTGCAGTGTTGGGCGAGCGTGCATTCAGCCTGTGTTGATTGACTATCGAATGTAAGCTGAGTCTGTGTTGAGTGGCTGTGCTGAGTGAGGGATGTTGCAGGTTTAGCTGTGGCTGCTTTGAGTGGCTGTGACAATTGCTTGTTCAGTCTGTGTTGGGGGACTGTGCTGAGTGAGGGATGTTGCAGGTGTAGCTGTGGTTGCTTTGAGTGGCTGTGCTGAGTGAGGGATGTTGCAGGTGTAGCCGTGGCTGTGTTTGTCCTTTGTGGTGGGGTGGGGTGGGGCTGCAGTCTGGCTCCTGGCTCTCCTCGATGATTAACGAGGTGTAATGCTTCTGTGGTCACGAGCACCCTGACGCTTAATTAGTCTGCTGCCTTTATTCACACCGGCTGGAGATCTAACGAGATGGAAATTAATTCCGGGAGAGAGATGTCCTCATTCTCTCCCCTTCCCCTGACGGCTCTACCCCCATCCTCTGTCACCCCTAACCCTTAACCCCTAACCCTACCCCCAAGCCACTCAGTATCACGTACAGCGAGGTCCATGTGCTAAGGTGATCCTCTGAACTGAAAGAAAGGATTTAATGTGGATGGGTGAACACTGGAGATGCTGTTCACGCATGACATTCACACAGGTCTGTTACTGGGCAGAGCTAACATCCACTTTGTTACTCTCACCGCCCTGTCTTCTCTCATTCTTCTGAGCCCCTGTGAACTTCATTGAGAAGGTTCATTGATAAAAGGTTGGCATGATGATTACCTTTTTTTCAGCATAGCTAAAAGGAACTTCAGGCTAATGTCAGAGTCTGGAGAGGTAAACGGGAGGAAACATGCCTCTTGTGTGTATATATATATAGATATATATATATATATATATATCTATATATATGCCATTTAGCAGACGCTTTTATCCAAAGCGACTTACAGTAGTGAATGCATACATTTTCAGTATATGTGGCCCCAGAAGCGTTGTCAACGCTGTGCTCTACCAACTGAGCCACAGAGAACCCATACCTCTTGTATCTGATAAATACAAGTCTCTTGTAGTTTCATTAACCTTGACGATCCTCTTCACCCCTCCCTGACCCTTTCTTTATATTCTGTTTGTCTGCATTATCTGAGTAAGAGAGCTCTATTTGTGTGTGTGTGTGTGTGTGTGTGTGTGTGTGTGTGTGTGTGTGTGTGTGTGTGTGTGTGTGTGCGCGCGCGCGCAGCCTTTCTCTGTGCAGTATGGCAATGTACTGTAGGGGGAAGGTGTACAGGTGTAGGCTGTGGTACATGCAAGCTGGTTATTATCACCGTGTTTAAAGAGAAATGAGTGGCAGACGCAAGCTGATCACATCTCAGGGCCTGTCTCACAGAAACATGTCCTCAAGACAAAGCATTTTGCCCTGTAAGGCATCTCTCTCTCTTTCTCTCTCTCTCTCTCTCTCTCTCTCCTCTCCATCTCTCTTCCTATTCTCTCTTCCTATTCTCTCACTCCCTCCCTCACTTCCTGTCTTTTCCCTTCCCTCCTCTCCTCTCCCTCTTTCTCTCCATGACACCAATCAACGATCAAAGGCTTGTGGAGAGAGCTAAACTGTTGTGGAAAACATTAATTAACAAGAGCAAACAACCCACTGATGCAAGATGAGGTGAACTTTTATATTCAACAAGGAAACAGGGGTGTTGCTGAAAGTTTTCGTTTCTGACCTGGTTTCTCTTTTTGTTTGACACTGTCCTGGTAAAATTATATTATGGCGATACAGACAAATTTTATGGCCAAGGCATTGACTTCAATCTGATGTGGGCCGGCATGGTGTTATGACGTGGAGTCTGTGATGGATATCGTGAGGTATTTGATCAATACGACTTGCCTGTCATCATAACCTTAACATACCTATTTCCACTGGAGAGGGAGAGGGAGAGGGAGAGAGAAAGAGAGACATTTTAGGAGTATTTTGGCATCTTTGAAATCAATCACAGTGAGGTTTGTCTCTAAAGGTCAGGATTCTGTGTTCATTTCCAGCACTCAGTGGAAGGACACAGTGACTCCGCCGGCCTGCTTTTCAAACTCTGAATGGGTAGATAAATAAATGTACCTCCTCACACACAAATTACTTCCCAAATTTGTCTGAGTTTATTTTTCCAAATGTAATGGCTGTCGTTTTTTTCAGCATCAGGTCCCACAAACGAACGCCATCTTGCTTCTTTTTCCCCAATCTTTTAAATTATAGAAAGAAATGACGGTGCTAAAGAAAAAATGAACTTGATTGGAACATCTCATTTTGATAGTTCTGGCAGTGGGCAAAAGTGGAATTCTAAATTCTGATTTACGAGTGAGGATGTATTAAATGAGTAATGTGAAATTCAGATGACTGGCCCTCATATTCCACCTCCGGCTCTTTCTCTTATCTGCGTCCACGGGCCTGTAGTTTGCAGTGTCGTGTCTCAGAGTGGGAGGATAAGCTGCAGGGTCTGTTCTGATCTTCTGTAATGAACTGAGGGCTTCGGCTACTCAGACAGATGAGGATATGAATGATTAGACTGCAAATAAAGGAGGAAAACACAATATTCATATTCCAGTGTAAAATGTGACCATCATTGGTCTTTGCATGCTGTCGGTCAATGAAGGGGTTTCTCATGTTCGTGGTGGGTTGCGTGTGTCAGTAGTGCTGCATTGCAGCTGTCGGTAGTGTTGCATGTGTAAATGCTGCTGTGATATGTGCGTCTATAGCGTGGACATAGTGTGGAGCATGTGTGTGTGAGCTAGTGCTCTATTGCTTGTGTGTGTGTGTGTGTGTGTGTGTGTCAGTACACACATTTTGGGCCTGGTAGCTTGTGTAGTATTGAATGGGGGTTGTGGTTTGATATTTTCATATATTTCATATTTTTCCCCACATTGGTTACAATTGTGATGTTTTTTTCAGTCTCTCTGGAGAATCTCCACTTTGAAGCACCGTGTGACAACCTGATCGTAAATGGCACTACACGAAATAAAGACTGATAACTGACAGCTTTTTTTCACAACACCGCTGTAACCCTTAGTTTTCCCATGGCGAGGTCCATGTCACGAGTCCACCTCTCTCCGCTCCTCTTGGCAGCGCTGGTGAGAGAAAGCAACGTCCACACGCTTACGCTCAGATATTTCCAGCGTATTGTGTTCAGCTTCGCTCCGTTGTAGTTCAGTTCAGTCAGCAGTGGGTCATCAGTTGTTGGAGATTTGGGAGACAGATTCACATGCAACCGCCATGTATATTAATGGCTATTGAAATGTCTGCACTTGTGATAGGCCTGCTATCATCCCCACGTGCTGTGTTGTGTCTACTTATGTGTCTTATTATGCAAGTAATGTTATGTTGTTGTGTTGTCTACATGTTATATTGTTTCACTACTGCTGCCATGTCTATGTTGCACTGTCACTTATGCGAGAAGGCTGCTTGGGAATAAGCATTTCATTGTTTAATAACTGCTGTTAATAACTTGCACCATTAGATATCAACCTGCTAATTTGGTTTTCTCTCCAGGGATTCAAAGGCCATGCAATTCCACCCTCTTCTCGCTGTTTCCAGCACCCCTCCACCCCTCCCATGATGTCCATGGCACAATGTCAAAATGGCCAGGTGTGATCCCAGCCCAAATTCAAATGTATCAAGTGCAATGCCTGCTTTTTTCAGTGAAACTCATTTAAAACCATTTAGTTTTTGTCTGGAAATAGCTTTATTGAGTCATAATGTGGGATGTTTTGTGTGTGTGTGTGGGGGGGGGGGGTAATAGAAACTCTTCCGGATGTTAAATAAATGCCAGCAAGAGCCAGAATTGTGAAATTTAACCTCTGCCATTTCAGCTATGCCTGAATAAGTTCTCATTGCTACAGCTAAACTTCTTTAGCTAGAGAGAGAACCGGAGCTGAAGACACAGGTTCACTTTTTTTATTCATTATGAATTGAAAGTAAACAGTTTTCCGTGCTCCAGTATTTCATTACATCCATTAAATATACCGAGCGGAGCTCTCTCCAATAAGAAATTATGTTTTCGTACAACTGGCTGCACTTTTCTTCAAAATTACAGCAAGAGTTTGTGTTTAGCTGAAATCCATCTTATCATTTCACGGTAGAATCTGTGGCTTTCACAGAGCACAGCGCGCACTTAATCTTGTGCTATTTCGACAGCACTATGCAATTTCTGATGTCTATAATCACGAAGGTGACTTCAGTTCTTGAAGAATTGAAGGCCTGAGGAAAAACAAGATGGTTTCTTTAAAAGATGATGTTCTTTGTCCCCCCCCATCGATCGATTCGGTCCCGCTGCCGTTCTGCGCCCCTCCAAGGCCGCTTGTCTGCTTTTTGTCCTTTGGAGATGCGGCTCTAATGCAATGCAATGCTGTGATGTCATGCTGGCTCTTACCTGCTGTGGAACTGGAGCAAGGTCGGATCTGTGTTCTGGCTGCAGGCAGGCCTCTGTAAACCCTTCGTTCAGTAACGACACTCGGCCTGTCCGAAAGACCCATGTACCAGCTTCAGGACGGGTGACACACTCGCGCACAAACATGCTGTCATTCTCAAACACATGCCGAGGCGCAGATTTGAGGTCACGCAGGTGTCGCCGGGCCTCCCTGTCCTCTGATGATCTCTGCCTCCGTTTCCGTTGCCACCGCCCCCGTCCCTGGGCCGAGTGAGTGACCGGCGGTGTAATCAGGCGACGCGGTCGTTACTGTGCACGCCGACGCCCTGATGTATTCAGATGAGAAGGCCTGGAGTTCCCGCGGTCTGCGCTATATTTAAAGCCCTGGCTAGGAGATCTCGCCAGCTGCCGCCACAGCACTATAATTCCTCCATTCCTCAGTGGAGGTGGAGACAGCGCTAATAACTCTGCCAAGTGCTCCCCGCGCTTGCCGAATCGCAAGGTATTTTAAGATTTTAAACTCTCCATCTATCATGCAAGGACTGATTTACCATACCCCCACCCTACATGCTCACCCCCATCCCCATTACCCCTTCCCAGCACCACCCCTGGACACTCCCCCCACCCACCCACCCCCTCTCCCCAGAAAAAGAGTGATCAATGGCTTTGTGGATCAGGAGTGTATTTGGAATAGCAGGTTCGAGAGGCTCCCTGCGTAATGGACGGAATAAATCTGAGTGTTGATGGAGTAATCAGGAGGAAACAGCTGCGAGACAGGGCAGCGGATGATCGGCGGGGTCATTATTCCTCCTGCTCTGAAGGATGCTGCCGGTGCCTTCATTAGACCGCCTCGCCACTGTCATTTTCAGCTTGCTATTAATTCTCCATTCCCAAGGCCTAGGGGGCCTCTCTACGTTCCCTCCGCCAGAGCTCAAAATGAGCTTAATTGAATCCCGTATTGTCTTAATTGGCCTAATTAATTGGTTTCCTTGTCTTTAGCCTATTGAAGTCTTTAATGGAGAAGGGATCCACAGTCCTCCAGGACAGGCAGGGAATATCACCAGGCTGACATGTGGTAGAGCAGGGGGGACATGTCGCTATGTTGTGGCTGGGTGAGGTCACCAGTCGGCTTCTCTTCACAGAAAGCTTGTCACCATGCCCCCTCAGCTCATTCACACTCTGTAGGGTGAAGCTCCCAACTACATACTCTGTTGGACCAAGAAATAGTTTGGCCTTGCCCACATGCTCTGTATGGTTGAACATCACTTGACTCCGCCCACATTCTCTGTATGGTTAGAACATCACCTAGCTCCACCCACAGGCTCTATGTGGTCAGGACATAACTTGGCTCCACCCACAGGCTCTATGCTGTCAGGACATGGCTTGGCTCCGCCCACGGGCTCTGTATGGTTATAGCATCACCTGGCTCCGCCCACTGGCTCTGTATGTTTAGGACATGGCTGGGCCACACGCTACAGAGTCCACACTGCTCTACTCACATGCGCTACAGGAGCTTTGAAGCCTATGTGTTCTGTGTGCTTCAACAACAAGAAGAAGACCATTGTGGTTGATCATTTTCACATCACGGTAATGCCAATCAGCGATATTGAAGATTTAGTCTGTTGTGACTGTTTGACTAAGTCGCATGCACTGTTTGTTTGAAACTGAAGCTGGCCTGAAAGGTCCTTTAACTCTGTGCATACTTTTAGATCTGTTGAATATCTACTGTACCGATGTTCTGGAGTGTTATGCAGAACAACCAGTTTTATTACTATTCTCTGTGTGAGAGTGAGTGTGTGTGTGTATGTCCATTCTAAGTGTTTGAGGAGTCTGTGTGTGCATGTTAGATAGTGAGTGTATAGTTGTGAATGTGCGATGTGTCTGTGTGCTTGTGCATGTTGTGTTTGTGTGCGTGTGTGTGTGTGTGTGTGTGTGTGTGTGTGTGTGTGTGTGTGTGTGTGTGTGTGTGTGCTTCTGAGTGTGGGAGTGATACTGGAACATTAGCTTTGCAGACCATGCTGAGGCTGACTGCACAGGCTAACCGTGACAGGCTACCTGTTCCTTGTTGTTATTCTCCCGGAAAATCTGGCATTTGTTACACAAATGCACACAATATGGAAATGTGACATCAATTAACAGCCAGCGGGCAGGCAAGCGAGTGACTCCAGCATGCACACACACACACTGGCAGTTTGGAGCTGATTTGAATACAGGGCTGAGCTCAACAGAGGCAGGCTGGGTATCTCCACCTGCACATGTGCAGGGGACAGATGTGTCAACATTGGCCCTGTCCACAGCACCATTACACACACACACACCCACCAACATCCTCTTGACGTGCCCATTAGAGAAACATTTGAGTCTTTTCATTGATTCATTTCACGCTGTCTGATCCAGTGAGTTCTGCCTGACTGAGTTTCAACACATAATACACAAGATGCGTGGAATGTATCTTGTGTATTATGTATTGAAATTCCATTTGAAATTCAATATTTAGCAGACATGAACGTAACAAACCGTAACAAGCAGGAAAGTTCATGAATGTGTATTTGTGAACTTTCCTGCTTATTATGGTTTGTTATGGTCACGTCTGGTAAATATTTCTGACACGCACTTCAGATGCACCTGCTATCTCAAACAAGGTTCTGTTTTAACAGAAGACCACGAGGGTGTAGCCGGTGTTTTACAATTTCACCTGTGAAGTAGAGAATGAGTTTTTGGTGACCATAGATGCCTGTATCACCTGACTGTGATAATGGGGGTCCCCTGTTTTAATCCACAGTTAGACACACACTCATATCGCTGTCACAGGCAGACACCAGAGAGGACCTGCTTTTAGGCACGCTCTGCAGCACAACAACATGTTATAACGCTGATAAGCAAAGGCACAGCCATCACCGCGATAAGTGCTTTCCCCTTGGAAGGGTGACATGGCTACGGTGTCCCAGGAGGGTCACAAGGAGAGCAGAAATGTTCCTCTTTCTCAAGACGGAGGAGGTCTGGCATAAATTGCATCTCTGCTCTGACACGCTAAATCGATTAGTGTCAAATTAACCTGATAAATCAGGACGGGAATTCCAGGTTTTAAAATTGGTTTTGAGGAGATTATGAGAGATGGGACCGCATTAATCAGGGGCTGGCCAGGAGCAGACTTTTTGGATCGAGGCACGGAGACGTCCCGGATAAAAATGAATAGTTCTGATCTCCAGTCGTCACTTGGTCCTTGTGGCATTTTGAAGAGGAGGGGAAAAATTAAGGTGAAAAACATTATTAGCTGATGCAAAACAACCTCTTGCCATATTGTTATTTGAAATTCTTGCTTAGCTGAGCATGAATGCATTTGCGCTTCCCACTGACATTCTTCTGACCTATCATTTCAAATGGTATATGTCAGATATCCATTGTTTTGTTGTGCAGTAATTGCTCCAGCTTCCTTCCGATGTTTAGGAGGAATCAATATTTGAATAAATCATGCTGGAATTAAACAGAGTCTCTCACCAGAGACCATCTGCTCAATGCATGCAGTGTTTGGGTGGAAGAGCACAAAATAGCTCTGATTTTAATGGGGATGGAGCATGTTTCTGATTGCATTTTTTGTGCTTGTGTATGTGTATGTTTGTGTTTGGGGTGGGGAGAGCAGCCTGCATGCAGCGTAGAGGTCAACAGACATGCACATGCATGCACGTGCTCTCTCCCATACACATGCACACCCATGTCAAAGCATGCACAGAGCATCGATTTGAGTGGATGTGCATGGGAGATCATTTACACGGACTACAGCAGTGAACACAAGGCCACATTTCTGCCGTGGGGGCCTGGGACACCAATTACACCTGCTGTCAATAATGTGCAGGACCGAGACTGTGTGTGTGTGTGTGTGTGTGTGTGTGTATGCTTATGTGTGTGTACGCATGTACATGTGTATGTATACAGTATGTGTGTGTGTGTGTGTGTGCATGCCTTTTGGACTCCCAATTCTCCATTAAGTGAACCATAACTATCCATAACAGGAAGGAGCATTTCTAATGAATTCCAGAAGACTTTTGTGGATTTCTCCTTTTATTCCCCACAGATGTAGAGATAACACAGAGAGTGCTGACACCCTTCTGCATTCCCCTTCAGCTGAAACAAAATGAAAAATGTTGCATTTGACATGGGTTACATTACCTGCCAAGAGCTCTGCCTCCGCACCACTGCACCACACTGGGGGAGGGGATGCAGGTGTTTCCAGTCCTGGGGCAACCCGAATATTCTGGTTTTCATTCCAACCATAATCTCAACCCCTGAACTGTAACAAGCTGTTAGTTATTCTTATCTTTCATGTGTATCGAGTGATGATTTACCCTATTAAGGCCACATTATGTCAGCAATAGCAATGCATGCCATGAATTATAAATGTCCCATATTCACATCCCAGGAGCTTTAATTAGTCATCAACTAATGCTATAATTTTCTATAATGCGCTATAATATGGCAAATTATCCCTTTAGAAAGAGGTAATTAAATTACAGACTGAGGTGAAATCAGTGGGGCCCTAATTGCTGAAAGTGTGGACACCTGGTCACTGAAACTAAACCATTTGTGGAACATGAAGAGTTAAAAGACAAAGCAAAAGGAAATGAGCCTAACCTGCATTGTATTGAAATAGGTTTAAGGCAAGAACTATGGAAGAACTTAAAAATGTGTTTTGAACAACCTTAATTAATCAAGAGTTTGACTGTAACAAAAACCAAGGTGGTTGTACACAGGTGGGCCAAGGACTGAGTTTGGGCACTACTGTTTTAGAGGAAGAGGAGCTGGAGTTGGTGCTATTGTAGAAGGGTGCTGGGCAAGCTGGAGCAGGAGGAAGAGGAGCAGCTCCTTCAGTATAAGCACCTAAACCATTGTCACAAACAGGTCATCTTCAGACAGGACTTTAAGCACAGAGAGCTGCCTTTGGTCAGCAGCATTCGAGAATGTAAACAATTAAAAAATTGCCAAGTGATAGATGTGTGTGTGTGTGTGTGTGTGCGTGTGCGTGTGTGTGTTTGCATGTGGGTAAGACTCTGGGATGACATCTCCACACTTTCCTCACGCTAAAGGACCAGAAATACTCTTTTTAAAGCCATTTTAAGTTTCACAGTTAAAATGACTTCTACTTTTCAAATAACATGCCATTTAGGTATGTTTTTAATGCGGGATCCTAAGGAATGTATTTGTCGCTGAGAAAAAAGGCGCTCTTCCACCGGTGGATTAGAACCAGCCTTTAAAACTCCAGCTGTTTGGGGATAACGTCTCATGTCTCAGGCTGAATAGTACACCCTGTCCATTTTTCAGTACCGCCCTTCTGAAATCCTGTTATTCATTTTGCTACATGCTGCAGAAGAAGGCCGGTGTGTGTCCTCCAAACCACCTCTTAAACACCTGGGATGTGTAAAAGTTTCATTCTGCAGCTCTCTTCTTTATAAGGTTCTGTTTCACCATTACCCATTACCCGCGCACACGCCCACGCCCACGTCCTGTACCGCTGTACGCAGCCATCTCTCCAGTTATAAAATGAGTTGATATATGCATGTTCATAGAGATAAAACAGTTTTTTACTGAGTAGAAAATATTAAAATTATTAATTCATTCATTCATTATCTAACCCGCTTATTCCTGGTCAGGGTCGTGAGGGGGGGGGGCTTATCCCAGCATGCATTGAGCAAGAGGCAGGGATACATCCTGGACAGGTCCCCAATCCATCGCAGGGCACATACACCATTCATTCACACACTCATACCTACGGTCAATTTAGACTCCAATTAGCCTAAAGGCCAATTTATACTTGAAGGATTCGCCTGGACGCGTGGGGGCCCGCGGTCAAAATGGCGCAATTGCGGTCGAAATTACCGTTCGCGTGCCCCTGTCCGCACACCTCTCAAATTTTCTAACTACGAGTCCAGCCAGCCGTAAGACCTATATCGCTGATGATTGGTTGACTGGGGCGGGTTTCCCGTTATCTAGTTCACCCTTTAACTGCCTTTTAGAAAAACTGGAGAGCTTCAGTGACGAACGACTGTGCGAAGAGGTCAGAAAGTAGGCTACGGGCATTTATTTGACTCCTCACTTCGCGATCACAAAGACAACCAGATGGCAATTCATTCATGGAAGGAAATAGCGGAAACGCTCAATAGTGACGATGTGAATAGTAAGAATAGTCCGTATTAAATTAAGGTTTCTGGTATTGTATCGCGGAATTCTGCACTTTGCCCTATATCCTTCCTGTTCGTATTTTTCAAGTAGCACCGTGTTTATATATTTTGTGAGACAATAAGACAGTACACATTTGCTCTTGTGAAATCTTGCATTCTTCCCTAAACCAACCAGGAAAAGTTTGGAAGAATATGCGGGACAGATTCGTCAAAGCCAAAAAGAGGTTAAGGGCAGGAGTGGGGATGCTGGTTTTTAAAGTCCCACAATATATGTAAAGGAGTGATTCCGTGTGAGATTGGGACAAATATTGATGACTTGGATTTACTTTAATTGTTATCCCAGAAAGTTGTATTTTTTCTAGTTATTGTAAGCTATATGAATAGTTTTGTATGAATTATTTTATTTTTATTTTATGTGTTCATACTTTAATATAATACTTGAAAGGTCTTAAAAAAATATATATATATTCTAAACTACAGCGTACACCGAAAGTATGAGTGACGCTGATGAGGGTATTTTCATAAAGTACAAACTGTTCTTATAATTAAATTTTTGTTTTTTAAACAATCACACATGAAATTATCCCTCTTCTTCTCGTGTTTCATTTAATGGTCATAGCATTGCCTTTCTCTTGACACTGATTTCTCCATAGTAGGTACATGCAAATCAACTTCTCTTCCTCATTCAGCATATAAACCATCTTCTTTGTGCAATTTCAAAACAGCGCGCAGTCAGTGGACGTGTAGTAGTATAAAGTCTCACAGTTTGCGGACGAGCGGACTGCGGGTTTGTGGCCGTGTCAATGGGTCAACTGTAAATCTAGCATAACGTTAATGTCTTTGGACTGTGGGAGGAAACCGGAGTACCCGGAGGAAACCCACACAGACACGGGGAGAACATGCAAACTCCACACAGAAAGGCCCCGGCCGCTGTGCGGCGACAGTGCTATCCACTACCACCGTGCTGCCCTCTATATTAAAATTAAATATTAAAATGTAAGAAATTTAAATGTGGCAGTTAACAGGCAGTTCAAATAAACTGCTAAAATTATCCAGGTGGTTAGAAACAGGCTAGTGTGCTACAGACACAATACAACCTATTTGTACCAAGTAGAATATATACTGTAGCGAGCATGGTGGCGGGGTGCAACAAGAAGACGAAAGGAGTCAGGCAGTAAATTCAATGTGACTATGTGCTTCATACACCACAAGGCCACATAGCCACTTTATTCTAAAACAAGGACAATATCTGTGCCCCATACGCCGCACGACCCCAGATATCATCTTCCCCTCTTTCCTTTGTCCTTGGCGCGTCCCTAAAGGGTCACGCAAAGTGCACATTGGCAATTAAAGAGTACGTCACGCAGGAAGTACCATTCAACGATGAACACTCTTTACAATGAAATACATGCAACTGCACTAAACAAGAAACAGTCGTTGGTCGCGGTGGCATTACCTTCTAGCTCAGGGGTGGCCAACCAGTCAGAGACTAAGAGCCACATTTTTTACTGTGTTACCGCAAAGAGCCACATCATACACATGGGCACACATGAACATCACCCCATCCCTTCCTCTCTCTCACACACACACACACAGACCTCTGCTCAGCCAGATTTCTTGTAAATGTCACACATCAACATGATAATGACAGAAATTGACTCCTACAGTTCTAAGACCACAGGCCAGTCATTTTCAACAATGAACATTGTGTGCACTGTCTCACACACACAAACTCTCAGTTCAACCAAGTCCACAAACAAAAATATAATAATTCACAATAGCGTTTTTCTTTTACTATGCATGTTGCTTAGTAGGACTTCTGGCATTCCTTGCCTTGAACAATCCTCTTCAAATCTGGGGCATTTTTTAACGAACTCCCCTTCATTGTATGGCTTTTTAGCCCGTGCAATGTTCCAAGCCAGTTAATACGATGCAAGCGTTACGGTCTCTTTGAGTGCTTCGTACATTTTTGGAAAAACTGTATCTGCTTTTCTGCCTGACTTTTCAAAGTGACCAACTTGTGCTTGAGAAGTTCAGTCCCTTTTGGAAATTCCTGGTCGATGTTAGCATGGAGTGAGCTGAAGTGGCGCTGAAGATTTGAAGCTTTGAAATGCGCTAATGACGCCTGACATATAAGGCAGAATGGCTTGCCATTACGTTCAACAAAAAAATATAAACTCTCCCACTCTGTTAAAAACGTCCTGTGTTCATCTTCATATTTTCGTTTTGCTGTGCATTTTTTACCTGACATTTTGAGAGCGAACTTGACACAAATTGTTTACTCAAATGATCTTGCTCCTACTGGGAAACTTTGCGGTATTTTCATCTCACGCACATGCGCGTTTGACGAAAATACCGTATTGAACTCAAGCGAAGCGAACACGCACATAAAAAAACACACAAACACAAACTTCGATATGAATGTAAGAGCCGCATGAAACCAGGCAAAGAGCCGCATGCGGCTCGGGAGCCGCGGGTTGGCCAGACCTGTTCTAGCTCATCGTGACCATCGGTTTTACATACACATATTCATAACCAACAACACACACAACATGGTTTGCACCACACAACACTAACTAACACCGGGGGGAACAACCAAACACACAATAATGTTCCCCTACAATGCCCCGCACACATATTTACATAGGGTGACCCCCCTGGATCGCCACAATACTGTATATATATATATATATATACACCATTCATATACTGTAAAGTTTATTAGCTGACGAAGTGGCTTATCTGACTTTATATGAAGAGAGGCACTACAGAGACTGATGTCACGCCATGCCCTTTATTACGAAGTGCTCCAGAGAAAGCAAAATGCTGGCTGACATCCAGTAGCAATCTGGATTTCCATTCCATTGACTTCATTATAATGCTGTTAAATTAGCTAAATCATTGATTGAATGTCATCTTGCATTCAAAGTTATATTTACACAAACCTGACCTTCTGTTTATATTAAACATCCAATTGCATCAAAAACAAATTTGATCAGAGCAGATCACACATCAAAAGTCACATAGCTCAGCTAAAGATTAACTAATAAAACCCAATTTTGGTACACAAAGGTTCAAAGTACACAGCATTCTGTTGTAAGCTAATACAGTCAATTCTGAAACTAATGTACTCAGATTTGAAACCATGACAATACAGGTAACTGCCAAAATAAAGGAAACACTTGAGTAAATGAGGGATACAAACTATATTGAAAGCAGGTGCTTTCACACAGGTGTGGTTCCTGAGTTAATCAAGCAATAACATCTCATCATGCTTAGGGTCATTGCTCATTATGACAGTCTGTCAAGAACTTCACATAGAGGGATACTATGGTACTATGCATAAACCCCTTATTGCAGCTAAAAATGCACGTTTGTAAGTAAAGTGGTGCAAGAACACAGGCAGAGGTTTACTGAGCAGTGGAAAAAAAAGTAATATGGTCAGATGAGTCATCCTTCACCCTCTTCTCAACGAGTGCATTTGGGGGTGCATTTTCCTGGCATGGTTTACACTACCGGTCAAAGGTTTTAGAACACCCCCATTTTCCAGTTTTTACAGACATTTAAGCAGTTCAAGTCCAGTGAATAACCTGAAATGCTACAAAGGTAAGCGGTAAACTGCCAGAGGTTAAAAAGAGGGTTTAGGTTACCAAAAACAGAAACATTTCTGAGTTATAAAAAAAAGGCCCTTTTCAGGCAACAAGTAATGGGTTAACGTGGGTTAACAGTCACTCTGTGCAAGTCGCCGACTCTGGATCCAGCAAAAGAGCCCCAGACCATCACACTTCCTCCTCCATTTTTGACATTTGGTGTCACACACTGAGGAACCATCCTTTCGCCTACTCGACGGCGTACAAAAACCCTGCATGATGAACCGAAGATTTCTAATTTTGATTCATTGGTCCATAAGAACTTCTTCCAGTCTTCAGCCATCTTAGTCCACTGGACCTGTCAAACCTGCAAGCTTACACAGTTGAAATGAGCCCAGGCAAGCCTATCATGCAAACTCTTATTTTGTTGTGGCTTTTTGCCATCTTAGCAATGGCTTTCTTACCTTTGTACCATTTCACATTATTCACTCGACCTGTCAAACCGGTAGTGCAGGCAACTCCTTAGAGGGCAAGGTCATTTACAAAGCCATTCTGAGTCATCACATCCTGTGTTTAAACTGAGAGTGGTCTCTTCCAGGATGACAAGCCCCCATCCTTAGGGCATGACTGGTCACTGACTGGTTTGATGAGCATGAACATGATGTAAACCATATAGCATAGCTGTCTCAGTCACCAGTTGAACACTTATGGAAGGTTCTGGAGCTTTGACGTAATGGGGGATCATGTGTTCGGGGTCGGGGGCGGTGCAGGCATGTCATGGCTGCTTCCTGGAGGCGGTGCTGTTGTGCGGAGAGAGAGAGGGCGATGATGAAGACGGCGGGACGCTGACGCGTAGAGCCGAGACATTCCTGACACCACCTGACTTGCTGTCTTCCTCCTTGCCGTCTCGGCTGGTAAGGACATCATTATGTGTCTAATTATCGCTCAGACAGAGATGCCCTGCATACTGCTGCTATAACAACCTAATATTTTACCTCCAAGTTGAGTGTGTGTGCATGTGTGTGTCCTATCCACCCTCCACCAGCAGTCACACCTTGAAGCAATCAAAGTGTTTTCTAATTCAAATCAGATGGATTCTGCCTTGATTGTATACATAAAGTTGAAGACAAAGTGACAGCAGAAGGCACAGCATCAAACCAGCAGCTCAAAGAGGGTATCCATCTTTGGATTTGAGACTGCAGTGGTCCATGCCTGCTCTCTGTGTTCCTGCCAGCCCTGACAGGTGTGATCACAAAGCAGGCAGAGCAGAGTCCAGCCCTCGCCTACACCCACAGCCCAAGCAGAGCGATTACTTCAACTTTCCTTGATCTGCAGAGGAGGCCAAATCGATGAGGAGCTCTGATTGGTTCCACATGGCTTTAGAGCTGCTGGTGATTAGTGATGTAAAGCAGGAGATCTGGACCGAGGAGGATCACCGTCCTTGTCGGCACGAAGGAGCAGTCGATCAAACCCACGATAATGTTCCAGCATTATGAAAAGGCTGCGTGTCCCAGTAAAGGAGAATGTAGCACCGAGTAATATTACATTCCAGCAGAGCCCTGACCTTTTCTGCAAAACCGCCTTCCCCGAGAGAGAAAATAGGTTTTCACTGACAGCAGCTCAGTCATGAAAACATGACGGCCCTGTGCTCTGGTGGCTACGTGTTTCCTGCTCATTAATTGGCGCTCTCTGTCAGCTTTAGTTATTCACTCAGACGATACTCCCTGGCTGTGGCGAAAGCCGAGCTCTGTGAATCCTGACCTGTATTTGCTCAGGGGAGCAGAGGCGTGTTGAGTGATTGCTAATAAATGAGCACCCCCCACGCGTTGTGTTTAATCGCGTGTGATGTGTTTGCTTGTGCGTGATCCGTAGCTCAGCTACATTGATCAGGGGCTCGGGAGCCCGAAGCCAGAGGTCTCATCCATCATCTTCTACTGGGTTTGCATATACAGATGTGGTCGCTGTAATCCTGCCCGCCCTGAGACTGACCAGAGAGATGCTCATTAACCTGGTGTATCTGACACCCAGTTGATCTGTTTCAGAGTAAATATAAGATGGAGGTTATTTGTGTTCATCACAAAGCACAACTGGAGTGTTTCTGCCAGCCCGCCCTGTGTGGTGCACGTGTGCCAATGGATTCCTTTGTGTCGCATGGGCGTGCTCTCGCATTGATGTGCATACAGAACAGGGTTTTTGTAGCTTTGAATGGTCCCCTCATCTACCAAGTGCTTTTGCCTCTTCTCTTCTTCAAGAAACTGCAGGCCAATGGAGCTTAAGGTGGTTCTGTGTGGCTCAGTAGGTAGAGCACGGCGGTGGCAACGCTTAGGCTGTGGGTTCAATTCCCATTGGGGCCACATATTCTGAAAACTGTATGCATTCATTACTGTAAGTCGCTTTGGATAAAAGCGTCTGCTAAATGGTATATATTATATATTATATATTATATTAAGTGGGCTTTGCCTCATGGCTATATGGAGAGGAGTGAGGGTGCCGCACAATGATAGATTCAATACTGTATTTCCACCAGCCCCACACTCCACGTCCTTACATCTCCACACCCCTACACTCTTATACTCCAACACCCCAAGTCTACATGTCCAACACCACACATCCTTTCTTAAACTTTCCCCTGCCCACACCCCAAAAAACGAAATGACACAAATAAACAGGTTTGATTGCAAATTAATTGATTTATCCAACTGCCCGCCTACAATCTCCCCAGTCCAGCACTACGGTGATCAGGACTGCTCTATCCAAAAGCTATCAGGAGATTCCCTCAGGAGCACAGCTATGGCAGGAAATGGTGACATTTGGACTAATTAGAGTGCGGGCACTGTAGTTCACTTCATAAAAGCCCTCCCTGACAGCCATAAAAAAAACAGGCCTAGGAGCGGGGGCATAGACACAGCACTGAGAGAGAGAGAGCTGACTCGGGTTCAACTTGACCACTTTAGAATTTACGCCAATATGAATCTGCATGCTAGTCCTCCTTCTGAATCTAATCAACATTCTCTCTCTCTCTCTCTTTCTGCCTGCCCACAGATCGTTTCACCTCACCAGCCTGCTTTAATAAATTCTCAATTATAAGGAGATGAAGAAAGAGCACAAGGGCTTTAGTTATGTGTTTTTTTTGTTGATGTAAAAATTGGTTTAATAATCCGCACCGGGAAAGAGTTTGAAATGGGCAGGATGAAAGAGTAGATGAAGGTTTTGCTTCGACTTGCTCATCTCATCCTGACTGACAATGAGCTTTTAATCAGTCCACCATTGTGTGTGAATGTGTGTGAGGAGTGGTGGGGGGGGTCATTTTACAGTATTTCTGTTTTATGAACAAAGTTATTATTATTATTATTTTCTTTAAAATGTTTTTGGAGCGTGAACGAGATGTATGTTGAGGGAGCCCTTTGGGTTCATACACATGCCTTTTTCATTAATCACGTGCGCAGTGCTATACATGGCCCCCGGGGTGTAAACTCCTGTCCTATGGGACTCGCCGCATGTCAATTTTTATGATGATTATTCTGCATAGCTCCTGGGGAAATCTCTATGTGAGTGCGGTCCCCCCGCCCCTAGCCACTCAGCAAGATATCTTCAGTCTAATTACTGTTGGAAGCAGTAGCAGTGGAAGCTATCCCACTGTTGAGGGGTTGCTTTCTTTTTTTTCTTCTTTTTTCTTCTTCTAGTTTTTCTAGTTTTTTCGCCCAATTTGGTAGCCAATTATACCCTCTATTTCTTTCAATTTACCCTCCCCCTACGAGCCCACTGCTCGTCCCTGGAGGAAAGCCTGTATTTCCCGTACAGGGATGCCTTTGGCGCTTCTTAGCAAGCCCGAGCCGACTAACCCTCCCCCCTCCCTCTGGGGCGGCCTGCCTGCCTATTGCCGCCCCCACGGGGCTCTCGGCCAGAGCCGGACTGGCACAGCCGGGTTTCGAACCGCGGCTGCAGTAGGCAACTTGCATTCTGGGGTGAATGCTTTGACCGTTATGCTACCCAAGATCCCTCAATGGGTTGCTTTCTTAATTGTTCTTTCTCTCTGTCTCTCTCTCTCTCTCTCTCTCTCTCTCTCTCTCTCTCTCTCTCTCATTCAGAGTTTGATTGAGCTGTGCTATATTGGCATGATCATTGCAGCATATCACATAATTTTTTTTTTTAGATCTGAACCTGTTTTTGTCAAGTGTCCTAGAGTAGGAAAGCTGTTAGATGACCAGCTCTGCTTTGAGTCTTATTCCAATAGTTCAGTGAAACGGCTATCAGTGATCAATTTTAGTCTAATGTTCATGTATCATGATCCTAGATTTGAATTCAGCAGGAACTGAGTCAGCCCTCATATTGACTTGTTTTGTTTTTATTTCCATTTGGAATCTGGGGTTGTGGGTTTGTTGGACTGTTTCTATAGTTGTTTGACAGTAGGATATTCTATTGAAATATTTATTGGGAATGAATGTCCTGAATTTCAGAGCGAAACCTTGACGTCATTTGTTGCTGGTAATGTAAATTTGTCTTTTTCTTGTATCCTTAAACCGCAAACACTGCATGGTTGTGCTGTAGCCGTGCAAAATAATCTCTAATTTAACTACAAGGTCAAGCCTTATCTTGATATACTGTGGATATGATCAAATCGTGTTTGGGGCATAAGGAATGGAGAAACACTACTATCATGTAAAGGAGGGTAGGAGTTTTAAAATGACCAGTTGACATACACTGTGCCTGTCTAGGAAACAATTGTCTGTTCTTATTTCTATCGTATTGTTGATTTCAATAAAATGGCATTTGACATTTTTGAGTTGTATGAACTTTAAATATGTTATGTAATCTTAATGTGATGTAAAGTTATTACTATTCAATGTATTTAAGGCAATCAGCTTTGAGTTAGGAGACCTCAGCTTTAAGTCATCACTGCTGGAAAGATTTAATTGCAGAAAAATTGAATGAGCAGTAGGAGTGAAACCTATTGAGTGCATTTAACTTGAAATAATTACTAACAGTTACTTATTATTAATTTGCATGAACTTAACTACATTGAGTGAAAGGAATTCTTTTAATTTGCATGAAATCATTATTATAGTTGATTTTCTCATGTAATCAAAATGCATATATTAAAATAACTACATATGCAAGTTATGTAATCTCCTGGCATTTAATTAGACAAAATAAAAAGTATTGAGGCAATTGGTTGTCTTCATTATTTTTGACTGTGGGCAACACACTTGTGCCATGGTGCTTGAATGCATTGTGTTATGAAGCACTGTTTTCTGTTTCACATAATGATAGTTCAAGCCAAGGTCCTATTGATCATTCAAACCAAATGTTTTGATTGTTCCACAACTGCTTTTTCTAATAAGTATTTTTTTAACTTTCAAACTGGAAACACCTTCCATTAAAACCACACACCCTGATCCACTTGCAATTGCTGGTCTGATTGTGACCACACTTTAGGGCAGATACAAAAAAATCATAATAAGAATGTATGTGTGGTCATTATAAGATTCTTGCTGTGTGAAAAATGTTCAAAAACAAGACCCATATCTAAAGATTTTCCTAAATGAAAAACAAATTCCTTTCTTTGCCTAATGATGATAAACTGCAATTCCTTCAGGACCAAAATCTCAATTTGCAGCACACCCTGAAGGATATAGAGTAACAACAACCACTGACTTATCATTTCCCTAAAGTGTATACATTATTAATACTATCTTCCTAGTACAGTCATAATTATTATAATTAAAGTTGAGAGAGAGATAATTTAGTTGGAGTCCAGTTGGAATTATTTTAATACACACCTGGACTGTATGCATCTGGATTAAGAATACTGTATAAGATGTAGCAAAATATACTCCCTGTCTCTGGATTGTTGAATAAAATTTGCACCATACTCACCAATGAAATCTGGAATTACATAGAACAGAATCCAAGGATTGATTTATAAAGGGCTTGATAATAACAACCTATCCTGTATGTCTTGAAGAATCCTGAGACATCTTCACGCAGCAACACAGGAAGGGCACGGAGACATTGTGTAGTTCCTTTCGAGATTTTTAAGGAATTGTACCTTGTGTAGCAGACTCTGGCTAATCAAACCTGGTACATCAATCAGGCTTGACCGATAGTCCAAAGAGTTATACCCGTGAGTGAAACCCCATATCAATCGTGATAAGTGTCCTAATCTGTTCATCATAAATCTTTAAAATGTCAGCCAAACCGTCAGCAATCCTCCCAATCGTCAATGCCTTCTGCCTGTACAAGGTCATTGAACGAGGAGTGTGGCAATCCAGCTCCGCATAAAACGTGTTTGGCAAGTTCTGGTTTGTTATTATCTGGAACTTTATCTGCAAACAACTACATTTAGAAATGCCGGGACAATTGTAGAATTTCAAAACATTATCATAAGTTAATTATCAATTTCATTCAGTGTGACTTATGTAGAATATGGCAAAACAAACAACTAACAATATTACACCAGACTCCATACAAAGATCCAGTGATCAAGGAACTCCTTCACTGGTGGGCTGTTGCCCACTGTGGCCTGCAGCCGTAGGGCAAATGTGGTCTGCATCATCCGTTTCATGAGTGGTAGGTTTCTTACGGTTGTCTTTACCTCTTGGGCAATTTCCTGCCTCTGTCTTTCAAGACTCGAGGGGTCCTCTCCTTGTGGGAAGCTGTTCCAAGACTTGGCTAGATCTTTTCATGTTTGCATGTGATGGTTCATTCTCAGGCATTGGCATTTTGCTGTCCTCAACTTTCGTCAGTCTTGAACTTGATGCTGTTCTTACACCCACCCCAGTCAATGTCAGATCCTGCCTCTTTCAGGCAGGGATGTTTGTTAGCAAGAGCCTCAGCTGCTTTTGCTGTTTTTCGCTCATTTTGGTATGCCTGAAACTATATATAGTAGAGGCGGGTTTCTCTAGGATGTCATGTTTTTGGTCGCTTGTCAACTTCAGTTGTGTCTTCCATTGTGTCCATTTCCTTGGAGACAATGGAATGCAAGACTCCATTCCATTCCTTTGTCCATGTCTTGCATTCTTCTCAAAATCAGCGATGCCTTCCCTGAGTCTCAGCTCAAAATCATATGCAAAAGTGGGAACTAGAAATGCAAGGCAAGTGGTATCTCCTGCAGTAGAACTGGTATCTTACTGCATTTTGTGGCAATTCCTGAATGTCCACTAGGAAAGTAAGTTTACCAACAAAGTGGCGCAACGAGGGCTCAAAGCTCTTAAATAGATTTGGATAGTTTTCCACATAGTGATGTTTAGGACGAAGCCTAAGCTCAGGAAACATCTTGCTGTGTATGCCAGTGGTCACTGATTTTGTACTGAAAATAGTCAGTGGTTTCATCTGAAAAGGTTGGGCACAATGCCAATTCCATCACATATTTCAATTCCATAAAAAACTGCCCATACACCATCACCTTCAGGGACTACACTGCCTACCAATAATGGAAGTAGTCTAAGTAGAGTGGCATTTTCATGCCCATTGCCCCCTATCATCCCTCTCGTTGCAAACGTCTTAGGAATTGGCTGTGGTCTACTTTATCTCAACTTTATCTGAGTGCTGATAAGAGAATGATGTTATATTTCGGTTCAAATACTCCAATGTGAAGTACCTCAGGCGGATCATCTCTTTATTGCAAAGACAGAGCTCAACAGGCACGATACCCTCCACAAAGATCATGAAGTTTATCTGATGGGAAGCCTGTGATAGGGTAGAAGTATTGCAGTGACTCACATAAGACACAATCCCCTTTCATGCCAAACTGGCTGCTCAAAAAATTATTTTGTACCCCATTTTGTACATGATCATCATGACTGGGTTTGGTTCTCTGACTACACTCCCCCTCTCTCACCTCATTAGGCTGAAATTGATAACTGGTGGCCATACAGAATCTGCAGGCATACTCTGCCTTGAAAGACTCTAGAAAACCTCCTAATTCAAGAGCAGCCAGATTGTCAGCAGAGACACAAGAGATGGTGCCCTTAACATTCTCCTGTTCCACAGTACAAATATCACGCAACGACGGTGTGAGCACAGTGGCATAACCATACTTTTGGACGTCTGTCACTTTACACAGCACTGCTAACTGTATAGTGTGTAAAGCAGATCAATATTTACAGGCTAGCTTGGCAAGGATCCAGTACTGTACACAGTTTGTGAACTGTGCGTGATGTGCCAAGTGGGTTAGCAGTCATCAATGCATAGCTGGAGTGCCAGTTTTAGTTCTCCTGTTGAGAGTAGCTCATTTTCATGGAAATATTTTCCATCCTGGTACGACATATAGTAAATCAGCTGAGTATTTGTTTGCTGGATTTTCCGTGTTTTTCACTGTTTAGATCATTTGGAGTATTGGAACATACATGGTTTTCCAGGTTGCTCTAGATCACAGGTGTCAAACTCATTCCATCGAGGGCCAAGTGTGATTTACACCACTAATTTGCCCACTTCTTCAACCAAGGGAGGGACCTAATTGAAATCACCTGGAGTAGTGCATTGGTTGCAACAAAAACCTGCATACACTCGGCCCTCGATGGAATGAGTTTGACACCTGTGATCTAGAGCAACCTGGACACACAACCATGTATGTTCCAATACTCCAAATGATCTAAACAGTGTTTAAAAACACTGACACTGACTGATGGAATGAGTTTGACACCCCTGCTCTAGATCATACTGCACTGGCATTACAACAAACAAATCCCAGGACTCAACTGATTCACTATATCTTTATTTTTTCACACTCTCCCCAGACATAACAGGTTAAAATAAAACAAACACAAACACAAAGTCTTCACCCTACTTGCTGCGAAGCTTTCGAGCAAAAACAATACACTAAAATAAACAACACTAAATGAAAGCCCGCCTCCTCCGAGGGGGAGTCCCCTTTCGGGGAACACACAACGAACACAGACAACCAGTGGCTTTCCACACTGCCTTCATACATCCACATTTACCACACATCAACACTTACCAGGACAGGGTAGAACTCTACGCACTGTCCCAACACACACTCAAGACACTGCGCCTCCTCAGACCGGAGTTCCCCTAGAACCTCCCCAGGCACACACACATCCAGTGACTTTTCAAGTGCTTCCCAAACCCATGCCCACAGAGACAGTCAAACTTTTCAGTCCGAGCTCTTTTCAACCCAAATACACAGAGACCCTCGCCACTCCTCACAGTGAGAGTTCTCTGGCAACCAGCCCCAAGACATGCTTCACTCTTTCAGTCAGAGTTCTCGGGCCGTTGTCCAGAAACACTCTCCATTGCCCAAGTGTGAGTTCTCTTCCAATCACACCAAGGGAGAGAGGCGGACACTCTTAGCGTGCCCTCTCTCTCTTTACCACACACAGGAAGCACTCTACTCAGGCGCACACAGAACCATGATTCCACACACATTTCAGACATGCGCCACCATGCCCGACAGAGTCACATCAAACACCCACACTCCACAAATTATGGCCTCACACACACGAATGACCAGACTCACAACCCTCCATCACACACACACACACACACACACACACACACACACACACACACAACCTGATTTCCGGGCAACAGTCACCCAATCACAATCAATGCCAAACAACACATTCTCACACACAAACCCAATCAGTCAATTAAATAATAATTAAATCAATTAGAGTGCAACAAACACCCTGTGAGAGTGCCAAACCTGCCCGGAAAGTCTCACTGCTCCAAAGGCCTCCACAACAGGGAAAAGCAAAGGCAACCCTGCCACTCCCATGTTGCCGAGACCGACGCCCTCCACAGGTAGTTTCTCTCAATGTTTTTCTCCGTTTGGAGGAAGACAAATCTGCACCTTTGTCAGTGGCAGTAATGAAAACTTCCTTCATTGTAGAATCAGTGAGTAGAGTATGATTGTGCCTCTGCAAGTTCTCACTAACTGCCTCCTTGATTAATGATTGTGATAAGGAGAATATCTGATTAACATGGTTAAATATTTATTGTGCAGCTCTGTTTGAGACGTGAAGATAGACTGATGGACTAAATCTTTAAAAAGAAAGACGCTACAGTGTATTTAAGATGATTGCTCAATTCACCAGTGTCACACTGATCATCAACTGTTTCTGAGCTCTGGCTAGGAGACCTTTTCACACATATCAGAGCTGGTGGCAGGGGGGTCATGTGCTCACAGACAGTGTCATCACTAAAATCATACCTAACACTTCCTTAGTGTGTCCACCTGTTCTGCAAATGACTACATGTTTGTACTGTAGTTGCAGTTCTTGAATGGGCATGCCACCATCTAATGGCTCTTTAAATACTCCTTGAGGTGACTTAAGAGCACACAGACTCTTGCTTGGATGTACAGAGTGGGCAGTTGCATGCTCCTAATCCTGCCCCTGAGCTACACTACTGCTCTCCTCTGCAGTATGGTATCTTGAAAGATGAGTTTTGAGGGTACTTATTGACTGAAATGTGCAAATACAATCTACATAAAGACATGGTAGTGGGCTGACCACTGAAAAATGGCAGTGCTGCAGCCCACAATGTATCAGTAAATGTGTTCTGGAGTGGAACACACAGCCATTCTGCTATCTTCAGCAACACAAAAACACAAGAGACGTTATCAACTAATTGTCTGATAAACTTGATCGTAGCGTAATTAAAAAAATGGTGCTTAAAAATCATTTACATATGAATAACATTTATATTGACTCAAAACTACTAAAAA
The DNA here is from genome assembly GCA_029706075.1 of Aldrovandia affinis. Classification (NCBI taxonomy): domain Eukaryota; kingdom Metazoa; phylum Chordata; class Actinopteri; order Notacanthiformes; family Halosauridae; genus Aldrovandia; species Aldrovandia affinis. Next base: position 528,286 of record JAINUG010000002.1, read on the forward strand.
CAGTTAGCTTACATTAGCTTGCAGCTCAAAAAATATTTATGTGGTGATGATCATTCTGAAACAACGTCCACCGGCTCAGTGATGGAATCACTATTTTCCCATAAAAAAGTCAAATATCATTCCATTTTGAATAAGCATTTCTGTTTTTGGAATGTGCCTCATCTTTGCATCGAAGAGAACCTGGGGGGAAGGGGGCCACCCTATTTCCCATTCCTAACATTATGATTAATGTTAGCTAGCTAGCTAATATAATTTGTTGTCATCTAAGCTTAGCTAATGTTCAGGTACTACAAGCTAGATGGCATGAGATGGCAGGAGTAGCAAGTTAGCTAGCTAGCTAGTAATTGGTCATATTGCTAGCTATCAAGTAGCTGGAACATTAGTGAACATTAGCTGGTATCTATAATGTATAGTGAAAGTTTGAATACTAGAAATGTAATGTTCCCCATTTCAAAAAAATGGCACTTGGCGGGAGAGGTGTGCAGTTTTGAAAGAGAAATGGATGGGGAGCTTAACAATGCAGAAGTACATCAAAAACAACTCAACCAATGTGATTATATAAGTGACCACCACTATCCAGCTAAATGTAAAGATGAATTTACCATGTAAAGCAAAGGGCTACTCCTCCTGTAGTTTGCAGTGCCAAAGAGTTGTTGAGCAGGTCACATGCTGACTTTAATTATGGTCAGAATTTTTCCTTGCACTAGCTTTGCATGGACTGGTATGACATTGGACGTCATATTGCTAAAACATAAAATGATCACGTTGCTTTAAATCTATCATCAGAAGCAATCATAATTCACCTGAAACAAAATATACCAGTTTAATTAATCCAGAAAGGAAGTAAGTGTCAAATACACTAAAAACATATAAGTTCAATTGTTCAACATATTTTATGTTTTCAGAAGCTCTGTAACGATCCCTTTTTTGGTATTAAGTAAAACACAAATGTAATTATTTGTGACATGAAAGACTAAATGTTTAACAATGTGATATTCAATTGGTTTGATGTCACCTTGGCTAGGTCACCAATTTGAATTATGAGATTAGTATGTATTTCTCATACATCGATCAGAGACAATTTATTGTATCAGGGTCAGCCATGGCTTATCAATTTATCAAAATGACACCAAACACACTTAATCAGTATCCAAAATCAACATGCTTTAATTTTCTGAATGCACACATGTATAAAATAGAGTTTCTTTTGCATGCTGAATATATAATGCACTGCATAATATTATAGTTAAAATGTTATTATGGGGCCTTTCATGGTTACTGTTGGTTTGCGTCACAGGAAACAGACCAGCCTGATGTTTTGGGCTGTTAATCACAATGTGTCAAACGCTTGGCATGAGGCTTGTGTAATTATCCAACGTTTGGCAGGATTCAGAAAGCCAACGCAGGGAATTTTTTCAGGCCTGCATGCAGAGAGCATGCAGACGGAGGCACAGGAAAAACTGAAGACTGTTTCCACTCTGCATCTTTACCTCCTCTTCTCACACCTCCGGGGCACAACATCTCTCACGGCCTGCCAGCGCTCCGCACATCACCCCCCCCTACTCCTCCCCCAGTCAGATGAACTGAATCACACACACCAGCAGAGCTCTTATGGGAAGTAATGGGAATAATTATCCTCCTTCTGAATGAGTTACCTCACTGTATCTCTCTGTTCTGTCACTGCCCCTCCAGCACTCACAGGCAAGGTCTGCACACATCCACCCATTCTCACTGATGGGAGAAGAGAGAGAGAGAGAGAGAGGGGGCAGAGGAGAGGAGGCATGGAGGGATGGCAGAGGGAGAAGAGAGAAGGATAAGGTGTTGGAGTGAGGGGGAGGAGAGAGGTATAAGGGGAGAAACGGGGAGGAGAGAGGAGGAAAGAAAGCAAAAATGAGGGAGAGGAAAGGGAGAGGAGAAGGAAGGAAGGCGAAGGAAAGGGTGGAGAGGAGAGAGTGAGTGTGCAGACGAGGCAGTCACTCGCTCCGCAGGTCCCTGTTTTCTGGACCAGTCAGTTTTCCTTCCTGGTATAATTTTGCTGATTGTGCCATCCGCCTCTGCCGTCAGGAGAGTCGATGCAGTAGGCTGTATGATTTAAACTTGGAGAAGGCTGTGTGATTTAAACGTGGGGGAAGCTGCACGATTTAAAAACGTGGAAGGCTGTGTGATTTAAACATTCTGTACAGCCTTTCCCATCCTACACCAGTACAAAGTGAGCACTCTGCTTTCTGAAGCAGGCTGTATTGTTCTGTGTTTCAGTATCTCCCATCTCACCAGCTGAAAATCTTTATCGCCATTAATAACTTCAGTCAGGGTTTAGTCCCTGAGCAGAGAATGGCCAGGTGAGGCCAAGGCAAGCTAATGCAGGATGCTGTGGACACAGTATGTGTTGCCTGGAGTGCGTGCGTAGAGTGACATTTTGAACGTGATGTGTGCAAAAGACCAAAAGGACATTGTGTATGTGTAACAAAGTTGGTTCTGCCTGCAGGGAGTTTCGAATCGAGGATTTCGACGTGACAAGAGACAGGATTAGACCAAGTTTCCAACTCTGGCAACTAATCATACTCTTATCGACGTCAGCCTTTGCAGCGGAAGCGCTCACGCACTCAACTTTAACTCACGCCTTCTGATTCCGCTGCATATGCAATATGTATTGGCGATTATAGTGACATTATGTGTGCACCAGGCTATAAGGACCAAAATTCAATCAAATGACTGTAGTGTGGGTCGAAGGTGGAAGAGCCACACGCAGATTTCACGGGTATCTAAAAGCTGGATGCAAGCGACCAGCCACTAAATCTGAAAACAGACTAGGGAGCGGGGAAACAAAAGAAAACCCCGGGACAAACTCCACGGGAATAAACCCAACAGAAACAACCCTAGTAGGGCGAACGCTCCTCAACAAGGTGCGTGGAAACAAATAGCTATAGACTTTAGCTCTGGGGAACAATAGCCCCGACAAACAAAGAGTAGAGATAACTAAATAAGACCCTTCTCTCTTTAACTGAGAAAACCACAGAGTGGTAAGCTAACCCTTTGTTTGGAATAATACGAAGTACCTTCTCTCTTTAACTGAGAGACCACAGAGTTGAACACTAACCCTTAGTTAGAAGTACCAGCTAGAGCGTAATAATGGTTTACACAGAAGCGTTTGTATGAGGAAAATGCAGAACTTAAATAGGAGGCGGAATGAACACTGATAATCCACAGCTGGACGTGATGGGAAAACACACCGACGAAAGACCATATAAGAAAGGTGGCTATAACAATGATTCATCACACAAAACCAAAGAAAACAGGCTATCACATGGTCAAGCGCCCTCCAGCGGCTGAGCAAGGTAAAACTGTGACAATGACCTTAGACTAAAAAAGGACAAATGCCATTCAAACTGACTTAACCCTTTAATAGTCTCACCTAGAAAAAAAAGCAATGGCAAAAGTCACAATGTGTTCTACCAAATGGTTGAGCAGACCATTACAGGGTTGAGTATAATCCAGATTCAGTCAAATCAACTTTATCCCTATAAGGTTTATGTGGACTGAGGATCCAGGAAGAAGGAAGAGGTGTGGCCTGAAATCTGAGGTGCCTGGGCCGGAGGTGGGGGCTTTTTTAAAGGGAAAGAGAACTTCTGTCAAAATAATATGATCTCCTGTCTTCAACGTTATGCTGGTTTAATAAAGTTGTACACTCTCCAAGAAAAAAGTTAAATGAAGAAATATCATTATACTGCATTAATTCAACATTTTATGGATAAAGCAATTAATGAATGTCGTAGTTTTCTGCTTTTGTCTCTAATATTTGTGGCTTTTGATATGTAGAAAAGTATCAAATAGGAATATAATAGAAATTAATGGGAGTATGATAAGCACTGTTAGTTCAAAATACTACCAGATTAGTTCAGAGTTAATGTTATTGATTAGAGTATTGCACACAATTAATTGTATTATTATGTCAGGTATTTGGTGAAAATATATATTCGAATGTATTTAATGATGATTTAAGGAGTTCAACATTGTAGCAGATGCCAGGCATACATGTACTGTAGCTTGTGCCTTATATGGCAATTTAATCATTTAAGACATTTCATCGTCCAGTTTAAGATATCAGGAATGGCAAATTCAGATATCTGAAATTACATTTCGCATAGGAATCAATGGGGAGTTTAAGATGTCCGAAATTTAATTTAATTTCAGATATCTGAAACTGAATTAACATTTCTGAAATTGAGATTCCAGATATCTAAAACTGGACGATTCATTAAAATATCTTGCCGTAGCTTTGTTCGCTGCCCACAAAGTGTCGTCCTCCGGTGTCTGTGCTTAACTTGTCGAGTCCGATGTGAAAAGAAGCAGCAGCAACCGCGAGCCGTTTTAACATTGACATCACAGTTTTTCGGAGGGGGGCACGCGCTTGGCTACGCGCTCCCGAATTGACAGCAGAGGTTGCAGCGTGCGCGGTTTAGAATACATTTACATGTGCTGTCTCTTTCGTTTTAAATGCGTGAGCAATGGTAGTTCGCCATTGTCTGTTAGTGACGTCCCGGGTCTCTAAATTAACCAGCGCCACGGCTCCCACCGGTCCGTCGTTAACATGCTTGTGGGTGAAAATGAAATCGTTTAAATAAACTGTATGACTTTGAAATTACATTCAAGTGCATTCAAATCGTGGTAGATAACATTACATTTGTAATGCATCCTCATAATTATTTTATATATGTATTTCATGAATTCATGAATTTTTTTTTGACATAACCAGGACGGTTGAAAGTCAAGTAGCAGAAATGAAGTAGCAACTCAATTTTCCCACTGTGTAATCTTCTTAGTGCTGCACTACTGAAATGTGAACATTAATCTGAATATGGCATGAACTGCAACCACAAAAAAGTGTAACCCAAACAGACAGCTTTAGAACGAAAAGCTATTTTGGGAACTGCTTGTCCAATCAGAGGCAACCCAGGTGCTAATCATGAGCTAAAATTTGTATTGGCTACAGAGAGAAAAGGCGTGTTGAACAGACTTTATTGATATACTGTGCCAAATTAATCTGAGAAGGTTTAGTTTGATTTGATTGAATTTCATTCTAAGTTAATTTGATTGAATTTTGGTTATTGTCTATGCAATGTGTGTAGCAGGTTATAATCACGTGTGTGTGTGTGGGGGGGGGGATTGTAAGGATATTGTGCATGTGATATACAGTGTGTAGCAGGTTCGAGGGATGCTATGCATGCAGAATTCTGCAGAGGCACGACACTAGCAGATGCTCTGGCAGAGACTCAGACTCCTCTCTGCTGAAACCACCATCTTTTCTCTGTGGGCGTTCACAATGCTGGAAGCTGCTTCATCATCTGTCAAAATCCTCTGTGTTCATGATGATGAGTCGATAAAATTGAACCCATTAGTCAGATTGCTAACTCCTCTAAACCTTCCCCGTCTCTCTTCTCCTCTCCCAACTACTCACTCTCTCATCCCCCTCACTCTCCCCTCTCACTCACTGTTCCTGTCCTCTAACCTCCAGTCACTCTCTGTCTCATCTCCCCTTCACTCACACTCTCCATGCAGGACCATCATGGTACATGCAATGCACAGGTGCTTTGTGATGCTTATATAACCATTTTTGCAGCATGCAGAGCTAATCATGTCTGTGACAGAGAAATCGCTGTCCTGACCACCATGTGATGTCATATACACTGATCTTCCCTAGCTCCCAGGTTTTTCTACTTCATAAGTGTGTGTGACCAAATTTGTCTGGGCCTCAAACTTTGCATTTGACACCCAGTCAAAGCCACTGTCCCCTCTAACCCCACGTCAAGATGAGAGCTGACATCACCCATCACAGTGATTGCACGTGTCTTAGCGTTGTTCCTAACTGACCCTCTTTGCTGTTTTTTTTAACGTGCTTTACATAGCTACAGGTAAGCCACACCAATGACGCATCATCCCCTAGTGTCATTCTCTGTTTGCGGGATATTAAGTCCAGGCTTACCGCTCTCCATATGTGCTGCCTCCTTCCTGAAGGGAGTAAGCAAATATACGCCCAGTTGGAAGAGTTTGAAGAGAGTTTTCTTTCCACCCACCACTCTCCCCACTCCCCCCTGCCTTTCTCCTCCTCTCCTCTGTCCTCCTCTCTCAGCATCTGTAATAGTGGGTTTGCAGTACAGTGTCTGTAATAGTGGGTTTGTAGTACAGTGTCTGTAATAGTGGCTTTCCAGCACAGGGTCTGTAATAGTGGGTTTGTAGTACAGTGTCTGTAATAGTGGCTTTCCAGCACAGGGTCTGTAATAGTGGGTTTGTAGTACGGTGTCTGTAATAGTGGGTTTCCAGCACAGTGTCTGTAATAGTGGATTTTAAGTACAGTGTCTGTATTATTTGGGATACAGTACAGACACTATCCTGGGATACAGTTCAGTGTCTGTAATAGTTGCGATACAGTACAGACACTGTATCCTGGGATACAGTACAGTGTCTGTAATAGTTGGCATACAGTACAGTGTCTGTAATAGTCTGGATACAGTAGAGTGTCTGTAATAGTGAGCACTCCTCTTTGTCTCCATATGCTTTCAAACATCCCAACCCACAAAGCCCAAACACAGCCATGCTGGGGCAGCACACCAGGAGGGGAAGCAATGAAAGCTGAACATGACCCCCCAGACCACAAAATCCATTTGACCCCCCCATGTCTCATCAGACAGCCTCATGTCAAACTGCACTCACACTCAGCAAGAACCTTGTATCAGTGTCTCTGTAGTAACCTGAGTGGCGGGTTCTGCTGCCCAGATTGACGGACACACGCATAGAAGACCTGTGTAAATTATTAGCCTTGGACCTGCACACCCAAAACACCTGATGATTGACAAGTCCATTATTTTTACAAATGTTTGTCTATTCTAACCAGCTGCAAATGCACATATAGCAATTAAGGTCATTACTGATTTAAACAAAATGCAGCGATTCGGTTAAGCCCTGCGGGAGACAGCTTTTGTATGAAGTCAAAATGAATTTACCTTTATCCCAGAAGTAAAAAGAAAAATTCCTTGCCTGAACTCTAGTCACAATTGTAAGCACTAGCAAGCTAATTCATTCTCTTATTACCCCACAATCATGAACTTCAAACATGAAAGTTCAGCAATCAAGGGTTGAAATACAGTTTTGTATAATGTAACACTATGCATGTACACTAGTTACAATGTAGGCTACTTACACAGGTATTAGGGTATAATTAATATAATGTAGAACCAACCATGTCCATAAACTATCATTTTTTCCCCAATTAGTAAAACAATGGTTAATATTCTTAAAGTTAAGCTGTTGTGCCTGTGTTTCCCTGGGCCTCCGGATTTGCCTCGTATTTCACGGTGGCAGCGATGCGACTTTGAAGTCAAAATAATTTTCGCAGCAGAAGGACGGAGGGCATAAAACGGAGTGTAATTGTGCAGCCATTGGCCCTCTCTTATCTGGTCGACCGCCACAAAAACCATCAACAGCATTTAGAGTGGAGAAAAGCATGGGGGGCAGGGGAGATGGACACAAAAAGCTCTTGTTTGATGTAATTTGCAGATAAGGAGGAGTGGTGTTTCTGCGCCTTGAAAAACTGGTCTGATTTAATGAAATTCTACTTTCATTACATTCTGCTATCTTGCTTTTATCAAGGTGCTCACAAAATTTTATGCTCTCCTTGGCAGTGGTGCTCGCAAGCAAATGTCTTTCTTTATGTGTGTAGTAAAGAGTAGGCAAATAAAAGGGCATTTATCGTGGCCTATCTCCGCTTTATTTGTGGAAGATGCTGCAGGACCTTCAAGGACTCTCACATTTCAGGCCAGAAGTGTTCGTTTTCCAGGGCTGGGGATTGGTGTTGCTTCCATTTTTCTGTCAGCTGCTGTTGTAGACAGTAAGTAACAGTGGTGGTTGTTGTAGATTACTGAAATAGCAGATGTGGATTGACACAATTGTGGTTTGTGACAGTGGACACGTGGATTGTGAGTCACACACACACACACACACGCACACACACACATTGGATGATATATATTTTATGTAAGTTTCCACTCTCCACACCCTGCCCACAATTCCACCCACGTGTGTGTGTGTGTGTGTGTGTGTGGACGTGTGAGCGTGAGCATGTTGAGTTTGTCTATGCTGATCCCTTATGAGTCTGAAATCTTCATGCTTATGCACCTTGTTTGGTTGCTATGATACAGCATTAATGAACTCTTTCCCCTCAGTCTGGGGTACAGAAAAAAAGAACACTTAAATTTACACTGAAGTAAATGTTAAGTACAAATGTTGATTGAATCCAGGTCGATAATGCCTAGTGTCTAATTGCCACAGTGGGGCCCAGACAGAGGGATAAAAACCAAAAAATGAAATGTGAAATATTTTAAAATATTTTTGGATAAAAAAACAACAACTCCAATTTAAACTTTATTCCAAAAAAATGGTTTGCCTAGTGTCGTCTATCCATTTATTCTGGCCCTGCTGACCGTAAATGACCATTCAAAGTGAAGTCTCATTTCCATGCCTGAGTAGTGGTTAAGGACTGTACAATTGTAGTCAGGTTTTCTGGGGAATTATTTGTTATTAATTGGTAACATTTTTGTCATAATTGGACAATTGTACCATTTCTACTACTGGATGGTAAATTCCCTTGCGATGATAAAGTAAAAGTTTGACGCTGCCGTGCTTGTTTGAGGACTTTGTAACTGCAACAAACTCTTTTTCAGATCCATGATTTGTTTATATGAAGCCTTAAAGTGTGTCTTACAGTACTGGCTAGTGCCACATGGGCACCAGGCAGAAGAAAAAGCTCCCAATCCAGCCAATGGGAGTCAATAACTCTTTCCCTTCCCTTCTCACCCTGATCCCAGTCATTGGCAGAGCATGCTTTCCCCTCTCTGTTAGTAATCTTTGCTTTAAATGATTAATCGGTAGTGGGCAGAACGAGGCCTGGAGGTTTGGCAAATCTGTGTGCTATTTCAAAGCAATGCACAACGACACCACTGAACTGTGAACACTCGGGATTAGTCATTTTCCTACACATATGGAATAGGTGTTTCATGCGTGTGTTATTTTTAATCATATACATAAGAGTCGGTGTTAAGGAGGCCCGCACCTGCCTTTTAAGCCTCGCTGCATAGGAGCTGGGGGTATTTGTTAATCCCCCTGTTTGAGATTTCCAATAAATGAACTTGCTTTACATTGCATCTCTATCGTTTTGATCTCTGGCAACTATGTAATTGATGAATGTGAGAGGTCAGAGGTGCAGTGAGGGAAAAGAACATAGGAATGCTTGATGAATAGATCTGGTCCTTCAGTGCACGGAGGCTCATCACTCTGCCTACTCTATAGAGTATCAAACACTGTGTCAGGCCTTTCTTGAACAACTCAAGGCTCTAAGCACCCTTCCCTTGATGCCTTGAATATTTTCAAAGTCAAATAAGGAATGTGATCCATCTTTAATGTGCGGGTTCCCATATCTGTCTGGACCCTGGAGCCCAGAGATTGCACCCAGTACCAACCTGCAGAAGGATTCCTGGAAGGTTCTGTAGCCCCATAAGCTGCTCACTCAAAGATGGAGCTCATCATAGTACATCTGGACAAATGGGGGAGGATGTGAGTTATTGCAGCCATTGTCACATCTCTCTCGCTTTCTCTTTCACTGTCTCTCTCTCTCCCTCCTCTTTCTCTTTCTTTCTCTGTCTGTTTCTCCCCCCCTCTCTGTTCCTCTATCTTCTCTCCCCATCCTCTCTCTCTTTCTCTGTCTCTCCTTATTTCTTCCTCTCTCTCTCTTTCTTTCATGGTCTCTCTCTCTCTCTCCCCCTCTCTGTACCTCTCTCTTATCCCTCTCTCTCTCTCTCTCTCTCTTTCTCCTGTAAAGATGCCTTTGTGAATGAGCTGAGTGGGTTTGGTCATGTTTACCTAATTGGTTTGCATCGCAGCAGTAAGTCCTCTCGAAAACTTGACTTCTTTGCTCCCTCCACACACGCTGCTTAGCATTTTGTTGCCTCCACACAAGCACTGAGCAGCCATACCTCCCCGCCTTGTATTACATGTCTCTCACTGTTTGTGTGTTCCAGTTCTTATGCTAATTGTCAATTAGGCAGTGGTCTCCCACTGCGTAACTGCCCCTACTCATATCATCCCGGAACTTAATGCGTTTCTGAAATACTGACCTATGAACCTAAATCACTTGATGTGCAAGGCATCTATTTTTAAACGCGTTGCTTAAGTGGTGTGTTGATATTTTCATACTAACAGCTTTGAAATGTAAATGATCTCACAATGGTGAGATCGCATGTTGAATGTATGCACACTAAAACTATGAAAGAAATAGATAACAGTCTCAATAGAGGTGTCACAGTGTGTGCCCTTCAATGTTGTACAAGAGGCATTCCAGTGTACTGTGTGGAACTATTTCCAAACTCTCGGTTCTTGCCAAGATCCTTGAATCCCAAACAATTTCTACCTCAGTCTGGTTTTAGGTCTCGTCCTAGTACTATTACTGCTGCTATGGCTGTGACAAATGACATCCTTATTGCCCTTGGCAAAAAACAGCATTGTGTTTCTTTATTTCTCGATCTACCTAAGGCATTTTATTTTGTGGACTATGAATTACTGCTAAACAGACTCTGGAATATTGGGTTTAGTCTTAAAATGGTTGAATGGCTCAGGAACTATCTAGGGGACAGAATGTGCCAATGTTTCTATGCCATGGGCCACAAATCTATGTTTCTTGAGATTACTAAAGGTGTCCCCCAAGGCTCAGTTCTGGCACCTGTTTTGTTTTTAATTTTGATAAATGCCTTGGGCAAGGCCATTAAAGCAAAAATCCATCAGTAGTTGGCACTGTCACTGCTCTGTTCATTTAATTTGATATTGGTTTTAAATGCTCAGAAGATTAAATGTAAGATTTTTTTTTCAACTCACTGTGAGCCGCTCAAAGATTTTAGCATTTGTACATCCAAGGGTATATCTTTTGAAAGGGTGCACTCTTACAAGTACTTGGGTATATGGATAGGTGACAAGCTTTCCTTTAAAGTACTTATCAACAACTTTGTACGAAAGCTCAAATTGAAACGTTTGTTTATTTCAGAAACAAATCCTGTTTTTCCTTTTATGGCAACGAAAAATGTTGTTTTAGCCACTTTTCTGTGTGTAATTGATCATAGTGGCTTATTGTACATGCATGCAGCATTCCCTGTTTACAGAGCCTTAATTCAGTATACCATGCATACCTACGTTTCAGTACAAAGGCAAAGTCTCTTACCTACTACTGTGCTCTTTACAACATGGTGGGCTGGGCATCATATACCACTTGCAGACAGCAACACTGGTATGTGTTTATTTATAAAGCAATACTGGATAAACTGCAGTCATTCTGGCAGTAGACAGCTATGCTCCAAAAGTAAATGGTTGCTTAGTAATATTCCCAGGACTGGTACAGAGCTAGTTCAAATGGATTTGATCTATTATGTACCATGGGCTGCAATTAGACAATTGACTGCTTCTGGGTGATCTTAAATGCATCACACAAAACACAGAGACAGTGGAATGTAACTTTTTTTCTTGAGATGCCAACATTTTTTCCCAACAGACTTGAATAGCTGTCCCTGTGTATTGTTGTATGCTGTTTGGTTTTATGTTTTTGTACTTGAACTGTACTGCTACCACCTTGACCAGGTTTCTCTTGGAAAATATATTTTTCATTTCAATGCTTAAATTATTCACGCTTAAATTAAGGTTTTAAGGTTTTAAATTAAGGTTACATTTATATATATATATATATATATATATATTAGTGGCCTCCAATCAGTACACTAGCTCACTTCTAGTATGACCTGGAATTGCTCAAACTACTATGTATTGGGAGTGCTATTAACACCCCTGCTAACACATTAATCTGAACAAATTTAATCAAAACAGCTCATCTAAGGACTGTTATCAATATACAGGTAACTGGCAAAATAAAGGCAACACTTGAGTAAATGGCGGCTCTGTTATGTTGTGGGGGTGCATTTTTCTGGCATGGTTTGGGTCTACTCAACCTATTCGAGGGCAAGGTAAATGCCCTTAATTACAGAATAATTCTGACAACCTTCATCCTATGGTGAAGCATTTCTATCCTGATGGAAGTAGTCTCTTCCAGGATGACAATACCTATGTCCGCTGGGCACGAGTGGTCACTGAATGGTTTGATGATCATGAAAACAAGTTAAACCATATGGCATAGCCTTCTCAGGTGCCAGATCTCCACCCAGTTGAACACTTATTGGAGATTCTGGAGCGGTGCCTGAGACAGTGTTTTCCACCACCATCAACAAAACACCAAAAGATGGAAGAATGGTGTTGCATCTCTCCAATATATTTCCAGCAGATGAAAAAATCTATGCCAAACCGTATTGAAGCTGTGCTGGTGATGCGTGGTGGCCTAACACCATATTAAGACACTTTATGTCAGTGTTTCCTTTATTTTGGCAGTTACCTGTATATTGAGCCATGGTCAAAGTTTAATTTTCAGAATGGACTACCATATTTTCAAATGATCACAGAATGCCTGTACATGCGATATCTCTATCTCTTTGTTCTTGTTAGCTTGATCATATGTAAAGTAGTATGTTTTCATTTCATATGTCCTAGAATGACCACAGGTGTTTGTTGTGAATCTCAAACGCAGAGTTACTTAGTGCTGCATTGATTCAGCAGTCTCTGTTTCCTTTTAAATATTCCTTAATGTTAGCTTTCGGTTGCCCCTTGCTGCTGAAATGTTGGTTCTTCTGTAAACACCCCTTAAACGCATTATTCCCTGGAAATTGCATTTCAATCACGGTGATGCATCAGAGTGTGACCACAGAATCACAGGGTGATGGCATGCTGGAGGCCATGGTTGGAAGGAGAGGATTAGCATGGTAAAAAGCTCCTGACACCTTTCAGATTTACCCCGCTTCTCACACACTCACACACACACCCACAAACACACTCTCCCTTACACACACACACACACCCTCTCCTACACACTGTCATTCACTTCCTCTCACGTGCACTCTGTCCCTTACACAACGTCTCTCATACACTCCCTCTCACACACACACACTCACAAACACACTCTCCCTTACACACACACACACACACACACACACCTTCCCTCACACACTCTTTCCTACACACTGTCATTCGCTCCCTCACACACACACACACACACACACACACACACTACCTCTTACACGCACACTCCCTCTCACACTCTTTTTAACACAACCCTTTGTACATTCCCTGTGAGAGAGGGGTAGAGAGAAGGAGATATAGACAGAGACAGATGGAGAGAGGGATAGAGACATGGGGTGATAGGGAGAGATAAACAGAGATATGGACTCATAGGCAGAGAGAGGGATAAAAAGCTGAAATGATAATCAGAGAGTGGGATAGACAGATTGAGTGATAGACAGGGAGAGAGGGATAAAAAGATGGACTGATAGACAGGGAGAGAGGGATAAATAGATGGACTGATAGACAGGGAGATGTAAATTGAGAGATGGAGTGATAGACAGGCAGAGAGGAGTGTTGGAATGGCAGTAGCATGGCTGGGTCCTGGATGCCTGGCCTGTGTCAGACTCCCTGTGAACTGTGCTGACAAATTGGTTCCCTGATAGACAATGAGAACTGTGGTCTAATGCCCTATCATCCTGTCAGCACCAACACACACCCCATTCCTCTCCTGTGAGTGTGTGTGTGTTTTTTGTATGTATGGGGTCTGTGGGGGAGAGGAGAGGGTGGGTTTGTGTGTGTGTGTATATGTGTGTGTATGTGTTTGTGTGCACGTAGGTGTTCATAAGTATGTGTGTGTGTGTGTGGAGGACCGACACATTTTTATTCCAATGTTAATTTAATATTTATTATGGGACCACAGCACACAAAAAAACAAAGGTAGAGTGTTAGAATTTACCCTTTAAAGCATCTTTAACAATTTACCTGCAAATTAATGTAAGCAATCAGTAAATAGACATCTGTTTGTCAAATGTTGAACCACCAAACTATTAGATAACCGTCAGTCTGCTATGCATGGGGGGGGGGGGGGCAGGTGTACCGTTCAGTATTTCACATTACATGTATTTCACAATACATAAAACATTTATTAACTTGTAGAAATTATGCCAAATTATAGTCACAACAACAAATCAGGACTGTAAATGTGCAGTATCCCATAGCGAAGTATTACAATGTAACAGATGCATGGAATATTTATATTGAATGGGATTTGCCAAATTTAGATCAGGCTAGTACAATTAATGTCTAAGTCCATAATATTTTTCATATTAATAACAAAATACTTGAATGAAAAATAGTTGTTGGTAGTATGAACAACCTTCTCTCAAGAAAAATATATTTGCCTTTTGGCTAGTTCTACAAAGAGGAAAAATAGATTTACAGTAATTGAAAAAATATTTTTACGCATTTTTTTTTACATAGACGTGGTGACCAAAACCTCTTGATCAGTGTAATTTGGTTGCTCCAGGAAACCATTAATATTGAGCACTGGTGTGTGTGTGTGCATATAGGAGTGCATATGCGTGTGTGTGTGTGTGTGTGTGTGTGTGTGTAGGTGTGGGTGTGGGTGTGTGTGTTGTGGTTGGGGGATATTTTGTATCTGTGTGTAATTGTGTGTGTGTTTGTGGGTACTTGTGTGTGTGTGTGTGTGTGTGTGTGTGTGTGTGTGTGTGTATGATCGTAGGTGAATGTTTGTTGAGGGAGGCTTCTGTATGTGGGTTTGTATGTGAGTGTTTGTGGATAGGATTGTATGAAGTATGTGTGTGTGTTGGGGAGGGGTGTGTGTGTGTTGTGTCTTTGTATATATACCTGTGTTTGTAGGTTGTTAAAGAGAGTAGTACTCTCACATTTGCAGCACACATTGCAATGATTCATCGACTGTGTGTAGTGCAAACAGGCAGATATGCCCACTGTGTCAGTATTTTGAAAGCAGGCAGTGCACGTACTCTTCAGAGAGTTAATATGGCAGACATGGAGCAGCTGCCGCTTCCTGTGAGCCTGTTTCTGTCTCAAAGAGCTAAATTTAGGTTTCCCTTACTCTCATCCCCCCCCCTTAGCACTCAGGTCTGTTCTTGTCGTATGTGAAAAAGCAGTTTGATTTTTCCTCCTATTATTCAAATGGAAGCTGCTAATTGGAGAGCCATGCACAAGAGTGGTACTTCAGTACAACAGTAAGAAAAAACAAAGGCTGAAACCAATGCAATTTTCCTTGGCAAGTTATGAGAACAAATTGCTGTGGGACCTTGACCTTTTTCTTTTGAGAGCTGAGGAGGAGAACGGCACTCTTTACCCCGTGACTCACCTGGAGGGTCTATTTATGCCACCTGGAGAGCGTCTCAGTCACCAGCCACCCAAATTAAGCAGCAGTGGAAGCTGGTCTTTTCATTCTCTCAGCGGTGCATTATCACAGGGTACTGGTGCCCACAGCATGCACTTGCTCTGAATTCAGTCGTGAACCCCATTCAGTTATGAAGAGAAGGTCCAGTTTTGGATGTCTTTTAATACATGTCTGCATTGTAAGTGCATGAATTGTGAATAACATCCAGGCTAACCGGCAGTAAGGAGTCAAAGAAAAGACCACTGCTCTCAGGGGCCCTAAGGTTGCGCAGAGAGGCCATTGTGTAGCATATAGCTGGGATTAATTATCGGAGGTTTCATGGATTTATAGGCATATTGGCCAATACATCTTGCAAGATTTCCTCATGCGAGTGGTGTAATGAGGTTTCGCCTGCGCCCCCAACTCCACTCACCCCCCCAAGTCACTGACTGGATATATTGCTGCTGAATATCAATTTTCAAATAGTTGCAAACACATAGCTATTCTGGGTTTAGAGGTATTGTCAATACAAATCTTATTGTAACATTGACAATGCAGAGTAATTTCATTAAATCCACAGTGAGGCCGGGAGCAGAACAATCCTTTCTGGCCAGGCGTGGAAAAGCAGTGTGCACCAAACAAGCATGACGGAACATGTTAGAACAGACCGCTAAACCCTTCCACATCAGAGGGCTACAGCTCCTTTAACAATTTAATATAAGTTATGCAATACAATTTTAATACAATATGTATTGAAGAACGTCAAGGGGAGCTGTAGTGGATTAGAGGTATTTCCCACACAGATGGCCACACCCTTTCCTAGTTGCTGTGGCACTGCCCCCTTGTTTAGCACACCTGGCAGGTGCTGTCACTGGTCCTGTTAGGTGCGCATTAAAGAAGGCCCACACCTGTTTGAAGGTGCTTTGGGATCTCTTGTGTATGACAAATTGTTTAGTGTGGTCGCCCCATTTTCCTGCCTGACTTCCAGTGCTGTGAGCCAGGCTATGCCTGTGTTGACCTCAGCTGTGCTCAGTTGACCTCAGCTGTGCCCAGTCCTTTTTATATAGCAGCCTATCTATCCAGTGCTTTAGAGGAGGAACCTGTGTGTATTATCTCAGCACAAACAAGCATTAGTGCTTATTGTGTTGTTTACCTTTGCCTTTTCGGTATGAACTCCTTGGATTTCAAGTCCTGGTGAATTCACGATGTGAAACATATCCATTGTTGTGGTTCATTAAATTACTGCACATGTCACACTTTTAATGTGACTGGGTCATATGCACTCAGTGGCCACTTTATTAGGTACACCTTTCTAGTACTGGGTAGGACCCCCTTTTCCCCCAGAACAGCCTGAATTATTTGTGGCATGGATTCAACAAGGTGCTGGAAACATTCCTCAGAGATTCTAGTCCATGTTGACATGATAGCATCACGCAGTTGCTGCAGATTTGTCGGCTGCACATTCATGTTGCAAATCTCCCGTTCCACCACATCCCAAATGTGTTCTATTTGACTGAGATCTGGTGACTGTGGAGGCCATTGGAATACACTGAAGTCATTGTCATGTTCGTGGAATTAGCTTGAGATGACGTGTGCTTTGTGACATGGCGCATTATCTTGCTGGAAGTAACCATTAGAAGATGGGTAGACTGTGGCCATAAAGGGATGCACATGGTCAGCAACAAGACTCACGTAGGCTGTGGCATTTAAACAATGCTCAATTGGTATTAAGGGGCCTAATGTGTGCCAAGAAAACATTCCCAACACCATTACACCACCACCAGCAGCCTGAACCGTTGACACAAGGCAGGATGGATGCATGGATTCTGTTGTTTACACCAAATTCTGACCCTACCATTTGCATGTCGCAGCAGAAATCAAGATTCCTCAGACCAGGCAACGTTTTTTCCAATCTTCAACTGTCCAGTTTTGGTGAGCCTGTGCCCACTATAGCCTCACTTTCCTGTTGTAAGCTGACAGGAGTGGAACCCAAATGTGGCCTTCTGCTGCTGTAGCCCATCCACTTCAAGGTTTGATGTGTTGTGCATTCAGAGATGCTTTTCTGCATACCACTGTTGTAATGCGTGGTTATTTGAGTTGCTGTCGCCTTCCTGTCAGCTTGAACCAGTCTGGCCATTCTCCTCTGACCTCTCTCATTAACAAGGTGTTTTTGCCCACAGAACCGCCGCTCACTGGATGTTTTTTTGTTTTTCGCACCATTCTCTTTAAACTCTAGAGACTGTTGTCCGTGAAAATCCCATGAGATCAGCAGTTTCTGAGATACTCACACCACCCTGTCTGGCACCAACAATCATTCCACGGTCAAAGTCACTTAGATAACATTTCTTCCCCATTCTAATAATGATAGATCATTGCATTAACGAGCATGTGTACAGTTGTACCTAATAAAGTGGCCACGGAGTGTATATATATATATGTATGTACTGTATGTGTGTATGTGTGTGTCTATAAATAGCAGCAGCAGCAGTAATAGTATTAGTGGCAATAACTAAGATATAAGATAACTACCAAATAGACATCCATGTGATTTAAAATGATGAGGAAACACTGAAATGGTTAGAAATAAAGTACAGTAAAACAAAAAAACGAGTACTAATGATTACAACACAGCTACAATCCTCAAAAGGAAGGATTCTAACTGACTTAGAAGCGGGTCTAAATAAGACACGTTTTTAAACAAGATTTAGAAATGCTCCAGGCTGTTGTCCTCATGTGTAATGGTGAGGAGTTCCACAGACATGCATTTGCAAGTGAAAGTCTTACATTTACATTTGTTTAGCAGACACTTTTATCTAGAGTGACTTACAACATTGTGCATACAGTTTAGAGCAGGGATCTCAAACAGAACTTCACAGTACTTCGAATTACCAGACTTTATATCAGCTTGTTGTTCATCTTGAGATCTAGATACAGTCGGCATATTGTAAACTGACGGGTTCAGTTACCGAATGCTTACTGAATCTAGCTGTGGCATGTAGTTTTTCTTGTTTTTGTTGGTACATAGGGCCATACAGCAATGTTTTGTCATTGTCAGATAGATAAATCTACTTAGACTCATTTTTAGGAAAGGGATTTTATTTAATTGATCAAAAAGCCTAGAATGTGAAATTGCCACCCACAAGATGGCTGTCCATACCATAACAGATCCATCACCTTGTTTAACAGTTGGAAACAGGCAATGGGGGTTGAAGGCTTCCTTTGGTTTTCTCCAAATATAAACTCATACAAAAGTAGGAAAAAGAGAAAAAGACCATTCATCAGACCATGTGACTTTCTCCCGTGCTAAGAGGTCAAGATTCTGTGCTCATTACATCTGGTGTTGTGTTGTTGTGCTGTGGCCTTGGCTACAAGTGGTTTCTGAATGGCAGCCCTACCATTAATATCAGCTTTGTGAAAGTCACGACGTACGGTTTTTGTTGAGACTGGGTCAAGGAAGTTTAGATTCAGTTCTGTACTAATTTTTCAGGCTGTTGTTTTAGCAACTATCCTGTTAAATGTCCATCTATCCCTGTCTGTGAGCTTCGACTTGCGACGACTGTTCCTCTTTCCTGATGCACTTTTGCTTTGTTTGGTGTATGTTGTCATGATTTTTGACACTTCCCCTGAGACATTAAATCATTTTGCCATTTCTGTGACTGACACACCTGCAATTCGGGCACCAACTATTTGACCTCTTTAAAAATCTGCTAGATCTCTTAGGGCGTCCCGCGTGGTCTAGTGGTTTCAATGTCTGACGCCGGCCATGGCGACCGGGGTTTGATTCCCCGTCGCGCCAGAGTCAGCTCTGGCCGGGAGTGCCACCGGGGTGGCAATTGGCTGTCCGCCCCAGGGAGGGGGAAGGGAAGCCGACACAGTTTGCTGCACACAGGAGTGGTTCTGGGGTGCCGGAATTACAGTCGACAGCACGACGAGTACTGTCTCGGAGAAGGCAGCGCTTCGCCATTGTTACTGCTGGTCACAGGTCTACGACACCAAACTACGAAGGAGGGGATTGAACTAAGCGCAGCGGGAGTAATTGGCTACCAAATTGGGAGAAAAAGGGGTAAAATCCGAAAAATAAATGTATTAAAAATATATATCTGTTAGATCTCTCATTGCTTTAGACTAGAGTCATATATTAAAGTGTTGATTTTAAAATGTCTTTCATAGCAGAAACTTATTGGTAATTAATATTAACATTAATATGAAACAAATGTGTACAGTCCTTTTTAATTGCGATTTAGCTACTTCAGAATACTTGACGTAGTCCTTTTTAATGTTGTTTCCATTATTTTTGCTATGCCCTGTAGGTGTCATTGAGTTAGTGTAATTTCAGTATTTCGTTTGTATTTCCAATTATGATTTGTTTTCTACAATTGTTATTATATTATGCAATTGCTTGTATTCAGATTTAAAATCTCAAAAGTTACCTTTGACACCTTTCTTGTTGTAATTAACTATTTCTGTTGATTATGTTTGTTGTAGTGTTTAAGTTTTCACTAAATCAGTTTGATGGGTGGGGTGACGTATATACGTAAGTACCAATCTTATGTCTCTGTTAGAATACTGATGAAGACTTGGCGAAGTGCTAATTCATGTGATTTTTTGTTTTCGCTATTTAAGTTTGATAGAGTATATCAAATGACTGGGTTAATCATTTAGGTTTTGTGTGTTTCTTTGTGCAGCTGAGTAACAGACATGATCTGATTTAAAACTCTGGACTGATCAATGAACTGGCATCATGTGTAAGGCAGGAAAGCCCCCGGATCTGGTGCAGGCGCTAGCTCTTCGCTTGTGTGCGTTTTTGTTTACCGTCCTCGCGGTTTAGCACACACAACCACCAATGGATGCATTTGAATAAGCAGTTTAATGTAATCCTGCAAAAAATTATATTCAGTGTCATATTTCACAGAAAAAAATATCTTGTCTTGAATATAAATAAGCCTTTAAAACGAGCCGCAGACAGCATCGTTGAGGTTGTTATTGTCATGCTCCGCTTGGTATCAATTAAACAGATCAGGCCTGTAATTGATTCCCACCCTATCAGCATCTCTGCAGCCATCCCAGACTCTGCGGCTCTAAGGAGATTCTTAAGTCTTCTAATCTAAACGAGCGACACGAGTTACACAAGTTTCAGGAGCTTTAGTTGCGCCCCTTGCACCCCCCCACCATTTTTTGTAATATAGATGGTGAGTTATGAACATGAAGCATAATGACTATGACATTGATATAAACTGCACGTGCACGACCACATGAGATCTGCTTGCACTGATTTTCCCAGCAATTGGAATTTTCCCCCATTTGGAATCTCCAAACTGTTCCTTGCTGTTGCGTCACCACTGTCTCACCCACATCTGCATAAAAAGTAATCTGCATCAAAAAGCACTGCAGCTGAAGCACAGCACTCTGCTTTCTACGTTACAAGTCTCACAACATTCTACCCTCATGCAAGTAATGATTCTGCATCATGTGCATCATGCTCTCACTGCGCATTTCTCACTGATGGCTACTGGTGATCACCAAAGCTTAAACGCCCACCTACAGGCATCCTGGTGAGTAGCTAGCGGGTGCTTATGCAGGGATAATCTGTGGAATCCTGGCTCACTTTAAGACCACCCTACCCAGGTAAGTGGAAGTGGAAGTGGAAGTGGAAGCCAAGTACGTACTGCTGCTATGAACTCCCGGTCATTCTCGGCTAATGACATTCCCGAACCCAAAGTAGCAATGTTGAGGCTATACGGCAAGAGAATGAGTGCCTATGCAGACTGAGCCAGGGAATCTAGGAATCTGAATTGTTTTCATCTTTTCACGAGAACGCCCATCTCTAGAACATGCGTCCACAAAACGCTCGCCTGCAGTACTGCCACATGCAGGACACCAGCCTGCAGGATGAAAACAGCCCTGGTGCAGCTGAAATCAGCATGTGTCACATGTATGAATTCGAGCTCAGTTGGAGTGGAGGCAGTGCTGGGGCAAGGCAGGTGACTGGGGGTAAGATAAGGCAGAGCGGGGGGCGGAGGAGCAGGTGTGTGAGCAGGGTGGAGGGGGGATCATGCCAGAGCCGTAGAGCGAGAAACGCAGGTGCAGTTGGGGTTTCATAACAATGGGGTGATCAAGGTGTATTTTAAGTGCGAGGAACAGAAACATCACTGGGTGTTGTGGTGGGAAAGGAGGGTCTGGAAGGTCAGGTGTCAGGACACAGAGCTCAGAATAGCCGGAGTGGGACCCCCCCACCCAACCATTTCATCCCCAACATGGCTATCAGGAGAAATCCCTAATGGTCTCTCTCTCTCGGCCCCTCTTGAACCATTTAATGCAAGAGTGTGCCATCTTAACTGAGAAGGGCCGGTGTGGGTGCAGGCTTTTGTTGTAGCTCAGCACGATAACACCTGATTCAGCTAATCAAAACATCTATCCATTTTGTCTTCACTGAAGTCCCTGATTAGTTTAATCAGGTGTTTTAGTGCTGGGATAGAACAAACCTGCACCCACACTGTCCCTTTTTGGATAACATTGGACACCCCTGAGTTAATAAGTGAATATTGAGAGGGCAAGGGCAAACAGCACCGATTTGGAGACACTCCTCTAACAAGCATACACCTCTGCTGCACCTCCCCTACCCCAGACGCTGACTCCAGACCCTGACCATCATCCAATCAGAGGAAAGTATTTAACCGGTTGTGTTGGCATAGAGCCTTTTTCATTTCAGTACTTGGGATAGCACAAGTTGCGAAGCTAGCTGCTAGCTAAATTACTTCAGGGAACCAAACAAACTATAACAAAACAATGCCTGAGCCAATGCCTAAGAAGTGATGATTACCTAATGAAAGGAAAATCCTTTAAATGTATATCAATTCTAATTCTGAACATGATGTCCGAATAAGTTCATTGTAAAAGCAACCTTGTTACCATCCATGATTAATGCTGAACATGATCTAAAGGGAAATCAATAAAAAGTAATATATGAGACAAATGAAAATATATGGCAAACAACATTATAAAATGTACTATATACAAGCAATTAAAGCTAGCCCTACTTTTGAGCTCATATTTACTACTTAAGCCAGCTAGCATGCAATTCCGTTTCCTAACCCCTTAAATGCTAGCTTGTCAAGTACTTAGCTAAATGCATTGGCATATCATGAGAGGGATAGCTTGTTGGCTAACACTAGCTTGCTGCACAAGGTTAGCTCACTAGATAGCACTAGTTTGCCGTACTAGCCTAGCTCATTAGCTAGCGTTGGCTTCTGAGGGTGACTTGGCTTTCTAAACATGGTCATGTGACCACAGCATTCTGGAATGGAGGTGTCAGTGTTGGTAATGTGATCGGAGAGTTCTGCAATGGAGGTGTCAGTCAGACTCGTCTGTTGCCGCAGACCTGCCTGTCCCTGGAGCGTCTGGGTCTGATGATTGCAATTAGTGACATCACACCGCAGTGACGGCTTGCCGGTGGCCCTAAGCTCTTATGCATGCATTATTCATCTACACAAATCACTGCGATTCATCTGTGCGGCTACGCCGTACTCAGCAGCAGCCGACTTCTCTGAGAGCCAGAGGCCTGGAGTTTCTGCTCACTCACATGCAGCTGTATGTAGGAGATGAGGGTGGCCAAACCTACAATGCCATTATCTCACTGTACAATGTCTCCATCCCATGTCTCATTACTCTCTGTGTAACTACGTAATTAATGCTAATGTTCTGTACCATGTAGCATCACCCCCTTCTCCAAACTAATGACCGGGAACCCATCTGTGGCTGGTAGTGCCAGAGTGTGGAGACACACTGCATGTCTCTCTCTGTCCTCTCTCTCCCTCATTACTTTCCTTCTCTCTCTCTCTCTCCTTTTCTCTTCTACATTTTATCTATGAAAGAAGGAACATATATGATTAGAAATATAAAAAAGGGAGAGGTGCCTGTGACACACACACACACACGCGCACACACACACAACACACTCTCTTTAGCAGTAGGGTTTCAACAGCATGTCTGCCATGCCAGCTCCACACTTTAAATGTGGGTAGAAACAGGAAATGCTTTTCATAATTCTTTCAAAACTCCAGCATGGCCTGCAGAGATGCCACTATGTGGGTCAACAACACCACTACAGTGGGTACAAAAAGTATTCACCCCCTTTGGCATTTTTCACATTTTATTTTCTTCATGGAATCAAATGGGATTTCTTGCAGCTTTATTCTTTCTGCCGGTTTTTTCCACCAAGATTTGTCTTTATCTTGCTCCATCCATTTTGCCCTTAGTGGCATACAGTGAAAGAAGGCCGACACTTGTCAAATGTTAACAGTCAATCATTATTGTGGAACCATTGACAGAGCTTTGGATCATTCAATATTTTTTCAGTGGAATGGGAAATGGCACACATCTCTCTGTCATCCCTTCTCTACAAATGGGGTCACTTAGATGCTGAGGAAGACTGGCTGTACTTGTGAACAATAAATGTAACATTGCTGGGCTGTCACCTTCCCATAAATGAACATCTAAATCTACCCCCCCAACCCTAACCCAAACTCTAACCCCCCCGCGTCAGAACATCTTCCCTGCAGCTCTGTTTGACTGGATTTTGTTCTATTGGCATGTCCACTATTAACTGTCCCTGAAGCCATTCGATTAATTCACCATGGGAAGCATTAAACCGTATTAAACTGCATTAAAACAAGCATTAAAAAACCATATCAGGACAAATCCACACAATGTTTACTTTTAATTGGTGACGTGGTCACGACGTGGTTAATACGTGGTCACGACTTAAATCATTATCATAGTCATCAGTAGGTGCGTAGAGCCCTGAATCGTCCTTGGGTACTGTACCTGGGCGCTTCAAATTGTGCTTGATAGTCCAGTGAATAATGGATTCTGGGGGGAAAAAAGAGAAAAAGACAGTTTGTTTCATTTTTAAACACATACAGGGATCTTACACAGATGTAAAAGTGAATTCACAGCTGGAGCTGGAGTCAAAGGTTCGGCAAGATGAAAGCTTACTTGGTGGGGGTGGATGTGTGTTACCTGAGTTGGGTGTGAGAATGTATGCCACTAGGGGGGCAGTTAGGGGAATGTTAGGCCTTGTGTTGCATTAGAAGCTCTACATCAGAGTGCATTACCGTTACACTCAGCTATGGGCTATTGGTCGAGCAGGCGTGAAGACATCCCCTGAGGAAAGGCAGATCGCACTTCCACGAGTGAAACAAAGAAAACAAATACTTGTTTCTGGGACCGCGGACACATGAGAAAAGAGAACATTTGACTTGCTTCACGTGGTCTCAACATCTGTAAGAAGCTTTAATAATCCAGAGTAACTGTCTCAGTCTTATATTAGGATTTGAGTTTGTGACTGTTTTTGGTGTGAAGAGGTGTGTGTTTGTGTTTGCATTTGGGAGAGCATATAGGTGGTGGAGGAGGTGGGGGTGTTTCTAGATGAGGAGTTCGATTCTCTGTAAGTTTGTGAGTGGACACTGAAATGCTTTTGATGCTACAGATCTTTGCTTTATTACAGATGACCGAGGAGAGCGGAATGCTGTAGAGTGTCCCCTGTCTCTAAGCCTCGATTAAAAAAACTGTTTGAGTAAGTGAAAGTGAAAAAGGAGAGACCGTGGGAGGCGTGTGTATGCTTGGCAATGTTCTTGTCAGTGGCGGGGGAAACTATTTGATTTCTTAGTCACCTTAAGGATTCAGGTATCCAAATTGAGTCATTGTTCTTGAGCCGCTCAAGGTTAAGGCAGAGAGTCTGTTTGATTTACATCCGAGCTCGTCAACGAGCGCCGTTCCTGGCACACTGTGTCCGATGCTCCCTCCGCTGAATGGCTGACTGCACACCGAGGGTCTGCCTGTCTTATCATAATGAACTCATCAGCACATCCAGAGCCGAGAGCTGTGCTTAAAGAGCGTTAACAAAGCAAACTGCCCGGAGTCTGATCAGGGCGTAATGTGTATCACGTCTTGCACCGATGCACTGATTATCTGTGGACGAGGAGCCTTGTGCATTCTGTGTTCACTGCGAAATGTGCACTTCTCCAATACTCCTCCACTTCTCCTTCTTTATGAAGAATCGCTCAGCTTGGTTCATTGATTATTATTTTATTTTGTGTTGTTCAGACACAAATGATTTTTCAGCTGTTATGCACATGCGAGATACATACCTGTATCCAAGGCAAAACTATTTTCATTTAGGATATTTGTCTTTATCAAGGCTACAATAGCAGTGGTCCACCAGGGAATCCCTGGAGCAACCCCTGGTTTAGCCAAGCTCCTTAATCACAATGTAATCAACGATCAAAAGCATTATATTTGTTGCAGTACACTGTTACTGTTACCATTGGTCAGGGTTTCACATTTTATGCTCATATTAAAAACACTTCCAGAGTGTCTTTCTTTCACCTACGGAATATTTGTTACTTTCTGTCATTAAAGGATGCAGAAACGTTGATGCATGCTTTTGTCGCATCGAGGCTAGACTATTGTAATACCTTACAATCTGACTGCTCTAATAGCTCTCTTAAGGGTCTTCAACTTGGACAGAATACAGCAGCCCATATATATATATACATTTTTTTTAAATACATTTGTTTAAGATTTTTTTCACAGTTTTTTTCTCCCAATTTGGTAGCCAGTTATACCCTATATTTCTTTCGATTTGCCCTCCCCCACAAACCTGCCGCCCGTCACTACGGGGCAAGCTCATTCCCCGAGGCCGTCGATGATCTGCCATCTCCAAGACAGAACACGCCCACCTACTTTCTAGGGACACCCTTTGCGTTTCTGGGTGAGCTTGTGCAGGCTCATCCTCTCCCCTCCCCCTGGGGCAGGCAGCTAATCACCACCCCGATCGGGGCTTCCGGCCGGGGCCGGTCTGGCGCAGCTGGGTATTGAACCGCAGCTGCAATAGGCAACTTGCATTCCGGGCAAATGCTTAGACCGTTACACTACCAGAGGCCCCAAGCAGCACATAAGAAATATGAGCACATTACTCCTGTACATTGGTACATTGGCTTTCTGATAAATATTGGACTGATTATAAAGTACTGCTATTAACTTTTGAAGCAGCGCTTGGACTTGCAGATACTATATATCTGACTGACTTGACTGTTCCTTATAATATGGCTTCGTTAACAAGATGACGGCCATCTCGTACGTTCTAGAATTTTGAAATGTACAGCTGGTTGTAGAGTCTTCTTTTACAGAGCTCCTCTATTGTGAAACAATTTACCAAAACATGTTAGGTATTCGGACACAGTTTAAATTTAAGTCTAGATTAAAAACAAACCTTTTTGGCCTCCCGTGTGGTCCAGTAGTTACCACGTTTGACGCTGGCCACGGCGACCGGGGTTCGATCCCACCGGCCGCGCCAGAGTCTGCTCTGGCCGGGAGTGCCACCGGGGGTGGCAATTGGCTGTCCGACCCTGGGAGGGGGGAGGGAAGCTGACAGGATGCTCGCTGCACACAGGAGTGGCTCTATAGTACCGGGTTATGGTCTAGATGTAGAGATGGAGAAGACTGTGCCCTAGTGCCTTCTGGAGTCAGAAACGTTCTATACTGGCACCTCCTCAACGTATCACCACCACTGTTAGCCTGGTTATCCCTTCATTGGGTGTGGAAGGTTTGGAACTCCCTCATGTTCTATGTCCTTCTCCAAGAATGTATGCTGCCATAGCTTACATCTACCAGGGCTAAATATCTGTATATTTCCTATGCTTGTGCTCCCCTGCCTTCACACACTGCTCCTGGAAATGGCACTGCTTTTTTCTGATTACCTGCTCTCTTCTCTGCCTCTGTCTCTGACTCCAGGGCACTGGTCCTGAGCTCTAGATCCTGCTAGAGGTGTGAGCTGCCCCCATCAACCCCTGTCCATTAACCTGCCAACACCAGACTGGGCCTCCCACGCCTCCCCCAATCTCTGGTCCGCTGTTTACAGAGCAATGTCACAAAGACGCTTTACGGAAAACAGAAAATATCAAGACACGAAAATACCAGACCCGAACCCCCAAAAAGCCAGAAAATGATGCCAAAAACTCCCCAGTGGGAAGAGGAAAACACTCCAATCTCAGGAGGAACCCATCATTAGAGGAATCCATCATTAACTAATACATCTGTTAAATAGATGAGGCTGTGCAGGTGTGCGAGGCAGATGTGCAGGTGTCAGAGGCAGGAGAGGCCGTACGCCCTCTCAAAACAGTGTGGGTCAGTCACGAGGATGGAACAGAGCTGGTGGTGGGCTACAGTCTGGGACCAGGACCTGACCTAGGATCACTCATGGTGACAGTGGCAGACATTGCTGAACCTCTGCTCTTGTCAGACCCGGGCTGTAGCCCACCTAAATCAGAGTCCTTATCTCATCCCATCACTGCCCTTAACAGCAAGAGCTTGTCACGGTGTTCCTCCCGGGAGCAGATGACACGTAAAGGGGAATTAACCACACTGCCTCCCCCTGACTGCTGCTTTTCTTCCGCCAGAGAGATGAAAAGACACGGTAGAGCGGGGACTTTCCCCAAACAGTCACATCTTCTCATCACTGTGGCAGATTGATCCTTAATTGTTTCAGATTGACACAGAGGGGATTTTTGGAGGATTTAGGGGTTTGGGGTGTCCGGAGAGACCTGGGGCCTCATTTATAAAACGTACTTACGCACAAATTTGATCTTAGAACGTGCGTACGCTCAAATCCACGTCAAAGTTCAGATTTATAAAAACGGTCTTTGACGTGGAAAAGTACTTACCTCCACGTCAGGTTTCAACCTGGCGTACGCACTTTTCCTTGTGGCAATGTTTGAGTACTGCAGGTATTCGCGGTCTCGTCTCTTCTCTGTCCTGACCCCTCGCTGGTGAAATTATCTTCCGCAATCGGCCAGGACCGTGGAATCACCTGCGATCTTCCGCGAGAGACTCAAAACCCACCTTTTCAGACTCCACTGAATTCTGTACATCTAGCTAATTGCCATCACCACTGCCTACTTGCTCAACACTATATACCCCTGCTTACTCCATTAAAAATAATAATTGACTAACCTTTTCCTTCCCAGTGTTACAGGTATGGTACGCGGCTGCCTGCAATGGTTTATTGCTGTATTACTGCACTGATCTCTTGCGCGTACTATGATTGTTCCTACCATGTATTAATGTACATATTGTAAGTCGCTCTGGATAAGAGCATCTACTAAATGCTTAAAATGTAAATGTAATGTAAAATGTATTCGAAATCTAACAGCGCCAACATGTCGTCTGCTGCCTATTATTATTATTATTATTAGTAGTAGTAGTAGTAGTAGTAGTAGTAGTAGTAGTAGTAGTAGTAGTAGTAGTAGTAGTAGTATTACCAGATTGAACACATTGCTTATGCTATACGTAATGGTTTGCACAATACATTTATTAATAAATTAAAACAACATAAGCTAAGCTACTTGTGGAAAACAAAACAAAAACACACATTGGTTTTCCAAAACTACTCCAATTAGCATAATTGACACATCCTTGAAATGTATTTAATACATATTATGGTTCCACGCGTGTAAAACACTTCGGTCAATCTGTAGGCTATAAAATAGAATGGCTTCGCTTCTCGAAGATATCGCCAACCGCGCAATAAGAAGGGAACGAGTTATTAGAGATTTTGACCTCAGTTTTAAATCAGTTTAAAAATTATTTACGTCCTTCAGGGACCTTTGCTGCCCCCGTTCACAGCCTGGGCTACAGACTGCCAGGCCACGTACTTGGTTGTACTGGTAAAGCCATTAGAAAGGCTCCCAAACAGCGTCCCTGCACGCGCAGCTGCACCTACGCCAACAGGACCTCGATTTCCGCCTCGCTAAAATTCTTTTTCTTGCAGCTCGCCATTATCAAGTAGAACATTTCTGTTTTGATTCGTGCTCCTTTATATGCTAATGATATTAATTAGGGCGTTTACAAGGCGGAGATCTAAAACCATTCAGCTACGCACAATTTCAAGATCATTTGCGATTTATAGATTTCACATCTGGGGACTGGCGTACGCACGTTTTTTTGGGCGTACGTTCAGTTTCTCTGAATCACACTTACGCACATTTCAGAAATGATCTCAGATCAAATATAGGACGGTTTCTACGCAACTTTTTATAAATGAGGCCCCTGGAGTAACCACCTTGACTCCCCCTTGTGAAAGTGCTGTTTACCAGGCGGGTTCCCCAAGCAGGGGGGGATTTATCGGACGACTCCCTAATTACCCTCCTGATGGTGTCCCCTGGAGGAATGCGATGTGGATCCAGATCTGCCTCTAATTGTGCTGCATCAGATTCGTGGTTAATGCTGTTCTTTGTGGCAGGTTGGTGGTTCATGCCACTTTTTTGCCAGACTTGTGGTTCGTACTGCTTTGTGCAGAAGACTGGTGGTTAACGCTATTCTTTGTGGCAGGTTAGTTGTTATCACTGCTCTTTATTGCGGATTGGTGGTTATCGCTACTCCTTATGGCAGATTGGTGGTTAACATGGGTCTTTGTTCTCAGAGTCGCTCTCTGTCTCAACTAGAGATGTTTAAAAAAGATTTTGCCTCGTTAGCGTTCTGCGTTTGGTAATCGCAGCAGAGATAACAGCGTGGGTTCTTTGGAGTGGCGAAGGGCTTGGGTCGATGCCCGTGGAAAGCCTGTCTCAGCGTGCATCGCTTTCAGAAAAGGGCATTTGAGCTGGCCATTAGCCGCTGTTCCAACAAGATTAGCCACTTGGCTCGAAGAGGAGGGAGGAGAGTCGATTGGCCACAGCTGCGAGGGCCTCCCTGATAATTAGCGCCCTGGTGCCATTACAGGAGATCTGAGGAGACACAGGTGACAGAGTAAGCAGCTTCCTCCTGCAATAATCGGTTTGGACAACACTCAAAATGTCCGCCAATGTGACTAATCCCACAGCAGAGCCTTTATCAACCCAGAACACCAAACGTCCCTCAGATATATTCACAATTTGCTCCTCCGGCTACTCATTGCAGATGTATGAAATGAGATCCAGTCTGTAGCTTCTCTACTGCGTAGTGCGCTGATCTATAGACTGGAACTCATGGTATATTCAGTGGCAACCAGCTGTTCGTTTTCCGTTTTAATATGCCAAGCTTGGGGGGGGGTCCTTATCCATGGCTTCTCAGGGCACACAGCTTTCATATTTGTACATATTATCCATTTATTGAGCTGCATATTTACTGAGGCTGTTCCGGTTAAGTGATTTCCTCAGGCGTACAATATAAGTACAGTCCTTGGATCTAGAACCTCTCACAAGCTTAGTTCCTTTCAATTGTTATTATTATTATTATGATTACTATTATTAGTAGTGTTATTTTTATTATAACTCTAGTTTGGAAAAGCTGCATATGAAAGCTGCATATGAAAGTAAAGTGATAGCTAGCTAGCTAGCTAGCTACTAATGTTATTTTGCTTTCCAAGAACACAGCTGCCAATCGTTGTTTAGTGTTCCATCCAAACGTCAGTCCCTCCCTTTATTCAAAACAACGACCTCTTTTCATTTTAATCCAAATGTCAACATTACAGGCAGGGCCTGATGCTTATTTTGAAATGTGATTCCTCTAACATTTTAGAGAATGAGGAGGGGAGATCTGTACTGTAACGCGTACTTTACCATTTATTCCCCCACAAGGGATTGCATTACTAGAATTAAATTTTTTAATTTGGAAAAATAACTTTGGTATCTAGACAGATGAAAATGGCTTTCAGCCGTTTTTTAAAACATTAATTTAATTTATCTGTAAGTATATTCCTACTCCCACACTGAGGGGTAAGGCCTTTTTATTTTCTGCTTTGATCCACTAAAGTTTCAGCATGTGGCACTTGAGGGGTATGATAATGAGTCAATTATGACAATTGTGCAGGCGAATGGGGATTTTAGGAGCATATCTGACCATTGTGAAGAGATGTTTATCAATTATTTTTATTCGATTAATTTGTGGATCACAGACAAAACCATAATCTGAGATTGTCGCTTCACCTGGTTGTTTCTGCATCTCATCTAGGTGGGTATACCTAAACGTTGTGAAAATAAGGTGGATAAAACTGAACAAATCAAAAATGATTTCTCAGTTAATTGAACATTTTTCTTTGACTTTTTCTTGTCAAGTACGTTATTGATTTGATTAATTTTATTTAAACCGATAATAACATTTGTTGGAGACAGACAAATAGATTATCTGGACAGAAACTCACTTTGAAAAGGTCCCGCCTCCATCACGGGCACCAATTTTCAGGCCACACCTTTTCCTGTTTCTTAGATTTGCAGTCCTTACGAGGATAAGGCTGATCCTTTTGAGCATGATGTTGGTTTGGTTAATTGAACATTTTTCTTTGATTGAAAAGGTCCCGCCTCCATCACGGGCACCAATTTTCAGGCCACACCTTTTCCTGTTTCTTAGATTTGCAGTCCTTACGAGGATAAGGCTGATCCTTTCGAGCATAATGTTGGTTTGGTTTAATCGGGAAAAAACCCAAGCCTTGTTTGATTGAATTGCATTTGCCCTTGAAGTGGCTTAGTGTGTTTGATTGAATCTAGGGATTTGTCGTTTTTGCTGTCTTTTGTTGCTTTCCGCTCAGTTCTAAGATATGAATATGTATCTTTTAGCACCACAGCGTTTTTGGAATAAAGAGCAGTATTAGGTCGGTGGTTGAAAAGCCAGTGAAATGGTCTTTTCACAATAACAGGCAGCGTGTGGGGAGAGCTGAATTAAACGGATTATCCTGGTTCTCCGCCTAGCTGTGCAGATATGATCTGCTTCCTTGAGTGGGCTGTGATATAAAGTGAACCCTCTTAACCAGAGAGACAAAGGAGGGTCGACCCAAGAGGGGAGGCGTGCTGGTGATGGGACGCAACGCCACTGATCTCTAAAAAAGAGGACCCGTGTCCTTAGGGCGTTGAATGAAATAAGCTCAAGTAGCGTAAATTCCAGATCTGCAAGTCCCTGTAGATAATAACAGATGCTAAATGTAAATTATTTAGCATCTGTTAAATCATATGAAGAACAATAAATCATAAATAAATAACATGCTCGTGCAATAAATATGGCCCCTTCCTCCCCCACCTCGCTCTCTCTTTCTCTCTCACACACACACACACACACACACACACACACACACACACACACACACACACACACACACACACACACACACACACACACACACACACACACAGATCCTGCCAGTGACAGTGGAAACCTGGATGGTCTCCAGCCCTTCAAGGGTTAACCAGGGCTGGGTTTATGAAGATATCCTTTATAACACATTCATGTCCCCTCACTCTCGGGCATGATGTGAAAGAATATGGATAACTCCCCAAGATTTCCATAACTGGCACTATATTACTCAGGGAAATGATACGATTCTCTGAGTTCAGTGGTAATTGAGGAGATAAGTTTAATACCCAGTCCCTGTGTTCCTGGTTCAGCCAGTAGATGAGAAGACGGGTAATATAAATGAATAGAGGGAGAGGGAACCTTCGCTGGCTGGGTTTAATGTCCTTATCTGTTTAGCGCAGTGCCGCTTCGTGGAAAGCAGCCCTCCCAAGTATGCAAATGCCTGGTGATTGGGCAGAATATAAATTAGCGGATGTTAATTTCCTCCCAAAACATGTGCGGTTTAATGTATATTATTAGCGTGTCTGTCTGCGTGCTGGGGCAGAACGGAGTCTTAATTGATGATACAGCAGTTGGATTTTTCCTCCTTCTCTTCTGTCCGTGCTTGGTTCGTACCCTTTCTTTCTGTGTGATTGGCACACCCCTCTCTGTACTGTTGGTACACCCCCTCACTATGTGGTTGGTACACCCCTCTCTGTGTGGTTGGTACGCCCCTCTGTGTGTGCTTGGTACACCCCTCATTGCCAGACTGGTACACCCTGTATCAACTGATAACATAAGTGGAGGGGTGTTGCGGTGGAGTGAATGTTTCTGGTTTTTGTTCCATCCAAACCCCTAACTACATAATTCCATGTGCTGGAGATACTCTGCGTTTCACTACTCATACAGGCCCAGACTCTTAATCAATCAAACTCTGCAATCAAGCTCGGATGGAAGAAAAAACAGAAACATCGATGGAACTCCAGGACCAGGGTTGCCTACCCCTGGTTCATAGAATCTATAGTTCAATTGCATGATCTCTCTGTCTTGCTCTCATTTTCAATATTCTTAAAAAAAAAAAAAAAAAAAAAAAAGTCCTCTTCTGTTCTTTCTGTGTGGAACCCTCTACAAATCCAGAAAGATTGTCACACTTTCTACAAATGAGGACTATCAATAGTTGAGCTATCAATAATAGCTTTCTTTGTGTGGTTGGCACATCCCTCTATGTGTGGTTGATATGCCCTTCTCTGTGCAGTTGGTACGCCCCTCTGTGTGTGCTTGGTACATCTCTCCCCGTGTGCTTGGTACACTCCTCATTGTCAGATTGGTGCACCCTGTAGCAACTGATAACGTAATAACCACTGGATAATGTTATTCCTCAACATATCGTAATAACTTTTCAGTAATAACATTTTTTTTAAAACAAGATAACAGCTAATAACATAAAAAACTGATAACGTAATACACATTTCCAACTGATTATGTAAGAACTTTTTCCTGATAATGTAATAATTTATTACGTTAAACATGCATTTTTTGATGAATAATGTAAAAATAAATTATCTTAACGTTTTTTAATGATTTTTGTTGTGTTGTTGCTGAGATCCAAGCTTCTTATGAAGTGAGTTGTTTGGTTAATTACATTAAACATGGTTGGTCAGATTCTAATTTAAAAGTTTAAATTGCCACCTTGTGGAAGACGTATTTTGCCATGATGTGAAACCGTTCCTCTGAAAATCTATTTGGTTGTTGGTTCAAAAAGAACATTTGATTGAATCCTCAGCAGTCTACCCAGTGGTGCATTGTTTTAGGTAGACCAACATAGTTACAGTACCATAGTAGATATCAAAGCATTGTGTGTTGGAAGATTTGCCAGTACATAGTCAAGATAATGGTCAAGGTGCTCATCTGAATTTCTTGCTTTTGCCAACCATTATTTCTCACTTAAAACATAGTTTTTTGGGTTTAATACATTGTAATATTGTTATGAGAGCCCACAATGGCTTATGCAAGTTAGCTTAATGTGATAAGGCCAAACAACCTGTCATGACAAATTTTCATATTTCACTTTATATGTCATATGTTATAATAAAGCTCATTGGGATTCTCTGCCATTTCCATAATTGGATGCATTTGCCTGCTAAGTATTTATTTTTAAAGATATGGGGAAGGGGGAGCACATGCTAATGTCTTCACAATGACATAGCAATCAAGAACGTACTAATAGCTAGTATACTGGCATACTAATAGCCAATAGAAGTAATAGCGAACATTACCTGTCCCCTTCCTGTATGGTTGGATAAATCACCTCTCTGTGTGGTTTGTACAGCCTCTTTCATTTTCCATAAAAGTGATCTTGGTTGCAAAAGGCCCAACTGTGTGAATTGAAGAGTTACAGGTGTTCTGGGTTTTGTGTCGTAGATTCTCCTCATCAGCACGTGCGCCTCTGCATCCCTGGCACTTCACTGGCCCTGCAGCTCAGCGGCCAGATTAGCCTAGGCATGCCTGAGACAGGAGAGGTCAGGCAGACTCCGAGGTATAAAATAAGAGGAGGAGGGGAGAGACGTATTTGTCCTGTGACTACAGACCAGAGGAACTTGGCTCTGGCTGATGGTGGCTGTATTTATACAAGAGGGAAGTCAAAATATTAATTCTGAGACAAAAATGAAAAAAGAGTAAGGCGATATTCCCAAATATACATTTTAGGCATTTTAGCAGACGCTCTTATCCAGAGTGACTTACAGTTTATATTTCTTTACATACAATCCATTTATATGGCTGGATATTTTACTGAAGCAATTCAGGTTAAGTACCTTGCTCAAGGGTACAATGGCAGCGCCCCACCTGGGAATTGAACCTGCAACCTTTGAGTTACAAGCCCAGCTCCCTAACCATTACACTACACTGCCTGCCCAGGCAGCATTATGATGCTGATTATAACATTGATGGAATGTTCTGCTGGTTGCCAGTTTAACAGAGGAATATTTGCAATGTATAAATACTGTAATGGTGAGTATGTGTATTTATGTTTCTGTGTTGCTGTCCTTGTCTTGTGATTAGTTGTTGTACTTTCACCTCCCTTTTGTGTGGTAATGTAGGGGCAACCATGAGTGAGTGTGTGCCTTTTCTTAAAAAATTGTTTCAGATTTTATCCCATTTTCTCCCAATTTGGTAGCCAATTAGACCCGCTATTTTTATGTCAATCCCCCCCTAGTAATGTGAGTTCGCTGCCATAGTCCTGCGACCGGTAGTGATGAATGCGAAGTGACGCCTCTTCCTCGCCGAGCCGTCGACCGAACCCCGGTACTTACAGGGCCACTCTTATACGCAGCGAACGTCACGTCGGCTTCCCTCCCCCCTCCCTGGGGCGGACAGCCAATCGCCGCCCCTTGGTGGCCCTCCCGGCCAGAGCCAACACTTGGCGAGACGGGGAATTGAACCCCGGTCTCCGTGGCCAGCGTTGGACGTTGTAACCACTGGACCACGCGGGAGGTCTCTGTCTTTGCTGTGTGTTCTTCTCTATTTGTTAAACTTATTGACAATACATCCAATAAGTCTAATAATTGTTTGGTGGTCAGATGTTTGGCTCAGCCACAATCTGTGTGGGCATTCTGATGCCTATCTTACAGTACTATTCTGAATTCTCAATGTGTAATATATAGTATTATATAATATACAGGGCGGCACGGTGGTGCAGTGGATAGCACTGTCGCCTCACAGCAAGAAGGTCTCGGGTTCTAATCCAGGCCGGGGGCCTTTCTGTGTGGAGTTTGCATGTTCTCCCCGTGTCCGCGTGGGTTTCCTCCGGGTACTCCGGTTTCTTCCCACAGTCCAAAGACATGCACGTTAGGCTAATTGGAGAGTCTAAATTGCCCGTAGGTATGAGTGTGTGAGTGAATGGTGTATGTAGTGCCCTGCGATGGATTGGCGACCTGTCCAGGGTGTATTCCTGCCTCTCGCCCCAATGCATGCTGGGATAGACTCCAGCCCCCCGCGACCCTAACTAGGAATAAGCGGCTCATGAGATGAGATATAATATACACTATATGGCCAAAAGTCAGTGGACACCTGACTATCACACCTATATGAGCTTGTTGGACATCCCATTCTAAAACCATGGGCATTAATATGGAGTTGGACCCCCCTTTGCGGGTATGACAGCTGCCACTCTTCTGGGAAGGCTTTCCACAAGATTTTGGAGTGTGTCTCTGGGAATTTGTGCCCATTCAGCCAAAAGAGCATCTGTGAGGTCAGGCACTGATGTTGGGCGAGAAGGCCTGGCTCGCAATCGGCGTTCTAATTCCTCCCAAAGGTGTTCAATGGGGTTGAGGTCAGGGCTCTGTGCAGGCCAATCGAGTTCCTCCACACCAAACTCGTCTAACCATGTCTTTATGGGCCTCACTTTGTGCACAGGGGCACAGTCATGCTGAAACAGCAAAGGGCCTTCCCCAAATTTGCCACAAAGTTGGAAGCGCCCAATTGGCTAAGATGTCTTCGTATCTTGTAGCATTAAGAATACCCTTCACTGGAACTAAGGGGCCTATCCCAAACCCTGAGAAACAGCCCCAGACCATTATCCCTAAACTTTACAGGAGGAACTATGCATTCCGGAAGGTAGCATTCTCCTGGCATCCACCAAACCCAGATTTGTCCATCAGACTGCCAGATAGTGAAGCGTGATTCATCACTCCAAAGAACAGGTTTCCACTGCTCCAGAGTCCAGATGCGGTGTGCTTTACACCACTCCAGCCGACGATTGGCATTGCGCATGGTGATGTGAGGCTTGTGTGCAGCTGCTCGGCCATGGAAACCCATACCATGAAGCTCCCGACGCACAGTTCTTGTGCTGATGGTGCTTCCAGAGGCAGTTTAGTACTCTGTAGTGAGTGATGCAGCAGATGATAGGCAATTTTGATGTGCTATGCGTTTCAGCACTCGTCGGCCCCGCTCTGTGAGTTTGCGTGGTCTACCACTTCGTGGCTGAGTTGTTGTTGCTCCTAGGCGCTTCCACTTCTCAATAATAGCACTTACAGTTGACCAGGGCACATCTAGTAGGGCAGAAATTTCATGAACTGACTTGTGGCAAAGGTGGCATCCTATGACAGTGCCGTGTTTAAAGTCACTGAGCTCTTTACGAACCATTCTGAATTCTAAATGTTTGTCTGTGGAGATTGCATGGCTATGTGCTGGATTTTATGCACCTGTTGGCTGAATGGGTGTGGCTGAAACACCTGAACTCAATAATTAGTAGGGGTGTCCACTGACTTTTGGCCATATACTGTATATATGCCATTTAGCAGACGATTTTATTCAAAGCGACTTACAGTAGTGAATGCATACATTTTTCAGTATATGTGGTCCCATATACTAGTGTGCATGGGGGAACATCTAAAATAAATTTAGATATGAAATTATATTCAGTGCGTGCATGCGGGCGTGGTCCCTGCTTCCAGCTACAATTGGAATGTTTGTGCTGGCTCAACCCCACAATTCCGGAGTCCCTTGCATGAACCCACCACCCCCACCCCCCCAACCTCACAAAGCAAATAGTGCCCCACCACTGTAACTCCCTCAGCCTATCAACGCTCTAACGATAAAAGCCTTTTTATGAATCTCTTTTCATGAGACATGACATCAGGGACAGGAAACAATGGCCAACACAGGGCTAATGTGGGAATTCTCAGGGAAATAATTTTTTAATCAACTATAGATGGGGAATTTTGTGCAGCATTTAAGTAGGTTACAGCAATAGCAGTTATTGCAACAATGCATAATGTAACTTGGACCTGAAGATTATACCAGAAATGCATAGAATGCACCGAGGACAAACCTCTTCTGTTCTTTCTGTGTGGAACCCTCTACAAATCATGAAAGATTGTCACACTTTCTACAAATGAGGACTATCAATAGTTGAGTCTTCAACTATTTTTATGCTTGGACAGCATATTGAAAATAAGTCCTATTCAAATGCATGTTAATTAAAAGGTAGTTTTATATGCCCATGTGGATTGGATTAAGTGGGGAGGACAGATGGATTACATATACTCAGCAGGCTGGTTGGATTTAGCCAGATTTCGATTTCAGCCATAATCTGTGGCGAACACAGTTAATTCCGAATTAAATCACGGTGCCACGAGTCACAATGATAATCATGTAAAGTAATTAAATTTGAACTTCATAGAGAGCCATTCTTGAGTTAATCCACTCATACAGCATGCTATCAGCAAGATGGTCTGTTGATAGCATGCGATAAATGTATGGCCTTATCGCAACAATCATATTCATAACAGCTTATGTGTGTGTGTGTGTGTGTTTGATAAGAAAATGAAATGCCTTGGTTTTCGCTACAGTGCAGTTCAGTAGATAAGAACTTAGGTGGGCAGTTTGTGTATAATCCTTCCAAAATATCAATATGGGTTAATCGTGACAATGAACTTGAATGTATTTATGAAAAGCCACATTGAAACATCTGTAATAAAATGGAAAAAAGGAACAAGCAGCATTGGGTGATTATTGAAGGGGAAGCCTATTTAAAGGGCCAACAGCTTGTTCTAGCATTTATCACTTTTAGCGTCTGTTTGGAGGCAGTGCTCCAATCCACCAGAGAGACCTTTTTGGACACTTGACAAGGTTATATGGGGGTGTAACACATCCAGTAATGTGATCTGTCGTGGAGATTTAAAAATGGAGGGTGGATATCTTGGGTGCCACATTTTCATCAGTTTCACTGAAGGCTAATTGCCTGGCACAGGTACAACGATTCTTTGTTTAAATGCCCCACGTATTCCACGGGGAGACGTTGAGTACGTGAGGTGGAATCAGAACATCATTTCTAGGAAGGTTATTTCTTTCACCAGGGACTCTGGCAACTTCCTTAATGCCATCAGTATTTTGGAAAAGGGGCTTTAATAGAATTTAAGTGACATTACATTCAAACTTTTTCTTTGTTGTGTGTGCATGTGTACGTGTGCATGTGTATGTGTGCGTGTCCATGTGCGTGCCCCCCCCCCCATGTTGTAAAATCATTTAATTGTCCCCTCCAACCATAACTGATCGCCCAACCATATAATGCCTTTGTTAAATGCTGACACTAACAGAAACAAACTTAAAATGAGTCTGTGTGGAAAATAAAACGCATATCTAACACCTGTAGATATCAAAATTAATTATTGTCCTAAGGATTTCCAACTCCACTATTGTTCATTTGGTCGTTTTGCATGAAAATGAAAGTGATCACATTCCCTACGGGCTAACGTTCCCAGTAGTAGCTCTTTTATTCCCTACCAGATGGCCCCAGAAGAGAGGGGACACTTGTTTAAATATTTGGAACATAGATCAAAACTGAGAAGAGAAGATTGTTAGGACAAAGGTAAGTAAACTCCTTTAACTAGCTAAGGTGGCCTTTCTAATAACCATATACATAAGAACAGAAGAATACATAATGATGAGAACGGGCCGTTCAGCCCATCTAGGCTCGTCATGTCCTAATCTAAACAGTATCTAGTACTGCATCTAGCCTGGACAATAGACCAAGTATTTCTGCCTCTACTACCCGACCTGGAAAGCTGTTCCAGGCATTGATAACTCTCTGTGTAAAAAAAAACTTCCTAATATCTGTGCAGAATTTGCCTTTAACTAATTTCCACCTGTGGCCTCTTGTTCTGTTGACCCCACTTATCTAAAAAACTCTTTGGTATTTCACTTTGTTAATCGCTTTTAGGAATTAAAAAACCTCAATCAATATACCATTTACATAAATACTGTTGATATAATTCCATAGCACAAGGAGTCTTTGGGTTACTTATTTAATCAAAATGCCAATACATGAATTTAGACAGTTTGTGACATATCCAATATGACACAAGGGGACACTAACTAGCTACTATTACTACTGTTAGCATGAGCAGCATGAGCAGAACACATTCATGGTTGCATATTATGTTGAACACTGCCATTTATTGGGAGTTTAAAGGGCCTTGGGATGGATTGGATGCTACACTGTCATTGTCCCCCTCAATTGTAAGAGTGTAAGACTGCATTACATCAGAAAATTATTATTATTACACCATTCCAGCACCAATGTACATTAATTTTGTTTTGGCAAAGGACAAATACTATTCATAGTAATCCTCGCATTTTCATACAAATCTGTGTGCTAGTCTTCATTAAAAAGATGAGTGAAAATCCTTAGCACTTCACAATACATT
This sequence comes from Aldrovandia affinis, assembly GCA_029706075.1. Taxonomy (NCBI): domain Eukaryota; kingdom Metazoa; phylum Chordata; class Actinopteri; order Notacanthiformes; family Halosauridae; genus Aldrovandia; species Aldrovandia affinis. Next base: position 568,918 of record JAINUG010000002.1, read on the forward strand.
TTTATGCTCTTTGACAATCTTTTTTTTAAAATCTATTGTTTTCTGTTTTTTCCCTGCCATTTTTCTCCCAATTTAGTAGCAAATTACACCCGTTGTAACCGCTAGACCACCCGGGAGGCCTCTCATTAACAATCTTTTTACAGTGTTTTATAGTCTCCCACCAAATCAGAACACGTCAGACTTTTAAACAGACCAGTGCACTTACAAAAAAGTGGAGTTTCATGTGCCACAGTTTTTATTTGTGCTTTTGGGAAACGAGGCTCCATTAAAAATGAATGGTGAAAAGTTAGCAAGTTGTTTAGCCATAGTCACTTGCGTTGAATCATGCTGGAAACTGGAAACCATTACAACATACAAAGCCATTGTTCAGAACCATTTAGATTCAAAATGGCAGCAATCAGCATCTCCCCTGAGCCGTTATAACAACCACATTCCTCTTCAGGGGGGGAACCAGGTTTTTGGACAAAATGTCTTTGTACTTGCTGGATTTCATGATTCTATTGACCTGAACAAGAACCCCAGGACGAGTAGATGCAAAAAATAACATCAAAGATCCACCAAACCATATTTCACCATAGGTATAGGGCCTTTTCAGCATAAGAGTTCTTCTTCTGTCAAAAAAACACCCCTGGCATGCATGGCCAAAAAGCAAAACACACAATTTGTTGATACCTGTTACGCTACTGTAACTATGTTGGTCTACTCACGACAGGGCAGGCTGCTGAGGATTGAGTCAGACTTTTCTCAACAACCAAATTGATTATTTTCAGTGGTGTGTTAGTTTTTTGGGTTTATGTAATGACAGAATTATTGTGCCGATTGTATTAGTGCCCCCCAAAGTATATAAGTAAATAAATTAAATAAAAGGAAATAAAATCACACAATAAAGCAGCATACTAATACAATCTAGGAGCTTTGATGCAGAAATACTTTGATGCAGAAATGAGTGCCATTCCACTTATCTAATATTTAGATCAAGAATAATATATATTAGATTATAATTATTAAGATTCTGATTGATTTAAGTTTCTGAAACTCTAAACTTTGGCAGTATGGTGGCAGAGAAATAATTATTCCAGCCAGCCACTTCGATACCACTGCCAACATTCTGGATAAAAACACCAAAAGACAAAAAAATGAATAAATGTCCGTATGTGCGCCATGTCCTTTTCAACATATTGCACAACAAAGATTACACGCATGCATATACACCAACGCACACACACACACACAAACACATATATTCAGTATATATATATATATGGATATTCTTCCCTTAGGGTCTTTGCTGTAAATTGCTTTGTTATTTTAAACAGCAGAGCGCTGAATGTGCTACATCAGCAGTCACGTCTCTGTCCCATTAACTTTAGCACTTCAGGGCTCCAGTCTGTCCTGCACCAGACTGTGGAGCAGAAGGCTACAGATGAGGGTTCTCTCGCTTCTCATGTATGCGGCTCTCATGTATCTCTAGACTCACACCAAAGTCCAGAGTAGGTTCTGGATGTGCTCATGGCTGTAACCAAACTCTAGAGCCGGTGCTGGATGTGTCCGTGGCTGTACCAAAGTCCAGAGTAGGTTCTGGATGGTTCTGGGTCATGGCTGTTTCCTGTTGTTGTACTGTATATTTCACCTGTACGCTCACACAGTCTGTCTCTGTGTGGCTGTGGTTTAAACAAGAATGTCATCGGCGTTTTATCAGCGAGACCTAAATGTGTTATTCCTGTCTGACTGGAATGCGCCTGTGAGAGAAATCTGGTTTTTTATTAGCGGACGTAATTTGGTCATGCCCGTCCAACGCCACCTTCAGCTTTGTTTCCAGCATTGCGCTCCAGTCGTACCCCCTGGTTACGGCGTGCTCACAGTTAAACCGCACGATTTCACGGACGGAATCTGCCATGAAAGCATTCCCCGTTTCACCTGTGTTATAACCATTGAGGGCCTTCACATCGCAGCCTGATCTGAACAACCATTCAGATAAGATGAGATAAGAGCATGGGGAATTGCTTTAATCTTCCACGTCCTGCGGCAGAGCTTGCTGCCAGCAGGTGGGCGAACAGTCCTCATGCGGCCATGCTACAAACACAAGGAATAACGAGACAGCGCCCCGCCCATCAAATCTGCCGCCTGCTGCTACCGCACTGTTAGAAGGCCTGTAGATTCTTTACCTCAATCAGGAGAGTGGGGAGAAACAGGAAGAGCTGACGTTAAGAAAGTGAGAGAGTGCTTGTGTGTGAGAGAGAGAGCTTCCCAGACCAGGCCTGAACCACTCCTGCCCTCCACGGTAGCAGAAGCCGCACCAAGGCAGACTTAGTTATGCGCAGCCCAGCAGCAGGGCAGCAGGTCCAATCGCCACCCCAGCCCCTGCTTTCAGTGACCTCAGAAACATACAGCAGAAGATCAGCCTGCTCTGAAGAAACTGGAGCAGAACACTGACCTTGCCCACACTGCTCTATGTTTTGTTTTATAGAATTTAAATGTTTAAATGTTCATATACCATGGTCACATTAATACTGCTATAAAACATGTAAAAATAATCTAGAAATATAGTCTTTTTTCACACCATGGTAAAAAAAAATCTACATTTATTTACTCATTTGAAATTTTAAAACACTAAATGTCACATTCGTGAATCTGAAATCTTTCAATACTTCATGCCAGAATATCCAGGGTCAGAGGTCATCTGCTTTAGGCATTAAGAGTTGGAACCAACACTTCCCCAGATAAACAAGGCAATTCTGATATAATCATTTACAAGAGGCAGTGGTTCAGGAGGAATGCTGATTTGGTACACAGCACATCTAATACACTCAATGAATTAAAACAGGACAATTCCTTATTTGGCTGCAGATCAAGAAAGAGGCTATATGCACCGACCTAAATGTCTTGCTGAGTGCGGCAGTGCTACATTATATCCACTGTCAAGAGTCCTCCCCCACTACAATGAAGAGAGTTTGCATTAGAGGATCAGATCAGTCATTTCCAGGTGCAGGGCAATGTGCTGATCTCTCAGTGATAGGACTGGGGAAGGACCACACACCACCAGCACACAGGGAGACAAATGCATACGTGGAAATATCATACCCACACAGATATAATTATGAAAATTACAACAAAAAGTGGAAATCAACTGCTGCAGCTCGGTCAAATGCCAATAATATATATTTTTAAAAATATATTGAAATATTTGTTTAATTATTAATTCATTTATTCATTTATTTATGTATTTATTTAAACAGTTATTTAGTACTTGACAGCTTTTACCTTCCATAAATTATTTCCCTACATGTATTCAGCCTAGTGACAACAACAAGGTTGTTATGTGAGTCGCCAAATGTTAGCAGCGAGACAAAAGGGGGGAAAATTTATTTTTCCTGACACAACATGCCTGTAGCCTAGTCGTTGCTTATTGAATGAATGGTGCAAACATTCAGCCTACCAGCTCAGGAAGGCATTAGCAAGAAGGTGAGCCATTGTATTGTTCATTGCAATGCAAGTTCCATGATCACATGTTAAACAGACCAGAGATATGCCTCACATCCTGTTTACATGTCTTCACCGTCAACTTCACTTGCACATAACAGCCAAATGGTTTGAAGGATGACAAAGGAAAGTTGTATTCTTTTTCCAGGTTATTCCAGGCATACCTTGAGTGGAATTTGGTGAAGATTAGATCAATTTTGTAGGGGAAGACGGAGAATTGTAGGGGAAAACTGAGAATTGTTTTTGACAAAATTCAAAATGGCATAAAATCCAATATGGTGGAAAGTGAATACATTATATTAAATAGAGCCAAGGATCCAGACAAAAAAATGTGTTTCTAGGCTTCATGGTTCAGGAGTTATGTGCCAAAATGTAAAATCGCTAGTTACAGCGCCACCATCTGGTCGATCGGTGCATTTTTGTTGCCTGAGCAGTGGGTAAGATTTGGAACCTGCCAAGTTTTGTTGCTAATGGCTTTACAGTTTCTGAGCTCCTGACAGTTTTAGGGCAGAACAATAACTCTACTACTACTACTACTAATAATAATAATCTAAACAAAAACAATAGGTTTCCAGCACTACTTCACTGCTTGGATCCCTAAAAATGGATGGAGAGCCAGTAGAGGGAGGGAGCGCAGTGGAAGGGAGAGACATTCAGTAGGCAGGGAGAGATGGAGAGGATCACACGCAGCAGCACAAAAGAGTGAGGCAGCGTATGGATAGAGATCAGTAATGTTCTGCATTCATCTTATAACGCTAGTGTGCCTGCCTTTGGACAGAAGATTTAGAAGTACTGTACTAGCTGAAATAAATCCTTTTGGATTATACGTCTCTTCCCTTTGCATTATTGAAATGCAACACTCAGGACAGCAGTAATATATAAAAAAATAGATTTTCAATAAAAAATAAATATATAAACCTATACAGCAATGTGGCTCTACCTGCCTACTAAGATAGGCTTTGCCTGCATCTGTGAAGGTTTGACTGACTTACTCAATTGCTGTTAGTAAACAATGTAGATTTGCAGGAAATCAGTGTCAGAATTGCTTCTTTTTTTTTTTTTTCTTTTAGGACCCCCAGTTAGGATTGGACTCCCCCCCTTTGACACAAAGGTAGGCGCCCATGGTAGTAGTGATCACAGACATAGATCCAATGTCTTTCAGAACATTTATGGTTAGCCCACTTACACCAATATCCAATTACAGTAAAAGGAAACCCTCTGTGAGATTCTGTACCAGCCCTTCGCCTAAAAATGGCCAGAAATTCTGAAGCCTCTGGCCGAACCTTTGCAGGTCTCTTTAAGTCCTTTGTTTGGAGTAACACGTTATTTCTTTCAGTCACCTCCTTTCACAACCTTTCGTTACGCTCAGCTCCGGCATTTATATATATATTATAATTATTATATAGCGCAATTACTGTATACTTGAAAATAACATAAATAACCCACACAGAAACAGCCCAGTAAACTACACAACGCAAAACAGTCATACTAGACTGGTAGACTAGGTATAGCGAAGAAAACTACCAGAAAGCAGTTCAATCTCAAATTCCATTAACTCACAGACAATTTTCTGGCCAACACATCCTCATAATAAGGAGGGCATGAATCTGGCTGTACAAAACATAAACATATTTTTGGGCAAATTACCAACTCTCTAATTTAAAGAGGACACTCGGAAATGAAACTAATGAGAAATGGTTTGATTCTGACTGCAGGTACATAAAAAATGACTCAGAAAAAGCATAGAGAACTAGACAACTGGGATCTGTTGCACCAGTATTGAGAAACATTAAAAGAGTACAAACAAACAAACGGAACAAACTCATGTGGTTCTGTGTGGCTCAGTAGCCAGAGCTCAGGTGGCAATGCTTAGGTTGTGGGTTCAATTCCCATTGGGACCACATATACTGAAAAATGTATGCATTCAGTACTGTAAGTCACTTTGGATAAAGGCGTCTGCTAAATGGCATATGTGATGTATGTGATATGTGAAAAAAACCACTTAAAACACCAGCTCAATGTAATTGGGGGATCCATTGATTCAACCATTTTTGAAAACCAGGAAGGCATGTGGTGCTGACATGCAATGCTAAATTCTGTATGCAGATAAGTGCAGAAGCCAATATACAGTAGTAGGCATGTAATAAAATATGCCAATGGCTTAGTTGTACTCCAACATGCTCTCTTTCCTGATCATGAAGCAGGCTGAGTCTTAGATTAATTCATTGTCTGGTGCATTTCATCTTTCTTACAAATGAGTGTGACAACCAAACAAAGACATGGTAATAGATTTTAGGAAACAACAGAACAGACCTCATGAGACTATGTCATCGTGGGTAAATATGTTGACATTGTCAGCTCCCATAAATATCTGGGCATTTGGATTGACGATAAGCTACAGTGGAAGGAGAATGCAGGCGCTGTCCACTCAAAAGTGCAACAGAGACAGTTTTTTTAATTAAGAAATCGCTTTGATGTGGACAGGACTGTACCTTTTTCTCCTTTACGGATCATTTATTGAATCCATTTTAACCTTTGCAATGATTTGCTGGTTTTCAAACCTCAATTGTAAATTTAGAGGAAAACTGCAAAATGTGGTTCTCACCTGCAATAAAGTAACAGGATCAACTCAGCAAATCCTTTCTAGCCTCAATATTTTACGCAAAGCGCTCTCTGTCCTAGATGACCGCTTGCACAGCTTGCCTACAGAATATGTAGTAGCATCTGTATTTATTTATTTATTTAAGTATGTATTTATACATCCGTGAGTCATTTTACATCTTATATTTAGCACTTGCTCTTCCCTATTTTTACTGCTCTTTTATAGCTCTTTATTGTCTTGTGAATCTGTGTGTCTTGTCCTCTTACTGCTGTGTTATTGCTTGCATTCCCTAGTGATGTGTTGTAAGGTGTTATGTTTTATGTTTTATGTTGCACTCTAATTGCCCCTCGGGGATAATAAAGAATTACTACTACCACTAATACTCCTACTGCTAAAACACACAGACCTCAAACTCACGACTGCCATACTCAAACTATTTAACAAAGTTTGGAGAGTAGGTTATTTCCCTGACATCTGGAATCAAGGAATAATAAAACTAATCTTCACAAATGGAGGCAAATTCAATCCAACTATAGGGCCATATGTGTCAATAGGAAATTGGGCAATATATTCTGTTCCATCATCAACAGCCGACTACAGCACTTTCTCAGTGAACACATTGAGCAAAAGCCACAAAGGATTCCTACCAGATTACTCGACATCAGATCATATTTACACTCTCAATACCCTGATTGTATGAGGGTACCAAGACCAAAACATTTTCTCGTGCTGTGTGGATTTGAATAAAGTATTTGTCTAAATTAGGCATGAAGGCCCTTCTCTGAAACTAACTGGAAGTGGTGTGGGAGGAAAAATGTATGATGTCATCAAAACAATGTACCAAAACAAGAAATGTGCATTCAAAATTGGAGATAAACAGATTTCTTCCCCCGAGGAAGCAGAGTGATGCAAGGGTGTGAGCTCGAACACTACACAGTATCTACATTAATGAATTGGCAAAAACATTGGAGAAATCAGTAGCCCCAGGGCTCACTCTAAATGAAACTGAAATACAATGTTTGTTGAATGTAGATGATCTGGGGCTGCTGTTTCCAAGCAAAGAGGGACTGCAACAGTGCAAACAGCAGCCCCAGATCAGATTTTGGGATTGACTGTCAGAGCCCAGGTCTGACAGCATTGTTGCAGAAGATGTAGGTCTACCTGGTCAGACCTGGGCTTTGGCAGTCAATCTCACAAAGACAAAGTTAATGATATTCCAAAAGATGTCAGGAAAACAGATGCACCTTTTTACTGGCCTCCACTGATACAGAACGGACATGCACTTACACATACTGTATTTGGGACCTAAAATAAGCTCCACAGGGAATTTAAATGAGGCTGCAAGTGAACTGAAAGACAAGACTATTTTGACATTCCAATTAGGATCTGACTCAAAATATTAAAATCAATCACTGAACCAATTTGAGCCAATCCGTTACACTATATAGCAGCAAAGTCTGGGGTCCACTTACACAGCAAGACTTTTCCAAATGGGACAAACATCACATTGAAGCTGGACATGCAGACTTCTGTTAGAGCATGTTGTACAGAGAAAAACGCCAAACAACGCATGCAGAGCTCAATTAGGCAAATTCCCGCTTCTAATTCATATTCAGAAAAGAGCCATCAAATTCTATAACCATCTAAAATTAAGTTACTCCTACCATTACAAGGCCCTGCAGTGCCAAGAGATGAATGTTGAGAAGAGTCACCTCAGCTAGCTGCTCCTGAACCTTTGCTCACTAACACCCCCATAAAGTCTCAGGACAGCCCACAGAAAATCTGGCCCAACCAAATTATGCCAAAACAAAGACAAATATATCGCCTGTTGGAAAGACACCACAAAAACCCGAAGTAAACTTAAATGCTATTTGGCCCTAAATAGACAGAAGAATATCTGACCACCGTGACTGATCAGAAACTGGGAAAGACATTGGCTATGTACAGACTCACAGCCTGCCCTCAGGGAACAGTCTTCACAGTTCTACCTGGCCACCAGAGAGGACATGCTGTGCTCACTCACTCTGTGCACCCAGAGAAAGGTGGAGATGGTTGCATTTTCTACTACATTGCGACAACTATGCATAAATCCAAGCAATTTTCTTCCCAAAAATGAGAAACGTATATAAAGATTTTGAAACTCAAACAGAAAGTACAAATCCAATATTTATTGGCATAAAATCAACAGTGCTCCATAACTGTAGCCAAATATGTGGCCTCCTGCCACAACCTCAGGGACAGGCAGTAGAACAACAAACCAATCACATGTACATGTTTTCTGCATTGTTTTATTGATGTACTTTAATATTGTTCATTTCTAATAATTTTAATTTCTTATATGTTTGCTTTGGTAGGTATTTCATGCCAATAAATCTAATTTAATTGAATTGGAGGGAGAGAGTAGCCTCTAGTCCTTTTTCAATACGACATGGTAAACTATTCATTGGACAGTATTGCATGTGGGGAATCATCACATAGAGGACAGTGTTACTAAGGTGTTTTATGGGGTGTTGTGCTAAAGGTGCACTGAGGACAGAGCTCTCTCACAGCTCAGACGGAAGGCAATAAGTAACACACTCTGTTTTGGGGTCTGAAGTGAGACAGGCCCCGAGTAAAATTGCTGTTTCCTGTCTTCGCCGAGCATGTATTCAGCTCTGTTTCAGTAACAGTACCTTCTGCTGCTCCCCTGCTTTCCACTCCCAATTATTATCTATGATTACACCACTGTTCCTCTTCTCTCTCCCAGCACCTTCCTCCGAGTGTTGTAATTAATTTCCTTCCCACTTCAAAGGGCTGGAATTAGAACTCCCATCCAGTCAAGTCCCCCAGGGGCCGCTGAGGGAGAGTCAGAGCCGGCAGAGCCAGGGAAGAGTCCGGACAGCGCCTCCTGCCTGCCCAGGGAGAGTACTGAATAACTGTCAGTGAGGTTAACAATGAAGTCATTATAAGCGAGCGGTAGTTTATAATGTTTGAATCTTCAGCAATTCACCCCACTGACCAGTGCATATTTTGTCTGAAATTAAACCATGTACGGTTTCAGGACCATTTCTAAAAGTGGTTTGTTTTGGAAAGCACTGTCTTGACACAGCTCAAGTAAGATTGCCGTGGTGTTTTCACTTGAATTTCCCTGCTTTTTGGCTTCATATAAACACTTTCTATAATTTAAAACCTCCCTATTTGACCCTATTTATCTGGAGTACTGGTACAAGAGCAAAAGTATTACAACTCTGTCTGGCCTTGATCAAAAGAGGATGGAAAGGAAGATATAAAGAAACATTCCACCAGAAAAAATCCCCCTTCAAACTGCAGTGAAGTGTGGGATGATATTGTATTTCCCATGCCGGGTCAGTACGAAATAAAAAAGAATCCATTCAGACATCTGTGTAGTGTATATTGAAGTACACAGTTACTCTTCTACTTTACATGAAAAAGGATCCGTTAACTGGAGAGAAAAAAATGTATTAAAGATTAGTTCAGTATTGTGATGGATATACAGTGGAAAATGCAAGGAAATTTCATTTCCTGTGTTGGCAAAAAAAAAAATATATATATATATGAGGGTGGTTTTCTGTAACCCTGGCCTTAGATTAACCTGTAATGATTGATATACAGCTAAAGTAATCCATTAAAGGACTACTTACTCTTGGGTCAATTACACATCGTAGATCCAACAGTCACATGTGAGTTCCTCTGAAGATAAGAATTGTGTAAGCCATTGTAAAGAAGACCTTTGAAAATGAAAGAATGATTTCATCAGTAGGATATGTAAGCCTGCTCACAGAGAGAGAGAACACATCTCTGCACTGGGCAGGTCTAAAACACAAGTGAAATATAATGGAAACACATATATAACATACAAACAACATATGGATATTTATGAACTAGGAGTTGGGCCTACAGAACAGCTTCATTCCTTCTTGTAATGCTGTTATACAAGGTTTTTTTTACTGTTTCAAGTGGGATATTGGACCATTCTTCAAGTAAGAAAGCCTCCATTTCTTTGAGAGAAAAAAGCGGTGTAAATCTACTCCGCACTACGTTCCATATCTTCTCATGAAGGTTCAATGATATTTAGATCTGGTGATTGGAGAGGCCATGGAAGGTGTTTGAATTATTCCTGGTGTTCATAAAACCACGCTAGAATCCATTTACAGTGTGTATGGGAGCATTATCATCTTGAAATATGGGAACATTTTTAGGAAATAGTTGCACCTGGTTACCTGAAATAGTTTTGTATTCCTTGGCTATAATCCTACCATGCAGAGTAGTAATCAGACCCAAGGAGTCCCACAAGATGGCTGGAATCCTTTAAATCCTTTAGTTTTCTTCAAACATAAACCCATCCAGATGTAGGAGAAAGAGTAAAAGACTACTCATCAGTCCATATTACTTTTATTCGCTGCTCAAAAGTCCAGGGTTTCTGCTCATTACAACAGGTTTGGCATTATTTCACATTGGCTTTGGTCACAAGCAGTTTCCGAATGGCAGCCCTACCATAAATATCAGCTTTGTGAAGCTCACAATGTACAGTTTGTGTTATGACAGGGTCACAGAGGTGTAGATTCAGGTCTGTGCTCATTTTGGAGGCTGTTGTTTCGTGTGTTTTAGTCACTGTCCTGATGCACTTTTTCCTTGTTTGGCGTATGCCGTCATAATCTTTGACACTGTTCCCCTTGATACATTAAATCATTTTGCCGTTTCTGTGACTGACGTCCCTCCAATTCGGGCACCAACTATTTGACTTCTTTCAAAATCTATTAGAGCTCATGTTGCTTTAGAAACTCAAATATTGATTTGTGTGTTGATTTTAAAATGTTGTTCATTGCAGAATCATATTGGTTATTGGTATTAACATTCATATGAAACACATGTAGACCCATTTGTAATTGTGATTTAGTTGCTACAAAATACGAGTCCTTTTGAATTAGGTGTTTCTGTTGTATTATCTACCCCCTGTATATTCAGTATCGGTAAATGCAGTGGCGGGCCGTGCATTTCACACCTAGGCCTTCAGTAGTGCTCCGCCTGAATCAATCCACCCCTCAATAACTATTTTATGGCTATAAAAGCCATCTTATTGTTATGTTTTGAGTGTGTGTTCGGTTTTGCACTTTGTTTATTTATCTTTCTTCAGTCATGTTTCATTCTCGTTCTGTCATGCACTTCGGGAAATTCTATGTTTCGGTTTTTCCGTCTTTGTTTCTAATCTCGTTTTACTTCCTTCTTACTTTCTAATTACACTTTAGTTAGATGTATATAGTACTAACCAACTAATCTACTAACATTAGGGATTTAGATTAAGTTACTAACACTACTAATCACTAATTATCTCACGCTTCTAACTATCTCTGTACGCTTCTCACGTTCCGCTTTATTCGCACGCAGATTTCTTTATGCGTTCCTCCTCCTCCCTAAAAAACCGAAACATAGAATTTCCCGAAGTGCATGACAAGACAAGGAGAGGAACTCGAACAGGAACAATGACAGACGGGGAACAGAACGAGAATGAAACATGACTGAAGAAAGATAAATAAACAAAGTGCAAAAACAAACCGAACAGACACCCGTTGCCGTTGCATTGCAGATAGATAACTTGTGTATCCAGAATAAATGCCTTTACTGAAGAAACAAACCCGGGGTGCTACAGCTGCGACACACATAAAAAAATCATCAATAATAACCTCATAAAATTGCAATATTATTTAGGAAAATAAACATTTTACTCACCAAAAATCCTTATTATTTGTACACAAAATCCATCCTCCTTTCTTTCCTCAAAAAGAGTTCAATTACTCTGTCGTACAGATTATCCATGTGTTTCAGTTCCATCAAGAAGTCCTTTTCTATCGCCATCGAAGCTAATGCTGAAAGTCGAGCCTACCCTGTCGTATTTCTGGCATAAGTTTTAATTCGCTTTAGGGCTGAAAATGCGCTGCTTCCAGACGTGTATTTTCATATTAAAGCATTTAACCAATCACATTACATCATAGTCAGACACTCTCTGACTATCCTATCAAAGGGTGTGAATACACTGACGTCACCTAGGCCTTCTAGAAGGCCTTCGTGTCCCCAACTCAAAATCTGATTGGTTGAAGCAACAGTTTGATCAACACTTATTTTATGCTACAGGGCCTGCAGAACTGATTGTGAAGGCCTCCAGGCAGATTTATTTGACCCTGGCAACAAATGATGGCTGAAATGTGATTGGTTAAATGCTTTAATATAAAAATACACGTCTGGAAGCAGCGCAACCAGGGGAAAAGCTATGAAAGGAAGCGGACAGACCATTTGGAATTATTTAATAAGTATTCATGGAAAAAATATAATTAACATCAGTCTGTGATTCAGATATTTTTTAGGCCAGCAGAGAAGGCCTTGCAGGCCCTGACGGCCCACCACTGGGTAAATGTGTTAATGGTATTTCTTCACTGCTTGTAATTGAGGTTGTGCTCAGTACCCTAAATCAGATGATATTCACAGAACATTTTTTGTGCAACACTGTTATTGGTCACAGGGCCCTATCATTGCTTCACGGCCCCACCAAAGGACCAACCTGTGGCTGAGATCCCCCTCCTGTATATGTTTGACACCTTTATCACCCACTACAGGCTGCTACGCAGTGGCTATTTAACACTCTAGTTCACGGAAGCATGTTATTTTGAGTTATTGGAGTTTTTTTTTAAAGATTCGGGAGAGAAATGTTCAGACAACCCCTGATATTTCCCTCGCCCAGCTGAAACGACTTGTCCGGGGCCTGGTAAGCACACACCTGGGCTACTGCAACACTTTTTGGTTTGCCTAACAGCTTGCGCCATCAACATGTCTGGAATGTAGCTGTCCATCTGGTGTTCAACCTTCCCAATTTCTCACATCACTCCACTTCTCACCCCTCTTCACTGGCTCCCTGTAGCAGCTCACATTCAATTCAAATAATTGACACTGGCATACCGGGCCAAGTTGTGTTCGCTTCCTCCTTCCTTCTGTCACTGATTACATCCTACACCCCATCCCGGTCTCTCCGATTGGGCTTCTTTGGCCAACAGTAGCCTCTTCAAAATTGACATTTTACAGAGACACTTTTATCCAATGCAACTTTCAAAAGGGCGTTAATATAGCTATACATCATCTCTAGAGCTATCAAACAGTTATCAACAGTTTAATCATCAAACATTGCCAAAGTTTTGCCGCAAAACCTGTAATAGAAAGGGGAAGAGAAACATTTTTATTATTATTATTATTCTCCTTTAATTGAGGTGAAGTCGGCAAGTTTCCTGTTTATTTCAGGAGATAGCTAGAGATTCTGCCATCCTGACCAAGTTAGTTTAGATTTAGGTTTTACTATGACATCAAATGTGGTGCATACAGTCATAACCTGATTATTCTTCCAGGTTTATATACAGTATAAACTATCATGAAAGTGATTTAAGCTGCTTTCCTTCAACAGACACCTCAATTAATCAGCCAAATATATAGGAAAATATACAATAACTCCAATGACTTTGTATTCTATGTTACAAACATTGATATCACAGCTTTTGTTATTCATTGTAGTCTCATTCCATTAGATAGGCATTCAACATCCTAAAGCACATGCACATAAAAATAGAATTATATTAATGCTCTGCTGAGTCTTTTACTTTGAAGGGGGTAACATCCTCATATAGATTATGTGATATAGCTATGTTCTTTACTTCGGTTGTTAGCTATTCATCTGACAGTATTTGACATATTTGACTCATCAGGATCCTTATTAATAACTTTGCTTTTCCGTTGCCTTGGCAACAGGCTAATTGTCTTACATCAGGAGGGAAAAAAACTGACTGAAAAAAATTATATATATCTTTTCTTAGCTTTTGAGATGTAACATACTGATCTTAAAATTGCAGGCATTGAATCCACTAACTTGTACTTAACTATCTGCTAGTTAACTAGTGGCTTGCTAGTGTTAGGAAGATGGGCGGAAAGTGAGATACTTCTCAAGTATGAGCTAGTAGGAGAAATCACTGGCCCTTGTCCTCATGATGTAAGTAGCTTGTGGTGAAAGGGAATGAGACCCATTACTTTTAGAAGATTGCAGTTTTCCAAGATACCATGTTGGTGTGGAGCACCCCCGGAGATGTAATCTGTGTGACGTGTACATCTTTAATGCCCAATGTCAGGATGTACACATTACACCCCCAGTCCCACACCGTTACTTGATAACAAGCTCAATAGCTTGAAAAATTGTAGAAAAATCATTTTTCTCAGAAAGCACTAGCAATCCAAACGCTACAACCAGTAGTTCAGAGCAGCAAAATGATCTCGGTCTGTGCATGAATCAGCCTCAATCAAGTCACAATCAACATTACAACATGCCACGCATATATATTGGACTGGCTGAAACCTGCCTACTGTCTGTTCTACACACAGCGGACTGTGTTTAGTGAGTTGTGTGTGATGAGTTGTGAAACATTAATAGTGGCATGTGTTGTACAGTGAGGTCTGTTCCTCAGTGGGACACTGTCTTGGTTGAAGCCGGGCTGTCTGATAGTTGCTCACAGATTGACGCGCTCTTTGTTTTAGTTGCATCTTGTTTCAGGCTGTAAGTCCCTGAGCCCCCATAAGGTCTTCTCTCTCTCTCTCCCTCTCCTGCTTCTGTGCTTTTTCTTTCTTTTCTTTTCCACTGTGTGACTCCGTTTCTGCCGTCGACACTTTGAAGGCGTGTGTACATGCGTGTTTGTGTGTGTGTGTATGTATACGTCACGTGTGTGTGTGTGTGTGTGTGTGTGGGGGGTGTATGTATATGCACGTCAGTGTGTGTGTGTGTGTGTGTGTGTGTGTGTGTGTGGGTGTATGTATATGCATGTCTGTGTGTGTTTGTTGTGTGTGTGTGTGTGTGTGTGTGTGTGTGTGTGTGTGTGTGTGTTTGTTTGTGTGTATGTATACGCACGTCAGTGTGTGTGTGTGTGTGTGTGTGTGTGTGTGTGTGTGTGTGTGTGTGTGTGTGTGTGTGTATGTGTATGCATGTCTGTGTATGCATGTTTGTGTGTGTTTGTGTGTGTGTGTGTGTGCAGCTGTTTGTGTTGTGTATGCTTGTGCATATGCCCTGTGTGTGTACATGTATGTGTGCAATTTGCACAATAATTTGGAGCAAGCTTCAGTATTTTCTGTTTATGATTGAGTGTCAGTGAAAATTCAGTTGTCAGCTCCCATGCTGTTACTAAGATGATCTTCCCTCGTGATACGGCGCACACACTCTATTAGCGCTGAGAACCCAAGTGCATGCTTCTACATTGTTCTTCGCAATGTCAAGGTGAATATGGCACGCATGTCCACAATGCATTTTGAATTGCACTGCGTCGTGTTTACAGATTAAAGAGAAACAAAGTCCCGCATCTCATAATAGGTGGTAAACAAGCACACATACAGTATGTAAATACACTGGGCTTACATAATAAGAACATGGACCATCTTCAGTCACACAGTAAGTAGCATACAACAAATTAATGTAGGCTATGTACATTTTATGTAGTAATTTACCCTTGCCTCTGCCTCTAATCCCAATCCTAACCTTTACCATTAATGTGATTACACAAGTGTGCGCTTATATAGTAGTTACTTTACCTAACTACTCTACTGCAATTTTATACCTTTCATAAATATTTACCCATATGATCAGTTTCTCTACAAGGTACTTCTTGAGCACTATGTATCGTGACTGAAACAAATGCTGAAATGTTGTCCAGCTGCGGTGCCGGATATGTGTTTCAGAATTTTTAATGGCACGTTGTTGTGATTTGCTTTGAGGTGTCTGTCAGCTGCTGTGCTGTCAGCCGTACTAACAGGCACATGGAAAAATCTTCATATGTCACAGGTTGATACCTTTCTGCCTGTCAGTTCATGTTGGGGGACCGTATCTAAGCTTGGGAAAAAAAGAAATGGCCTCTGAGCATTGATCTATGAACATATGATGGTCAACAGAAGCGTTTTCATGAGGACAGTTTGAAGTTGCTTTTTCTCGTTTGATTGTATAACATTTGTGAGGACATTGGTGGCTAACCTCTGTTAGAAACCTACGGTTAGCCAATCGAAACCTACGGTTGAAGTCACTGTAAGCACATAGGTAATCTTTAATATGCTTCACTGCTTTTTCCCCTCTGGGAAAATAACCACTACACCTTGTTTTTATTTGAGG
Organism: Aldrovandia affinis; assembly: GCA_029706075.1. Taxonomy (NCBI): domain Eukaryota; kingdom Metazoa; phylum Chordata; class Actinopteri; order Notacanthiformes; family Halosauridae; genus Aldrovandia; species Aldrovandia affinis. The sequence continues at coordinate 585,174 of JAINUG010000002.1, forward strand.
CAGTTATGGTACCAGTCAGAGGAGAAATGATCTCCCCAAAATTTGGGGAAATGAAACAGTCTTTGGTGATCCTAGCCCAAACACGTTAACACAACGTTAACACAACGTTAGCACACAAACACAATTTAAACGTGTGCATTTATATACAGCTGTGCAGGCTTGTCAGTTGCAAATCACATTGCCACATAACCTCTATTGTAAACAGTGTGCAATTTGTCTCTGACTAGGAGAGCACATTACCATGGTGAGCTGTCAGTCCTAAAGGACGCCAGGCTCTAGGCAGCAAGCACTAATCTGCTTAAAAACGTTTCTCATAAATATGATCAGGCACGCTGCAGAGTCCTCCTTATATAGGTATGGGAAAATCAGGCTCATGAAGATAAATATGTATTATCCGAGGACACCTTAAACTGCTAAAAACCCTAATCAACAGTGAGCAAACCTTAATCAACTCATCAGTAATGCAGGCATTCTTCAGCTTACACATTTATTTGTATTTTTTGATATGCCATTTATTTTGATATACCATAAATATAACCTATTTCTGTGCTAATGTCTAAGCAAACAACAACAAAAAAACCATCATTGACAAGCATAGGGAGGCACGAACATATATATATATATATATACAGAACGTGCACAATCTTTCTCTCACTCTCTCTCATGCACACACACAGTCTAAAATGAGCCTAACTAATTTCTCACTCCGACATTGTATAACTCTGACTAGCCAACTTCCATAGATGCGCTTTGCTAATAAGCCAATGGTCAGTTACTGCTTCTGATGGAACGTACAACAGAGTATGTGCGTGAAATGATAAACCGCCTGAACCAACCAATATCACCAACAGAAGTCTGCTGTCGCCAATCAGATCGCAGGAAGCTTTGATATTATACAGACATTTTGTCAGAGATTGAGCAATTAGAGTCAAGACTAGGTCAATGATGACATGCCCAGAAACTGAACGGCTGTTAAAAGTGACACGACTATAACAATTTAAATTGGGCAATGCTAAACCTGATGGTTTAGGGAGCTGTTAAAGCCACCATAAATCAATACATCCTTTTGTTCCACATAATTTGGGAGGAGGGGAAAGTCGTATCACAGATACAATAAAATTGACGAGTGGGAAGGTATTCATTTTAATTAGAGAGATCCCGCCTTAGTAAGTAAGTACGTTTCAAAGGTTACTACTTAGTCAAATCCTTCTAGATATTCTCAACTGTAGATAAAAATAATGATCTTTAACAACTGAACTAAGTGTAGGGCAACCTTTAATACCTGAATATGCCATGTGGTTGTGCTGGAACTGGGAGGGCAAAGGAAAAGGGTTAGCAGATGTACAGAGGTATTAAAATAGATGCTGAACTGAAATAGCTAGATTTAAATATACCAGCTAAGTGCAAATTGATCTATTTAGATTGCTTCTCACAGACACAGATAAAACAATTCTCTTGAACAAACGAAAGCCCATTTTGACATTTACACAGCGGTGTAACCAGTAAGCAGTATCCTTGATTGCTAAAACACTTAATTAGTCTGTCCTTTTAGATAAACAACTTTGGATCATCCCTACCCGGCTGAGTAAACATCAGGAGTAGCCTGTGTTAATTAGCTAACAGAGGAAATCCTCCAAACCCACAACACACCTATGCAGTCTTTTATCAATCGGTTATTGGAGCATTGAGACAGTACATTTCTATTGTAGAATATTAATGATTGGACGACAGTCACTATTATCAGGGCAGTTTTGTTGCAACTGACTTAATTCCACCGAACCTGCCGGACGACTTAATATGCTAATTGCGCAATTAAGCAAATAATTAGCGAGTACACACTCCTTCCAGTCTTCAGGGTGTTTTTAGCAGGGGTCGGGTGTGAATTCAGCAGGCTGCCGAAGCTTTGCCCCAGAGAGACCGTTATCCCGCCATTGACCCTGGTTATCATGGCGATGAGCCGCACGCAGTCACACGAGCCTGCAGCTCTGCACATGCACAGCTGCCATGGTAACCAGCCGACTCGTTATCAGGGCAGAGCCTTTGTGAGGGCCACTTGCAGAGCCCCAGCCTCTAGCAGGCAGGGTGCTCTCTTGCGCATTCGCCACATGGGATTATACGCTGCGCTCTCGCCAATGACCACCACTTCACAGGGCACTTCTCCTTACATCTTCCTTGATATTATGACATTGATGGTTGGCTATTGATGGCTTTGATGCATTTTGATTTTACACTGCAGCAGTGTTAGTGGATATAGCAGTGGTTCAGA